>CM077796.1:30900632-30938132 GCA_039737535.1 Lagodon rhomboides
AGGGCCGGCTGTCGCCCAGGCGTTGTGTGAACGTTGTGCTGATGTTGTGCTGATGTTGTCCTGGTGTTTGTGCTGCAGTCGTGCTGGCAGGAGTACCTGACGGCGAGGATCGAGCAGAACCTGGTGATGAACTGTAACTGTCCGATCACAGACTGCCAGGCTCAGCCCACCTCACTCTTCTTCCTCAACGTTCTCACTGACAAGGACACCATCGCCAAGGTAACGCCCGCCTCCTCTGTCACCATGACAACCTGAGCTCAGGGTGAAGAGCAGCTCTGACAGGTTCTCAGCTGGTTCTTTGATTTGATGGTTTCATGTCTTTATTTGTTTGTTTCATCTCACCGCTGCCTGGTGATGTCACACGTTGGAACCTTTATCTGTGATAAAGAGTCGTCCTCGTCGTTGTTGTTGATGTGTGATGTCTCCTGTGTGTCAGTATGAGAATGCCTTGCTCAGAGGCTACGTGGAGTGCTGCTCCAACCTGACGTGGTGCACCAACCCTCAAGGCTGCGATCAGATCCTCTGCAAGGAGAACATGGGCAGCATGGGGACCTGCTCCAAGTGCTGCTGGTCCTCCTGCTTCAGCTGCAACTTCCCCGAGGTCAGAGACACACACACACAGAGACACACACACACACACACACACACACACACAGACACACACACACACAGAGACACACACACACACACACAGAGACACACACACACACACAGAGACACACAGACACACACACACACACAGAGACACACAGACACACACACACACAGAGACACACAGACACACACACACACACACACACACACACACACACACACACACACACACACACACACACACACACACACACACACACACTAACAGTGTCTCCCTGCAGGCTCACTACCCGGCCAGCTGCAGCCACATGTCCCAGTGGATGGATGATGGAGGATACTATGAGGGGATGAGTATGGAGGCTCAGAGCAAACATCTGGCCAAGCTCATCTCCAAACGCTGCCCCAGCTGCCAGGCTCAGATCGAGAAGAACGAGGGCTGCCTGCAGTGAGTACACCTGCTGATGATGTCATCACAATACCTGCTGATTAGCAGAGAGCAGAGAGGTCGCTGTTCACTTTAAACATTCGGTTCAGCACTGACAAAAATATAAACAACAAACAGCAGCTTTCAGTGACTCGACCGTAAAACACGAGAGAGGAATTCAGTTTCTCAGATCTGTGCAGAGTGAACCGTCTCCACAAACACGTCTATAAAGGATCTCTGAAACAGAATCAAAGCCACGACACCTGCTGACAGGAAACACTGATGATGATGATGATGATGATGATGGTGATGATGATGGTGGTGATGATGAAGGTGTCCTCTCTCCTCAGTATGACCTGTGCCAAGTGTAACCATGGTTTCTGCTGGCGGTGTCTGAAACCATGGAAACCGACACACAAAGACTACTACAACTGCTCCGCCATGGTTGGTTCACACTGTCACACGATCATCCAATCAGAGACCAGCAACAGCCAACTGACACTCTGTGATGATTACGTTTCATAAAGTTTGGCTGAATGTTTAAATGAGTTTAAGTCCTGTTGTTCATGTTGCAGGTGAGTAAAGCAGCGCGGCAGGAGAAGAAGTTCCAGGATTATAATGAGAGATGCACCTTCCACCACCAGGCCAAGGTACCACACCTGTACACACCTGTGCACACCTGTGCACACCTGTCCACACCTGTGCACACCTGTGCACACCTGCCCACACCTGCCCACACCTGTCCACACCTATACACACCTGCACACACCTGTACACACCTGTGCACACCTGCCCACACCTGTACACACCTGTACACACCTGCCCACACCTGTACACACCTGTCCACACCTGTCCACACCTGTCCACACCTGTACACACCTGTACACACTGGTCTGAGGCATCGTAGTCGTCAAGCAGCAGGCAGCTTTTATTGTGAAGTAACTAGAGTTTGAGGCAGCAGACAGACACATGGAGGCTGTTCAGACCTGAATCAACACCTGATCACAGGTGGACAGCTCTGAGTACAGGTGTGAATGAGACACACTGAGGACACATCTGATCCAATCAGCTGATATGTCTGGTCTCTCTGAGCCTGTCAGTGTCAGCAGCAGCTGTTGGTGAACGCCCTGTTTCACCTGATGCAGCCACTGAACAGGAACAGCAACATCACCAGACTCCATTAACAAATGTGGAGATTTTAAGAGTTGTTGAGTTAAAACAAACTTTATAAACTCTGTGAAACTCTGTCTCTGACTCATTCTGTACTGTTTGTTCTTCTGGTAAATTCAGTAAATGTTCTACGTCACTCAGGATGGAGGAAGCAGGTCTGACCAGCCTCTCACTAGCATTAGCCTGGGATGCTAACCTGCTGCTGGTTAGAATATTTTTAGCTGTGAGATCGGAACAGGAAGTGGTTTTGTTGTGACATCACAGTGATCAGGTGTTACAGTTCCTCTGAGGAGCTGCTGTATGATGACAGTCAGATATCTGCTGAGTCGCCCTCAGCAGCTCCAGCTTGATGACTCATCATTTCTCATCTCTTCAGGAGTTTGCCATCAACCTGGAGAACAAAGTGTCGTCCATTAACGAAGCTCTGCAGATGAAGTCTTTGACCTTTGTCATCGACGCCTGTAAAGTCCTCGCTCAGGCCCGAAAGGTATCTTCATCTTCATCGTCATCATCGTCATCCAGCTGAGATGACAGCTGTGTTAACGTGCCCTGCTCTGTGTCTGCAGGTGCTGGCATACTCCTGTGTTTACAGCTACTACAACCAGGAGACGGAGAAGATGGACGTGATGGAGCAGCAGACGGAGGCTCTGGACCTGCACACCAACGCCCTGCAGATCCTGCTGGGTGAGACTCACCTCTTTATTAAAACTGCCTCTGCAGCTGGAGCTGGTCTTACTGGTGATGCTGGTGCTGACTGCTGCTGCTGTTGTCCTCAGAGGAGACTCTGCTGCAGTGCACTGACCTGGCCTCGTGCGTCCGGCTGCTGAAACCAGAACATCTCAACACCGGACTGGAACTGATCCGACGCATCCAGGAGCGCCTGCTGGCCATCCTACAGCACTCCACCCAGGTAGAACCAGTCTGAATCCAGTCTGACACCAGTCTGACACCAGTCTGACACCAGTCTGACACCAGTCTGAGACCAGTCTGAAACCAGTCTGATATCAGTCTGAAACCAGTTTGATATCAGTCTGAAACCAGTCTGAATCCAGTTTGATATCAGTCTGAAACCAGTTTGATATCAGTCTGAATCCAGTTTGATATCAGTCTGAATCCAGTTTGATATCAGTCTGAAACCAGTTTGATATCAGTCTGAATCCAGTTTGATATCTCGGGTGAGTTTACACTCGGCCTGATTGAAACCAGTTTGAAACACAGTTGATTTAAACCCAGTCGTAAACTGGATTATAACCAGTGTGAATCCTGTTTAAGCTGTAAACCACATTAATATATTTGTAGCAGTTTAAACCAGTTTGACACCAGTTTAGCTTCACAGGTCAGTTTGAGCCTCCTGCTGGATTTAAACTGAACGTTGTTATTTCTTCATCTGGTTCACGTTCCACAGTCTGAAGAGTGTTTGAATGAACTGATCCAGCAGCAGAGACGTCAGTCACAGTCTCCTGTTTCTGTCTCATTCAGGACTTCAGGGTCGGTTATCAGTCCAAGAGCTGCCAGGAACCAGAATCCACTCAGGCCTCCAACCTGTCCAACCACACCGACGCCAACAAAGTGTGAGTACGACGCCGAGCAGCAGAATAATCAGCAGTCGGCTCAGACGACTGAATTCACTGTCGACCTCCAGACTGAACGTTTGTGTCCTCAGGTCCAAGTCGGAGCGAGCGTCGGACTCTGGAGACTCGGATAACAACAACAACACGGGCGAGGAGGGCGGCGAGGAGGCGGAGGACGAGGACGACGAGTACGATGAAGAGTACGTCCCCGAGTGGCACGAGGACTACGACGAGGACGACATCGACGAGGACGACTTCTTCTCCGACGACGACGAGTCCGAGAACTTAGAGAGGGACTTCAGCCCCTTCGACTGAGCCGACAGAAAAACAAAAACCTCCAGTCCGAGGAAGAGGAGGCGTCGGGCCCTGCCACGGCCCCGCCCCCTTCCTGACTACATCAGGAAGGACAGGAGACGATTAGAGGGACGTCCTTCACCTGAACCCCAACCCCCAACACAGCTGCACTTGCTTCTCCACTTCCTGTATTTTACCTTCTGTTTTCTTAAAGTACGGAAGAAGGCGAGGGTCAAAAGTCATGAGCGGAAAAAAAGTTCTGACTTTAATTCTGAGAGAAAAAAATGAGACTTTAAAAAAGAAAATTCTTAGTTTGGTCTTCAAATAATGAAAGTAAAGTTCGGTTCTGTCGTCTTTTAACGTGAAAGTCAGAGTGACACGATTCTGTTTTGTTCTTCACGAACCAGCCTGGAACCAGCCTGGAACCAGCCTGGAACCAGCCTGGAACCAGCCTGGAACCAGTCTAGACTAATGAAACTAATTTGTCACAAGTCCAAACCCAGTCTGAGTCACTGAACCGGGTCGAGGTCGGTGTCAGCTGCTGGTCTGAAACCAGAATGTTTGATTTTTATTTTTGAGACAAATCAGACGTGAATTTAAAAACTGATTATTTGTTTGTGATGTCAGAACGTTTTTTCCTCTTAGTTTTTGGCCCGATGTGTCTTCTGTACTGAACCAGCTCTGCTCTGTCCCGGTTCTGGGTCTGGGTCTGGTTCTGGCCCTTGGTGGTTTGGTGTCCGACAGCGATGATGAAGGATCTGTTCCAGAGGAAGTCTGTTAGTTAGTGTTTGTTTCCTGCTTTGTGCTGAGACGAGTCCAGAAACAGAAGAAGGGATGTTCAGCCCGCCGTCGTCCATCTTTAAACCCGTTGGTGTCATCACACGTTCTGCCTTGATTTCTTTCGATGATGGAAGTTGCCTTCGCTTGAGTTTAAAGAAGAGTAGAGATGATTAAACTGCATCACTTCCTCTGTAACTGTTTCACTTTAGAGTTACTCAGCAGTTTTTTACATGTTTGTAGCGTCGGATGTTTCTGTGCGTCTGTAGGAGCTGCACATTCTGACATCAGCCTCTGAAGTATCACTGCAATAACTGATCGATCGATTATCGGCTCACCGTCGCGTCATTTGCTGAGCAAAGACTCCGTCACCTGCTCTGTTTTCTGTCTTTCAAAAGGACGTCGTTGGAGGAGATTTCTGGTTTGAGTCGAGGGAAAGATGATATTCCAACTTTTGCTGTAATTTTGAGAGATCCTATATTCATATTGTTGATGTTCTATAATGTTCTTTCTGGTTTCTTTGCTGTCGTCGAGCGACTTCAGCCAGCAAACTAAACAAATAAAAGCTTTTTCTGCTACGCTGCAGGACGACTGCTCTCAGTCTTTATTTGATCCTGTAAGTGTCCTTCGCTCTGACCCCAGATCAGTTCTCCATTAAATGAACCACATGCCGGAGTTCTGATGCACCGACGATCAATATGAGACTTCTGTGCATGTTTGCAGGTAATAAATGAGTGAAGACCCACAGTCCTTTAATTACACACATTTACTGATCCTGTTTGAATCGTGTCATGAATCACACATATGCTTCTCCTTTGAAAAGATAATATTTCAAATCAATAAAGTCTCAGTTTTTCGTTAATAAACTAAAATACAGAGGTGAGTCTCGTGCTAACACACAGGCATCTGTTAGCATGTTAGCATGTTAGCACTTCCTGTCCCCTCGTCTCAGTCTGTTGATGTGTGGTCACCACAGGCTGAACATATAAATCATCATTAATGTCCCACAGTTTAATTATGAAGCTCTTCATGTGTTAAAAACAGTTAGCGGTTGCTAACAAGTGTGAATGAGACTCCAGAGGTTGTCGGGGACATTAAACGTCCTCACAGCGAACACGGAGACTCGTCTCCTCACTAGTCCGTCTCTACAGGCCACTTTAGTTCCACACTGTTCTAACTCTGACTTTACAACTTGTACTCTGATCAGTTTATAGAAAACCTGGATAGTAATGACAGCGATGATGGAAGCCATGAACATGGAAGCCTCCGTAGAGCTCGCCGTCCTATGGAAATACAGAGAAGTGATTCTTCCCTCAGGAGGAGAAGTGAGATTGTTGGCAGAGATCATTTTACACCAATGAGGACTTATTGATGAATGAAGACGCTGATTTGAGTTAATAAATTACTTAAAACACTACACAGTGGACCTTTAATATCAATCACATATTAATATTGGTGTTTAAACAGACTCCTGCTGTGCGTCTTCTCACCACAAGGTGTCGCTGCTCAGACTCAGACTGCCTGCAGCAGACTTCAGAGGTGTGTTGGCCCAAACATCAGGAAACTAAATCAAACATAACAGAGTCATGAATTAATGTAGAGTTAATAAAGTGATGGAAGCAGATCTCTGATCAGATGGAGATCAATTTAACGTCCACAGGATCAATAAAGTCTCATTTACATCTATAATAATAATTCATAGTGTATTTGTCCGTAGTGTTTGGTGTCATTCATCTGAATGTGAAAGTTTTACAATAAATGTTGAGTAAAAATAAAATATTAGTCTCCAAAGTGTAGCGGAGAGGAAGTATAAAGTATCAGGATACGGAAACACTAAAGTCAGAAACCTAAACATGGTTCAGTTACTCTGCAACTCTCAATACGTCATTTAAAATGTCTGAGTGTCGTTCACTTTGCTACATGTTCTCTGTGACACATGTCAAATCCTCCTCCTCCTGCTCCTCCTCCTCCTCCTCCTCCTCCTCCTCCTCCTCGTCCTCCTCCTCCTGCTCCTCCTCCTCCTCCTGCTCCTCCTGCTCCTCCACCTCCTCCTCCTCCTCCTGCTCCTCCTGCTCCTCCTGCTCCTCCTCGTCCCCCTCCTCCTGCTCCTCCTGCTCCTCGTCCTCCTCCTCTTCGTCCTCTTCCTCCTGCTCCTCCTCCTCCTGCTCCTCCTCCTCCTCCTCGTCCCCCTCCTCCCCCTCCTCCCCTCCTCCTGCTCCTCCTCCTCCTCACAGCTCTGAAACAATCCTCGGAAATGACCCCCACCCACAGAGCCAGCCGACTCCACCTCCCCCAGTGGAAAAGTGTCCAGCTCCGTCAGCCTGGACAGGAACCGTCCCCCCCCTCCTCCCTCCTCCCCCCCCTCCTCCCATCCTCCCTCCCTCCCTCCTCCCCCGACTCTCTGTCCTCTACTCCACTTTAATTCAGTCTCATCTGCTTCAGTAAAGGTGTCAGAGTGACAGCGAGTCCCTCTGACATCAGCAGCAGACTGAAGGAACACTGATCACAGTTGATTTCTGACTGACTTGTGAGGAAGTTGAACAAACAGCTGCTCTCGCTGTGTTTCTCTCGTGTCTCCGTCCTTCTGGCTCTTTCTGTGCTTCTCTGTTGGCTGGCAGCCGATCACTTCACATAAATCTGCTGCAGTTACTGCGAGTGAGGAGCCGAGCTTTTACTGCTCAAAAAAACAAGGCTTAACCCTCAAAACGTTGAAGATTGTCCTGACACAACTGAACAGTCTTTACAGCAGCACACAGAGAGGAAGGAGGTCGTTTCTCCTGCTGCTCAGTGGACTTCCTCTGTTCTTATCACTTCCACAGGAAGACGAGACAGAAAGACAGAGAACGAGTGAAGGAGGAGTTTATCAGGAGGGTGTTCAGACCTGCTGCTGGTGGTCATCTCAACACTGATGTGATGTCACTTCCTGCTATGAAACAAACCCGTCCATCACTTGGACACCAACAGACTCCATGTTTCTACTCAAAGACAGACAGAAGTTCATGTAGAACATTTGCTGAATTCACAAGAAGGTCCAAATAATGCAGAATGAGTCAGAGACAGAGTTTCACAGAGTTTATAAAGTGTCTCCAACTCAACAACTCACTAAACTGACACATTTGTTAAGGGAGTCTGGGGACTTTCTCCACGGGGACAAAGAAGGAGCCTATATTGTTCCTGTTTAGTGTCTTTGTAACATGTGACATGTTCAGATCAATAACATGTTTCTGCTTTCATAAACTTCTCTTCCTCCTCTTCTCCTCCTCCTCCTCCTCTTCTCCTCCTCATCCTCCTTTCTCCTCCTCCTCCTCCTCCTCCTCTTCTCCTCCTCCTCCTCCTTCCCTGTGAATATGGTTTATGACAGGTAAGTCCACCTTATCACTCATTCATTATCGACCTTTTTATTTCTCTCACTTTGTTCCTGTCGGAGTCGTTTGGACCCGTCCTGATGGACTTCCCCTCCACCTCACAGAGTTATAAACACTCCACCAGCAGAGGAAGCAGGAGGCGTGGCCTCCTGCCTCCACCCTCTCTCTCTCCTCCAGCTGTTTAAAAGCAGCTGGTGGTCGTGCGAGGCTCCACTCAGTGGTGTGGACGGGAGCAGACATGACAGCAGTGGGAGAACTGGTTCTGGTGCTGGGCTTACTGGTGAGCGCTCACTGTGAGGTGAGAGCACGAGACCCAGAGGTGGAGGAGGAGGAGGAGGAGCTGGGAGGAAGAGCAGCAGCAGGAGGAGGAGGAGGAGGAGGAGGAGCAGTGTTCCCTCTCCTCCAGGTGACACACGACTCCCCGCTGGAGGACAGAGGGAGCCAGCCGACCCGGACCGGGTGAGTCCAACTCAAGCTTCACTTACTGCCTTTTCTCTCTGCTCTCAGCCGAGGCAGCTCTGAGGACAGCTGATCGATCAGTCTGATCACTGATCGATCAGACTGACAGAAAACTGATGAACTATTGTAATGATAGAAACCTGAACACGTCGCTCCTCCAGCCTCTGTGTGAAACAGGTTCTGCCTCCTCTGGTCCTGGTTCACAGTTCACTGAAGTTCTGTTCAGACTAAAGATTTCTGATGACATCATCTTTGTGATCGACATCTGCACTCCCTGAAAAACCTGAATTAATCAATTCATCAATAACATCATTAACATCTAACCCTAACCCTAACAACAAAACCACAGATTAGATTAAAGTCCAGAACCTGAGAGCAGATGTTTCGTATCAGAACTGTGTTTGTTCTTCTCTCCGTCTCATTAATCATGTGACGACCCCTCAGATTATCTGGTGACCCTCAGGTCAGGTCCAGACCCTCAGGTCGGGTCCACTGGACCCAACTAGACTGAATATAAAGTATTGAAACTGGATCAGGTTTGGTGTTGGTCCTGCTGCTGGTTCTGAATTGTGGATTGTTCTGAGTTGATGATGAAGTTAGCTTGTGAGCTACTGTCAGTCTGATGTTAGCTTCTGAACAGTGGCAGCGAACAACGACATCATCACAGCTGAGTTTGTCCTGACAGGAGGCGGGGCCTCAGTGAACTACTTTTAGACCAATCAGAAGTCAGAATTTAGCCAAACCCTGAATGATCCAATCAGTTTATCACATATCCAGTAAATAAAATGATGCGTACGGCCGCAGTCCAGTGGACAGTCAGCCTGAACCTGCACTGTGGTCCACAAGAGCCCAGAGAGCCAGAACCCTGAAGAACAGCGAGGCCACGTGCAGCTCGTCTAACGGCCACTAGGCTCCACCAGTGAGTCAGAGTCCATGTTGGACCTTCAGAGCCGAGTCAACATGTGAACAGCTGCTTCCTGTAGATCGTCCACCTTCATCACAACACTGACATACCACGTCACTGCTTTACTTTATATTAAGACTAGAGATCATCGGGGGCGTGGCCTCTCGCTGCCAGTCACTAACGACACTGTCGGCTGTGACGTCACTAACGACACTGTCGGCTGTGATGAACGTGTGATTGATGATCCAGTTCAGAGCGGATCAGAACTTTATCTGTCTCTCTTCAGTCACTACGCACAAAGGTTTGACCAATAAGGTCCATGAAGGGAACCGGAAAGGGCGGGACTTCCGGGCTTTATTAACATGAGGGGCGGGGCTTCGGCACAGACACCTGTGCTCTGGATGAACGCGCGGTTCCGTTAGCGCTGCCCGGCGGACAGCTGCTGCTGGGCCGCCGGTTCTGGAAGGAAACACCGGGACAAGAGCAGACGTTGTTGTTTTTAGGACTTTGGGATTAAAACTGGATGAATGTTCGCTGTCGCTCTGCTGACGGAGCGGTGGGCGGAGGGAGGTGCAGCTTCTCCACCTGCTCAGTGACCGAACACGGAGGAGACGGAGGCAGGAGAGACAGAACCATGGAGGATCAGGTGAGAGAGGTTCTGCTGAGTCAACACTCGGTACCAGCTGCTGGTCGCCATCTTGTGGCTAATGCGAGTAACGTGAGGCGAAATGCGCTAATCTGTACGCGTGAACACAGTTAGCTTGTTAGCCTTAGCTTAGCATCCAGACCACAGGTGTATAAAGAGGACAGGTGGGCTCGTGTCTATGGTTTCATTCACTCACTGGGCTCGTTTCAGCTCCTGGTTACCTGTTCCTACATTTTCATTGGGCGACAGGCGCTGCCAAGATGGCGACGGCCGGAAGCGCCCATTCCCGCCACTCCGCGCGGCTGCTTCTTCTGTGTATACAGCCTGTATATATAAATGTATATAAATATATATAGATATATATGTACAGGCTTAGGCGCACTAAGGAGAAAACATTCTACCTCAGAAATAATAATATCATTAACGAGGTAATAATACAAACTTTCTCCATCAGTGAGTAAATCAGCTGTTCTCAAAGGAAAATAAGCTCCCAGAACACTGTGTGAAGCTAGAAAGGTGGCAGGGTCCGCCACATGTAAACACAGTAAAACTCCTGTAAGCTCAGTTTGTGTGTTCAGCCATGAGAACAAAGAGGGTTTGTTTAGTTTTAGTTTGAGGACCTTTCTTTAACATTTCTTCACCTAAACTACAGTTCAAGTCAGAAACAGGGTTGTTTCTGTACTTTGTTCACAAATAGTACAAGGCAACATCTGCACAGCATCAAGAAGACAGTTAGGATATATTTCCTGTAACAGTGTGAAATGTGCCTCCGTAGCCACGCGTGGAGTCGAAGCCCGCGAGCTTCACTCTGGACCCTCAGAACCGCTGATGGGCGCCGTCATGCCGCTCAGTGCTGATATGGAATCACAAATATTGTATCTTGTTCCGCCAGTGTGAAGAAAATGTTACACACTCACTGCAGCTTTCATTGTAATACACACACACACACACACACACACACACACACACACACACACACGTCACGATAATACACATAGAAGTACCAACCAGGGAGCGTTAAAATGTTTTGACTGCCAGGGTGCTTATAGGCCTGAACCACCCAGGCTGCTCACACACACACACACACACACACACACACACACACACACACATTCTGTAGGTGTCCTCTGTGTTTGTCCTCCATTTTGTCCCAGACTGAAACATGTGTGTGTGTGTCTGTGATGTGTGTGTGTGTGTGTGTCTGTGTGTGTGTGTGTGTGTGTGTGTGTGTGTGTGTGATGTGTTGGCAGTTTAACAGCGTCACTTTGTAATATTCCTCCTCGTCGGCAGGATTGTGTGTTGTTGAACGCTGACAGACGAGTCGGGCCTCGTCGTCGGTGTTGTGACCCACATCCAGACGTGAACCCGCAGGACCGTCCACAGATTCACAGATAAAATGGTCCCTGCGGGCTCTAAGCCAAACAAACCCTCCCCCACGTTAAACGCTGCTTTAATGACATCGTTCACAAACGGAGCTCTTTGTGCTGTGAGGGTTGCCAGGTCTGCTCATTGTGAGCGTTTCTTTTTCACGTGTTTCTCAGGTGTAGCAGCTTCTTCTGTCTCGCTCCAGGTCTCCTGTCATAGCTTATCAAGTCGCAGGATCAGAACCCTGTTTCTCTGCCTCTCCCCCAAAAACTGAACAAACACAGGTGACAAGTCAGAAGAGCCACATTGTTTCCTCCAGTAGAAGTTCAGCGACGTGTTTGAAGCACTGATTCAGCCTCTTTGCTCGGAGGTCAGAGGTCAACAGGCAGTTAAGTGCTAAAAAAAGTTGTCTGCTGGCCTCAGAAGAGAAAAGTTACAGGATCATTCGAGAGTTTCATTGTGATTTAGTCCATTAACCACAAAACCTGCTGATCATTTTCTACACGATCAGTTTTAGGACTGTTTTCCTCGGATGCAGGCAGCCGTCAGTTTCACTTAAAGACCCAGTATTAGCCTGGTTCTGATTATCCGTATCTGTGTTTTTGTGTCTAATTGCTGATCAGATAAATTGGTATAACAACACTTCAGCTGTGACGCAGGAACGAAAGTAATCACATGAATGTAGAGGAGTGGAAATACTCCAGTACCTAAAGGTTTAACTTCAGTACAGAACTTGAGTAAATGTACTTAGTTACATTCCATCACTTCCCACCAATCATTACTAATAATCAGCCCTGAAAAAATCCCATCTGTCGATCCCTGATGACATCAGTCTGAAAGAGATCCACAGTTTATGCTCTTATTTTGAAGTATACACAAAGTCTTCCTGTCTCGGCCGTCGTGGTGGACGTCCAGGCTGAGATCTGTGCTCTCGTGCTCCTGTTGTGACCTTCAGCCTCCTCAGAGCTGCTTCTGTTCGACCCAGCAGAAGAAGCAGCTCAGCTGACAGGTTCAGATCAGAGAGCGCTGCAGATAACGTGACCGTGAAGGCATCGTTAGCTGCTCATTCATCTGTGATCAGGAGACTCGCAGCTGCAGGATGAAAGGACGACAGCGTCCAAAGAAAAGTGGATATTTAAAGGCCTGTTTAAATCCACTCTAATACGTTTTCATGTTAAAGACAGAGTTTCCTGCAGCGCCGCCTTCAGGACAAACAACTGACGACCGCGCTGTTATTCTGAGAAATCCCTCCAGTCGAGTGTTCAGTGTTCCCAGTCTCATTATTCAGACTTTGGCTGGTTCACAAACATCTTTCAGGTCTCAACTTGAACTCTTGAACCTGCAGCTTGTTTTCTTCAGCTCATAAACTCAGAGCTCTGTCTGAATCTGGACAGTTTACTGATCGCAGCTGTGACACTGAGCCCCCAGTCAAGAGGACACGTCTGCGGATTCCAGGGTTCTTGTTCCAAACTGAAAAGTGCTGCACCTCCTCTCACAAAATGACTGACAGCACAACGTTTAACTGAATGGCTGGATGTTTGTGTTGGAGAGGAGGGAAATCCCAAAGTTACAAGTCTTCAGTCTGAGACGTTCAACACAGTCCAGCAGTGATTCTGTCATGTTTTGTAAGTGTGGACCCTGTTTTAACAGTAAAAAGCCCAAAGGAGAGAGAGATGACCCTCGGACCGGTCCTGGGTCTTTGAACGCAGGACGGATGTGAGGCCCAGAAAGTGTCTCCTCACTCAGCAGCTCACTGACCGAACCTTCTGTCGGAGGAGTCTGGTGATGGTGTCGGCTCAGATGAGACGGAGATGTGACTGTTCCTTTATTACTTTTCTAACTTGGAAAAATTCGACTAGCAAAGCAGCTTCTGGCAGGTTTTCTGTGGGTTGAAAATGCATTCTGGGAAATGTAGGCAATAATCAACTTCAGGAAATTACACTCATTCATCACAGCGATGACTCCTGGACAGAGTTAGACCTCCTCTTCTCTCGTCTTCTCTCACAGTGTGATCCAACAGAAACATCCCATCATCTGAGTCGGAGAGGAGGCGGCACCTCGTTCTGACGGCACTCGTCTCTCGTCATTCATTAAAACAGAGCTTTTAGAAATGTTGTTACTCAGACTGAACGAGGATGGAGGAGAAAATCTGTGAGATTATCTCCATCACATGAAGGAGAAGAGCTTCAGTGTCCAGAGTTCAGCCTGACAGGACGGATTACTCTGAGGATGAAGACGAGGGATTTCTTCTCTGATGTTGTTCCAGCGCCGCTCAGCTCACTGCTGATGCTTCAGACTCACCTGGTCTGTGAGGGAAGGACGCCATGTTTGACCTCTGACCCCAAACAGGGAGGAGGCTTAGAGAAGCAGTTCAGCAGATGTGTGTGTGTGTGTGTGTGTGTTAAGGATAGATGATCCGTCTTCCTGAGACACACACATCATTATTATCACTGTGTGTCTGTGTTGTGCAGGAACTGGTGTGCGTTCGTGCAGCAGCGTGTTGTTACCACAGCGGAGGCCTGCGGGACCGAGAAGTACACAATCCAGTCTCAGAGTCCCTGTCCGAGCGGGAGGCCGGACTGCCAGCTGGTCATGTGAGTACACAACCATCACAACCATCACAGTACACAACCATCACAGTACACAACCATCACAGTACACAACCATCACAACCATCACAGTACACAACCATCACAGTACACAACCATCACAGTACACAGCCATCACAACCATCACAATGATCACAACCATCACAATGATCACAGTACACAACCATCACAGTTTGTCTCTGTTTTGTACGAGTGCTACTACACTTTTGCCTTTTCAGGCCTGATGAGAGTCTCGACTCAGTGGTTTTATTTTTAATGGTCTTAAGACAAACTGGGTCGGCTGCTTCTGGTCCGACTCCTCCGCACAGACGGGAATAAACTTCCTGTTGGGAAACTTTTGGTTGATCCAAAAATAGTCCAATTTCCCAAAATACTGGACGTAAAAATAGCCGCCGTGTGATTGTAGAATATGACTCTGATGAAGAAGTTTTAGTTTTCCTCAGTAAGAACGGAGGAGAGACGAGTCCACCACGTCTCCACTGACGGTACCAGGCAATAAGAACTGAACCAGATGTTCTGGAGGATCAGACGAACAAACTGTTTGGACTCAGTAGCTCCGTCACGCTGTTTCACTTCGGCCCCTGAAAGTTTCAAACGGAGGTTTTGACTTCAACATATTTTAGACAGAAACTAAAGTGTGTGTGTGTGTGTGTGTGTGTGTGTGTGTGCGTGTGCAGGTACAAACTGTCCACGCGGCCGATCTACAGGCAGACGCGGAAGATCGTCACTGCTCTGCTGTGGCGCTGCTGTCCAGGACACGGAGGACACAACTGTGAGGACTCAGGTGGGTCGGAGTCGCCGTCAGCACCACATGCAGCCATGAACTGAGCGTACGGGTCGTTTTGTTAAAGGGGAATTCTGGTGTTTTTAATACCGACGTACTGACCTGGTCTGTTTTCACAGATTCTTTCAGGTGTTTCTCCTCGTTCTCTCCATGTTCTCTGTGCCGGAGTCTGTTTCTAAATGTCCTTTTACAGAAATGGCTCAAGTTTGGTTCACTGAGGAAGTGTGTGTGTGTGTGTGTGTGTGTGTGTGTGTGTGTGTGTGTGTGTGCACATGTGCAGTCAGTTTAACACTGGTTGTGTTTGTCTCGACAGTCTCTGTTGCACAGCCGGATTCTGGAAGCTCCGCTCTGATTGGAGGATCTGAAACAGGTACGACCACTCAGCTGCTGCTGTGTCAAGGTTCAGCTTCACTGTCATTAATCAACCTCAATGTTTGGTTTGAATTAACATCCATCTGCACACACAGTCCTGTGTAGAACAGACTGGGTCTCCACAATAAAATCCTCGTGATGGTTTGTATAAAGTCAGTGTAGTGTCGTCGTCCTCAGAACAGTTCTGGAGCTTCACAGTAAAACAGAGCTGCAGCGTTCTGCTGAACAGCTGAAGCAGCTGGAGACTTGATTTAACCATCAGATGTCTCCGTGCAGCTCGTCTGCTGGGATCACAGTCTGCAGGAGAGACACATCACTAACTTTTTTCTCACAAATATTTTTATTGAGTTTTGACAGATGCATGAAAAACACACAAATAGCTTGATACACAACAAGCAGCTGAACACACACACATCTAAAGTTTTCTGCCACAAGGCTGCTATCAATGAAAAGATCCTCGGAGCGCTTGATACCTTTTCTGTGCCGTTCTTGGAACGCAAAATCAAGTAAAGACGACGGGAAGAGATGGTTTGAGAGAACAGGGCTTGATAGAGAAAAACTGTGAAAGCCAAAGTGTTTTCTGAACTGAGCCCACTCTCAGTGTGGACCTGGTAACCGGGTCATCAGCTGATTTCAGTGGGGGAAGTGGGAGTGGAGAGGTCCCAGCCAGAGCCCAACTCCATAGCCACCCATGATGGGCAGTCGACTTCAGTCATTTCTAGAACTTTACTTAGCCGAGGTCGCTTTCCCCTCCATGTGTAAAAGACATGACGGAGTCAGGTGAGTCCAAAACAGATCTGGGGATGAAGATCGGTATAGATTGAAAAAGATATAAAAATTTAGGGAAAATGTTATGTTAATTTAGATGGAATTAATTGGGTCCATCAGGAAGTTGACAGGAGATTAATGTATTTAACGAGCAGAGAATGAGCCAGGAAGTGTCCTGTAACACACACCGACGTCTTCTGGTGACTGACATGCCAACGTAGGTAAATTCATCTTCGACAGTCTTAAAAGGGAGACACACACACACAGACTCACACACACACGCTCACACACACACACACACACACACACACACACACACACACACAGACTCTCACACACACACACACACACACACAGACTCACACACACACGCTCACACACACACACACACACACACACACACACACACACAGACTCTCACACACACACACACACACACACACACACACACACACACACACTACACACACACACACACACACACACACACACACACACACATGTCAGGGCAGTCTGACTCATTCCTGCCTCTTTAACAAAGTGAGGAAGTTGTGAAGTGCAGAGCGACGCTCAGCTTCAGTAAACCTTCAGCTCGGGTCAGGAGAAGGTCCAGCCTCCCCCTCTCCCTCCCTCTCCCTCCCTCTCCCTCCCTCCACCTCCCTCCACCTCCCTCCACCTCCCC
Source organism: Lagodon rhomboides (assembly GCA_039737535.1). Classification (NCBI taxonomy): domain Eukaryota; kingdom Metazoa; phylum Chordata; class Actinopteri; order Spariformes; family Sparidae; genus Lagodon; species Lagodon rhomboides. The sequence continues at coordinate 30,917,417 of CM077796.1, forward strand.
CCGGGGGAAGAGGGTGTGGGTGAGCCGCTCTTACAGGACTCACCCCTGAGGTCAAGCCTCTCCCACAGCCTCGGCCTATAAACACACAGTGAGTCACGGTGACGGAGGGGGGTCGGTCGTTCAGGCTCCTGACGGAGGTGATGAGGAGGTGGGAGGTCTCAGCAGCCTGATGGTGGATGTGACTAATGTTACTGTGACCTGATGGAGCTGAGGACAGAGAGCGAGGCGGAGCTTTGTGTGACCTGTAACATCAGGCTGCTGCTTGTTTCCCATTTCCTGACAAATGGTGAACTTTTGTCTCTCAACACCAAAATACTGATTCAGCTTGTTTACTCCAGTAAAGTAATCGAGTACAGGCTGTGACATGTCCTCAGAGTATCAGAGTAGAAAGTCTCCCTCTGGCTGCAGATACGAGACACTAACACGCCTTTTCTCCACATTCCAGCCTCCCTCTCTGTCTGTTCACGGCTTCTTACGGCTTTCACGTCTTTGTCTCGTCTCGCTGCGTCTGCCGTGCGTGATGCGCTCTGATAGGTCGACATCAGTCTGCTGATGTTGGGAAATAACAATAATCCATAATTCAGCTCAGATGCATCAAACTAAAGTAACGAGGCTGTTCTGAAGCTGTGAGGAGGAGAAAGTTCAGATGTTTGTGTTCAGATGTAGAGAGGAGAAGACACAGAGACACTCAGGGACAGAGACAGGAGACATGGACTGAAGGACAGTAACTGAGTATCTGTACGTCCCACCCCGTGTTTCTGTACGCCTTTCATAAGAGGCTGTGTATATAACATAAGAGTTTTTAATGTTTGGGGAAAAGGTCTCGATCAGATGTTTCATGTTAACTTTTAGTTCAGAGAGTACTGCAGTACTTCAGAATACTTATAGTACACCCAACATGAAGTATTTGTACCATGAGTGTCACTGAGAATGAAAACAGTCGATGTTTTTGGAAAGAATTCAGACTAAAATAGAGCTTTGGCCTTTAGAGGCTTGATTGAATAAAGAAAGGCAAACAAAGGGCGCGCGCACACACACACACACACACACACACACACACACGGTACAGTCCGCTCCCACCACGCCTCTGATTGAACCCACTTCCTGCGAGCCGAAGTCGAAGTAATGGACCTGGACACAATAACAGGAACATCGTAGAATACAAACGCGCCCGCGGTGAGTCATCAGCTCTGTGACACAATGACACCAAACACTGCAACCTGGGCGCAGACTGGACCTGCAGCAGGGTGTCCAGGTGTTTCTGTTAATGTGTCCACCTCCTGTACATCATCCGGACGGGCCAGAACTGGACTGAGCAGGTTTCTGGAGAGAATGAAGCTGACATGTTTCTGTTCAGTACATCCTCACATGTTGAGTCGTTCCTCCTCCGAACTCCACCATCTATCTTATGGAAACTTAAATGGGGCCAGTAGTTTTTGTGTAATCCTGCTGACAAACAGACAAACTGAACCAGAAACAAGGTAACTGAATATTTATTATTGGACCAAGGTTTTGTGCTGACTGATTAAAATCCCCAAATGGAAACGCCAAGAGAAAATCGTTTGTCTCTGCTGAGACGGAAACAGATTTGATGACGCTGCAGGTTTCCTCTCAAGTGTCGGGTTAATTCTGCCCTCGGTGCTGACTGCAGGTCACTGACACAGAGCTCCTTGTTCCTGCTGTCGCTCTGACAAAGAACTCAAGTGAAACAAAAAACTGAGAAATCCCCAAATACATCAGCCGGCTTCCCATCAGCCCCTCTGTCTCCCTCTCTACCTGTCTGTCTGACTTCCTGTCGGTCTCTCCTTCTCAGGTCACTTCAGTTTAATGAGGCTTCATCAGTACGATCAAAAAACATGTTCGCATCATAAATACATGAGTAAAAGTGAATTAATAAAGTCCACAAGTGGGCGTGGAGTGAACCTCGAGGTGATTATTTCTTCTCTCTGTAGGATTCATCGTCTGAGAACCGTTGTGAAGAGATTTGTTGTTTGTTGTGGCGCTAATGAAAAGTCAGAGTGTCACCAAAGACAGCTTCACATGTGCAGAAGTGTTATCCTGATGATGTGTTTGAACATCTCATCCTGGTTTTGAGAAACCCGATGAGCCTGCAGGAGTTAATGGGTCAATGAGTACAGAACCAGATTTGTCAGGCTCCATGTAAAATGTACATCACCAAGACTGAAACTAGAACGCTGAAGTGCCTGTAAACATGCTCAGTTTAACCGCTGAGATATTCCACTGTGTTGTTGGACGGGCCAACACACTGCAGAACTGTCAGAGCTCACATCTCTTCTCTCTGTGTTACAGGTTTCCAGCAGCGGCTCCAGCAGCAGCACGCCGACCCGAACCGTGAACAGAACGACTACCAGGGTCCTGTCAGCGACCCGTACGACACCGGCTACCTAAAACCCAACACCTCGACCAAGGAACACCACCCTCCTGGTGAGTTTTGGCAGAATGTAACTCTAAAACTGTGACGACACGATGTTCCAGATGTGCTTCTCCTGCCTGTCTGATGTGAGAAGGATCTTTCTGTTTCGAAATCTGGAGTATTTAGTATAAGTATAGTATAAGTATTTGGTGTTTGTCCATCACATCTGCTGGCCCGGTTCTACTCTCTCTGTTTGACTCGGCACTACAGTCGACATCAACACTACAGTCAGACAGGGAAGGTATTTTTATTTCCACCACTCCTGAGCTACCTGCTCGAAGGTGTGTCTACTGAGGTCTAATTTATGAGATAAGAAATTAGTGGATGTTCACTTTGTTGTTTAGTTGTTCTGACCTGTTGTGGGGTTAGTGTGTGTGTGTGTGTGTGTACTGTAGTGTCGATGTCGGCTGTAGTGTTGATGTCGGCTGTAGTGTTGATGTCGGCTGTAGTGTTGATGTCGACTGTAGTGTTGATGTCGGGCTGTAGTGTCGATGTCGGGCTGTAGTGTCGATGTCTGACTGTAGTGTCGATGTCTGACTGTAGTGTTGATGTCTGGCTGTAGTGTTGATGTCTGGCTGTAGTGTCGATGTCGGCTGTAGTGTTGATGTCGGCTGTAGTGTTGATGTCTGACTGTAGTGTTGATGTCTGACTGTAGTGTTGATGTCTGACTGTAGTGTCGATGTCGGCTGTAGTGTTGATGTCTGACTGTAGTGTTGATGTCGGCTGTAGTGTCGATGTCTGACTGTAGTGTTGATGTCTGACTGTAGTGTTGATGTCTGACTGTAGTGTTGATGTCGGCTGTAGTGTTGATGTCTGACTGTAGTGTTGATGTCTGACTGTAGTGTTGATGTCTGACTGTAGTGTTGATGTCTGGCTGTAGTGTTGATGTCTGACTGTAGTGATGATGTCTGGCTGTAGTGTCGATGTCTGACTGTAGTGTTGATGTCTGACTGTAGTGTTGATGTCTGACTGTAGTGTTGATGTCTGACTGTAGTGTTGATGTCGGCTGTAGTGTTGATGTCGGCTGTAGTGTTGATGTCGGGCTGTAGTGTTGATGTCGGGCTGTAGTGTTGATGTCTGACTGTAGTGTTGATGTCGGCTGTAGTGTTGATGTCTGACTGTAGTGTTGATGTCTGGCTGTAGTGTTGATGTCGGCTGTAGTGTCGATGTCGGGCTGTAGTGTCGATGTCTGACTGTAGTGTCGATGTCGGCTGTAGTGTTGATGTCTGACTGTAGTTTTGATGTCTGACTGTAGTTTTGATGTCGGCTGTAGTGTCGATGTCTGACTGTAGTGTCGATGTCGGCTGTAGTGTCGATGTCGGCTGTAGTGTCGATGTCTGACTGTAGTGTCGATGTCGGCTGTAGTGTTGATGTCTGACTGTAGTTTTGATGTCTGACTGTAGTTTTGATGTCGGCTGTAGTGTCGATGTCGACTGTAGTGTCGATGTCGACTGTAGTGTCGATGTCGACTGTAGTGTCGATGTCGGACTGTAGTGTTGATGTCGGACTGTAGTGTCGATGTCGGACTGTAGTGTTAATGTGGGACTGTAGTGTCGATGTCGGACTGTAGTGTTAATGTGGGACTGTAGTGTCGATGTTGGACCGTAGTGTTAATGTGGGACTGTAGTGTCGATGTCGGCTGTAGTGTCGATGTCGGACTGTAGTGTCTCATCACTTCCTGTTTCCTGACAGTGTCACTAGCAGCTCTGGGAGTTCAGCTTCTCGATCATGTTTCAGAACCACTCCTGTGTTTCTGGAAGTGACTCTTTGTACACAAACAAACATATTCTGTTTCTTTGGACTCACAAATCCAAATCTCTCTGTTCTCTTCCTGTGAGGCGGCACTGACTCGATCAATACTAACCCTCCTGTTCACATGAAACTGTTCTTTATGGCTGTTAACTTTTTATGAACTGATTTAAATTTTCACATTGTGTTTCATCTTCATTTCTCTCTGGTCCTCTTGCTGCTGATCTCCCAGCGTGGGTGAGGGATGTGTGGGTGGAGGCAGCTGTCCCCTGCAGCTCCGGGGGAGATAATGGGCCTCCGTCAGTATGTAAACTAAGAGATAAAGTTAGACAGGAGCCCTTCAGTCTGCTGGAGAGTTCATGTGGATGTTCAGGAATCCAGGTCCAGTTTAAGAAGCTTCTTTTGTTTTGGACAAACAACTCAGCTTCGATCCAGAGTTAGAAATGTTGATGGAGGGCTTGAGACCAAATGAACAGAGTACATAAGAGAAGATACATGATAAAACTAAACAGAAACAGAAACTTAACTCGGTCTGTGATTCATTCTGGAGACTTACTGAAATCCACACAGTGACGTCTGTGACACTCGGGTTCAAGGATGTGGAGTCTGCTGGCTGCTGAGAGGATGAGAGTCGACTGCTCACCTCATTTCTTCTCTTTCTTCTCAAAATATCTACAGGGGTAAAATCTCATCAGAGCTCTTTACGTCCTTGTTCACACAAACTTTGTGTCTGTAAAATATTCAAACACAAGAAAAGACCAAGTACAAAACACACAAAAGGATAAAGAACAAAAAAAGTTAGCACGTGTTAGCAGGTGTTAGCAGGTGTTAGCAGATGTTAGCATGCGTTAGCAGGTTTTTGTGGGTTTTTGAAGGAATGAAGTTTTGCAACAAGCTTGTGAATATTCTCATTCATCCAGGTCATAGTTATCTCAAGGAAATTGAATCGAAAGCAACTGGATTTGGTTTTTGTCTTGAAGACGTTTCACCTCTCATTCGAGAGGCTTCATCAGTTCTGCTCCCTTGACTAGGCTGAGGACTAGTCTCAGCCTAGTCAAGGGAGCAGAACTGATGAAGCCTCTCGGATGAGAGGTGAAACGTCTTCAAGACAAAAACCAAATCCAGTTGCTTTCAATTCAATTTCCTTGAGAGAATGAAGTTTTAGTTTGTCATGATGTGAGGATCAGTTAGGATCTGCCTCAAGATGTGACGATGATCCTGATGTCTAATACACATCCTGTACATGAAACACACACACACACACACACACACACAGCCTCATTCCTCTGCAGTGGCACGTCCGGTAACAACACACATAAACACACATACAGACAGACTCACACTTCCCCCCGCAGGAAATCCTCTCGTGTGTGTGTGTGTGTGTGTGTGTGTGTGTGTGTGCGCGCTAAGATGACACTTTATTATACCTCTTGTGTCACCACACATTCATGTGCATTACATCACACACACAGTCACACACACACACACACTTCCTCCGTCCTGTGTGGAGCTCGTTTGGGGACCGGCCTCACTCAGGTTCCCACAGTGATCTGTTCTCTTTGACCTTTGACCCCACTGACCAGCCAGCATTACATCATCCTGAAGGACTCTGCAGTGGAAAGAACGTCTCTTTACTGGATCTGCAGCGTTTGTTGTTGATGTAAATCCTCAGAGGTGATGATGTCTCAATCTAACATGGTGTGTTTCATGTCTGTGCAGATTTGACACCGTTTTTATCGACAAAGTCATTTAAGAACAGAAAATACTTTAAATAACTTTAGTTTAACTTGACATGAACGTGGAGGTGTGTGTGTGTGTGTGTGTGTGTGTGTGTGTGTGATTAAAGTGTCATCTTTCCTTTAATTGTGACATTTACAACAGGACGTCAGGAGAACCAGACAGAACCACAGTGGCGGAGCAGACTTGTTTTGTCCAACAGGAAGTTGCCTCAGCTCACCTCCGTAAATCACGCTGACAGTCATTAGATAGAAACAATGCCAGCTGACGGGGGTGTGTTGGATTTCAACCTTTAAACGCCCCTGCAGCTCCGCCCCCCTCAGTACCCCTGCAGCTCCGCCCCCCTCAGTACCCCTGCAGCTCCGCCCCCCTCAGTACCCCTGCAGCTCCGCCCCCCTCAGTACCCCTGCAGCTCCGCCCCCCTCAGTACCCCTGCAGCTCCGCCCCCCTCAGTACCCCTGCAGCTCCGCCCCCCTCAGTACCCCTGCAGAACTTCCTGTCGCAGCGTGGCCTCACTGTACTGCGACCTCTGACCCCTCAGTACCCTGCAGCAGTTTGTTGTAATGAAAACAGCTTGTGATGAAAGAGTGTGTGTGTGTGTGTGTGTGTGTGTGTACGTGTGTGTGTCAGCAGTGACCTGAGGAAAACACACACTCATGTTTGTTTTCCTGTACCTGTGAGGACCCTCGTTGCTGTGATACATTCCTGAGCCTCCGGACCTAAACCCAACCTGAAGCTAACGTCGACCCCAGAACCTAGTCTGAACATTCAAACGACCCGTTAACATTCATTCACACTGAACCACTTTCAACCAGTAACATCACGCCATCCACCATCAACCAGTCTTTGACCTTGAGACGTGAGCGAGCGGCACCGAGCCCAGAGTTCATGTCAGAACCTGAAGAAGAAACTGGATCATGTTTCATGGAGACATGTGTTCTGGTTTTCCCTCTAACATCCTCTGGCTGCTCTGCCTGAACCGGTGCTGAGGTGGTTAACAGAGTTAGCCTCTGCTAGCGCCTGCTCCTTTAGTCATGCAGCTAACGTAAGCGACCCTATTAGCAGACCAGGCCCGGGGCTGTCAGGAGCCCAAACCGGGCAACAAAACCACCTTGGTACTGTTGGCGTGGAGCTCGCAGTCGGACAGCTGGCTGCTTTGACGTGCAGCTGCGTGGCGGTAACAGCGCTAACGCTGGTGGCTACTGACTGATTTCACAAGAGACGTAGATGTGCAGAAACGATTAACACTCAGTTTCATGTGGACTTGAAGACATTTTCTCCATAGTTCAGTGTTATTTCTTGAAGTTTAGCTGCTGTTGTTTTGGCAGATCCATCCAACAATCCAACATGTTATAAATTCTCTCAGAGAGTGATTGAGCTCTGCTGAAGGTTCACTGAGAACACTTTGTGTTCAGCTCTCAGTCTGTCTGGATCAGAGAGGAAATGGAAGCACAGTTGGGTTTGTGTCAGACTCCAGAGATAACAGCAGCAGGCAGGATCAGATGGATCCACGTCGCCGTGAGGGGTCTCACCCTGACCGAGGTCCAGCTGGAGGACGTGTGTGTGTGTGTACACGTGTGTGTGTGTGTGTGTGTGTGTGTGTGTGTGTCAGAAACATCAACACCACAGACAGAAACTCGGCCGTTTTCAGGTGTTTTTGTTTCCCTGCTGGACTGGTTTCCAGGCGGTTCTGGTCTGTTTATGTTCCAGTTTGGGAACTAAACTGGTTCCATTTCGAGCAGAGCGACTAAACTGCTGCTCCCCAGAGAGCCGTGAGTCACCGGGAGGGCGTGTGTTTGTGTGCTCGCCTGTTCAGAATAGCTTTGTGTGTTTCCAGCATTTTGATTTAGATAAAAATGTTCTTTATTCCCAGAGGATGAATCCTAATAACTTCATATCTTCTGCACATAAAACACTGAATCACTGTTCTGTTATGTTCCGTTTCCTTGATGGACTGTCAGCGCCTGGGTGCATCATGAGTATCGGCTCGTTGTAATGGCTGAACGCAGCAGCAGTTTAAACATAAGCCGCGTCATGTATCCGTTACAGAACTATTGTAGAACTAAATGATGAAGTAAACCGGGCCTGAGAAGAACCAGCCGTGTTCAGGTCCTCTATCGTTCTCCGGATTTACATGGCAGTCGTTTTGTTCTCTTATTAACTGAGTTTCTTTCTCTCAGGTGTAGAAAAGTTGGACGCCACAGCCCCCCCGTACCCAGACGCCCCCCGGTACCCGGACGCCCCCCGGTACCCGGACGCCCCCCGGTACCCAGACGCCCCCGCCGCGCTCCCTGTTCCCCAGATGATGGCGTTGGTCTTGTCCCAGCTGCACCCGTTGCTGGAGGGCTTCAACCGCTCCTTAGAGCACCTGAGCCGCCAGGTGGGGGACCTGGCACGTGACGTGGCCCACCTGAAGAGCCAGCAGGGGGCGGAGCTTCAGGCGGAGCCCCCGGACGGCCCTGAGCTCGTCGAGGCGGCGGAGGAGCACTTGGATGCCAAACTGGTGGAGGTGTTTCAGCAGGTTAGGGAGGTCCGGGAGCAGATGGAGAGCCAGAGGATGGACATGGAGAGCAGGCTGCACTCCCAGCATGCAATGCTTCACTACAACCTCACCAGCTTCAAGACGGACATCGACATGAAGCTGAAGCGCCACCAGAAGATGCTGCAGGTCAGTGGAGGACGGACGCCATGAAATAACTGTAGATGAGGATTAAAGCTTTTTATTTCCCTGTCAGTCTTTTTCATTCAGTCCTCTTTGACTTTATATAAATATTATTTATATATAAATCTGCACAGGTTTCTATTGACAAAATAAATAATGTGTCATCACAGTCACTTCACTCTGCCTGATCCCAGGTCAGCCTGCAGGCCATGAACGCCTCCCTGGTGGAGCTCAAGCAGGACCAGGATCAGACTGAGGTTCAGGTGGAGGAGCACCTCCCTCCCCTCCGCCCCCTGGAGACCTCAGACACCTCGGCGCTGTGGGACGCTTTCGAACGTCTGGACAACATGGTGGTCAACAACACAGTGAAGGTGGGTCCAACCAAACACGTTAATGTCGCCTCGCTGTGGTCCGGTTTACTGTCGGAGCTCTGCAGTGAGGTTAACTAGCGCCGCCTGCAGGTTCTTGTGTGCGAACCGGATGAAAGTTTCAGAGGCCTCGCACAGAAACGATGAGGCGCAGGAATCACGTAGCGTCACGTAGCGCATGTTGCTGTGTGTGACATCACATGTCGCTGCGTGTGACATCACATGTCGCTGTGTGTGACATCACTGGTCATCTGTCACAAATGTGTAAAGTTTGCACAGAAGACATAAATGCTCAGAGGAGGTTTCATTAGACACAATGAGCGATATTTTCCTAAATTAAAGACAGTTAACGATACAGTTAGCTCATGTTATGCTAACTAAGCAGCATCGGGTCGATATATATGACACATGTGATCATGATATGAGTCTGTATGTTGATGGATGTGGTTATGACATTAAGTGTTTTCCTGGTTTTGAAGAATGCTTGACAGCAAAGTGATGTTTTTAAGATTAATATAAAGTTCGATAAGAAATGTGCAGTTAGTAAAAACCAGCGATACGCAGGTGGCCCAAGTTGTTTAAATGTTAAAGGTAATGTTCAAAGTTAGAAAGCCTGGATTCTGGAGAAAGAGCCTCAAACTGATTGAAGCTCTGGTTGCTTTCCTGTCATCAGACTTTATCTGACGGAATCGTTAGCTTAGATAAAGAAATAAAATAAGTCGGAGAGCCAGATTGTTTGACATAAAATGAAGGCGGCTGTGCTCGAGTGTTGTGATCTGCCCGTCTGTGCTGACGTGACTCCGCCCTCTGAGTTAGAGATGACATCATGCTGGGAGGTCACTGTTTCAACAAGCGTTGGCTCGAAAACAACAATCATAAATGTCACGGCCGACACAAGCTAACGGTACGGTAAAGACTGATTCAGCTGTGTGGTTCTGTCCGGTGAGGAGCTTGTAGGAGGCTCACCGGCCAAAGAAATACTATCATTCATTTATATGTGCCAACAAAATCTAACTAGGCTAGTTATTAAGTTTTTCAGAAGTCATAACTCCGTTTTCCTGGTGACTCCTGAGGGTTTGACTAATTCTTGGAACAGTTGTTACCATCCCGTAATATTCTCATGTAATGTAAACGTTCACCACTTCTGGAAAAACAACAAACTCTTTATGAGTTGACAACGGGACATAATTCTCGTCCGCTCAGCTCAGTTCAGCTGTTAGCAACAGAGCTAATGTTATGCTAACAAGATTCAAGATAAATAACTGATGAAGTATCAATAAGTTGGAGGGGCGGGGTCTTCTGTCAGCTCGTGTTAGTCGCCATCCTGTGGTGTTCAGAGGATGAAGCACTCAGTGATGTCATCAGTTCGTTACAGTGTTGCTGTAGGCGGAGCCTGCGTCCCTGTCGCCATGGTTACTCTCAGTAGATTCTGTCCCAGTGAAAATAAACTGCTTGGGGCTGCATGTTAATACAAGTGAAGAGTACACATGTGCATAAATATTTTAATTACCTGTAACGTGCTGGAAAATGCACCTTGAAAAGTGCTTGAATTTGACTTTGAAAGCTTTGTCCTGGGAAACTCTGCTTGAAGTGAAGAAGTTCATGAAGCTGCGAACATGTTTCGTTAACGGAATCATTGAATCATGATGCTGAAGTTATTTGTGACTTTTTCTCCGGAGTTGAAAACAAACCCTTCCTGCTGTGGTGGTGCAGGTGGACGGGCTGATGGAGGACGTGGAGGTGACCTCGGGCAGCGTCCAGCAGCTGAGGCGGGACTTAAAGCAGCTGGACGTGCTGATCAACCAGACGGCCCGAAACAGTCGGATGCAGTTCATCGAGAGGGGGCTGGAGGTGGATGAAGCGAAGGAGGTGGTGCTGAGGCGGGTGGAGGAGCTGGCGGGGAACCTCAGCCAGCATGATGTGCGGCTGCAGGAGATGGACTCGGACGTGGACTACCTGTACACCGTCCTCTACAAGCACAACTCGTCTGCAGACTGCGACTGTACGGCGCTGAAGGCCGCCGTGACGCGACTGGAGAGGGGTGTGGCCAATGTGACGGAGCAGGCCAATGAGAACCGATTAGCCCTGGAGGAGACGGGCAAAGGAGGGGCGGGGCAGTGGGGCGGAGCCAGCAACTGGGAGCTGGCTGTGCAGGTGCTCCAACAAGACCTCCAGCAGGTGAGAAACTAAAAGACTTTTCACTAAAGAAGCGTTTAAAACATCACTGTGATCGAATGAGACGCCGTCCGGACCAAACTAACACCGGTCAGTGTAGACGCAGATCTCCACCTGCTCACAGGTAGAAGAACCCCGAACACCAACAGTTTAGTTTTCAGGAGATTTTTTTCTTTTTCATGTGTGAAACTGAGGAAAAACTGGTGGTTGAAGGCAAATGTTTGAATGTTTGTCATTTTCTTTTCTTCCTGAAAATGTTTAAAGGGAAAAATCACTTTCACACATGAAATGTTTTTGTTTCCCCAGAAAACAGTTCAGAAGAAAAAAATGTGTGAAACTGAATTAAACTTTTTTTAGTGTAAAACTCAGTTTGGCCACCGGAGGCAGCAGCGCTCCACCACCTCGTGTTATAACAGCAGAGGAGGGTTAATTACAACATGCTGAGTTCTGTGTGAGCAGGTTATGTAACATTACATGTTTGTTTAGTGAGGAATGTTATAATCTGCCATCAGTGTCATTATGACATCACTTCACACATGACAACAAAATCCCCTAATTTCTTTAGATTATTCCCCCTCTCAGTGTCACAGGATTATCTTCAATGTTTCATGACTTCATGAAGATTATCCTCACAAAACCTTCCCCTCCACTTCTCAGGTCATAAACAGAAAACTATTCAGATCGGACTTATATAATATGGATCTGCACTGGACCCTCAGGGCTTCCGTACTGAAGACACTTGAATCATAAAAACAGAAATTTACACTCAAATGGCAAAAAAGTTGTAAAGTTTATTTTTGTGCTTATTTTCTGGTTCTTTCACGGCACCGTTTCATTCAGCAGATATTTAATGCTTCTCCTCTCGGTGTTGAGAAATGGACGAACATGTTTACATTAATATATATTTAAGCTTTCTTTCCTCTGTCACCGTGCAGGTGAAGGAGTCTCTGGCCTCAGAGCAGACCAGGACCAGGACTCTGGACCACAGTCTGACCCAGCTGAGCAGCTCAGTGAAGATGGGTTTGGCTGAGATCTCGAGCCTGAAGGAGGCAGACAGGAAGCTGTTGATAAACGTGCATCACCTGTCGGGCTCCTTCAACACTCTGTTGAAAGACGCCAGCCGACACAGTGACGTGCTAGAGCTGCTGCTGGGGGAGGAGGTGATGGAGTTCCTGGAGTGGCCCGTCCAGGACCAGGAGGCCCACTCCATCCCGGCCCTGAAGGAGCAGCTGTCGAACTTGCAGGAGCAGCTGAGGGGACACAAACTGAGCATCACCTCCCTGCTGGGCAACAGTCCAGGTGAGAACCACCAGGGGGCAGGTTTCACTCAGTGTAATGATCTGATCCAACTGAACCAGTAACACAACAGCACCAGACTCCATTAACAAATGTGGTGATTTTAAGAGTTGTTGAGTTAAAACAAACTTTCTAACGTAGTGAAACTCTGTCTCTGACTCATTCTGCATTATTTGGACCTTCTTGTAAATTCAGCAGCTGTTCTACATGAACTTCGTTCTTCTGGTTTGTTCCAGTGATGTCTGAACAGCCTCTGGTTCTTTAGGTGCCATCTGTCAAATGCAGCTCTTTAAGGACATCTAGTGGCGGCTGTGAGAAGCTACAACACACCACAGTTTGAGTATCGTGCGCAGTTTTGTCTTCCCAGACTAATGTTTGACTCCTTCTGGTCCCAGGAGGCAGAGAGGAGGTACCGTCTGCTGACCAGCCCTCTTCCTCCGACCTCCTCCATGATGATTGGCTCCCTGGCAGCATGAGGAGGAGCAGCAGTGAAGTTCCAGCCAGGGAGCGCCAGCTCCTCCTCCACCCAGCAGGGAGGCGTCCAGAGCTCGGAGGAGACGGCAGCGATCTGTGGAACTTGGAGAAAGCGGTGGAGGAGCTGGAGCTGAAGGTGCTCCGGCTGGAGGAGAAAACCTCTAACACTTCTGCTGGGAGAGAGGCGCCGCCCAGTGGTGTGGAGGCAAAACTACAGGCGGAGGTGACGTGGCTGAAGAGAGGGCTGGAGGAACATCTGAGGGTGTTCAAGAACGTCTTCAGTAACGCTGACGTCCTCGCCGGATCTGACGCCACACTGGAGCTCGATAAACTGTGGCAGCTGGTGAAGAAGAAAGAGGGGAAGAAGGAGAAGAAGGGAGGCGGAGGGAGAGGAGGACACCATCGGAGCAGGAGGGAGACGTCAGGTGAGTGAGGACGAAACTGAACTTCTTCAGTCAGATTACAACATGTGTTCATCAGTCAGTGGATTATTCTCTACGCTAAAATAACATGAGCATGAAGAAAAATCCAGGCAGCATTAGCAGAGAGACGTCCACACACAAACATGCTAAGTGAAGGTTCCTCTGTGCTAAACAAAGCTAACATGTTGTATGTGGCTCGTTCCTCCAGAACTTTTCCTGATAAAACACATGTTGAAGCCTCTGCTGAGCTGGTGGCACGGTGAAAACCCTCCAGCTTCCCTCCAGTCCTTCTCAAGTTAAGAAGTTCTGGCTCTCTGAGCTAAATTTCAGCGTGTGATTCCTTGTATGTTGGTTCTGAAGCTCACCATTGCTTCTGTTTCACCGGATCGGGTTGAAATGTGTCCTGAACGTCGGTGAAACCTGCCAACATTCATTCTTTCTGTAGTTGTTGCTGAATGTTTACAGCCATCAGATTAATAACAGGAAGTCTTTCTGTGACCACAATCAACAATCTGTCATTTTAAACAATTCAGCTCTCCACTAGTTTTTCTTTCAACCACATGTTGACTCTGTGTCCTGTTACTGTAGTATTACTGTAGTTCTGCATAGTGTGACTGTAGTGTTACTGTAGTTCTGTGTAGTGTGACTGTAGCTCTGTGTAGTGTTACTGTAGTTCTGTGTAGTGTTACTGTAGTTCTGGGTAGTATTACTGTAGTGTTACTGTAGCTCTGTGTAGTGTGACTGTAGTTCTGTGTAGTGTGACTGTAGTTCTGGGAAGTGTTACTGTAGTTCTGTGTAGTGTGACTGTAGCTCTGTGTAGTGTGACTGTAGTTCTGTGTAGTGTTACTGTAGTTCTGGGAAGTGTTACTGTAGTTCTGTGTAGTGTTACTGTAGCTCTGTGTAGTGTGACTGTAGTTCTGGGTAGTATTACTGTAGTTCTGCGTAGTGTGACTGTAGTTCTGGGAAGTGTGACTGTAGTTCTGTGTAGTGTTACTGTAGCTCTGTGTAGTGTTACTGTAGCTCTGTGTAGTGTGACTGTAGTTCTGTGCAGTATTACTGTAGTTCTGTGCAGTGTTACTGTAGTTCTGTGCAGTGTTACTGTAGCTCTGGGTAGTATTACTGTAGTTCTGTGCAGTGTGACTGTAGTTCTGTGCAGTGTTACTGTAGTTCTGTGTAGTGTGACTGTAGTTCTGGGTAGTATTACTGTAGTTCTGGGAAGTGTTACTGTAGCTCTGTGTAGTGTGACTGTAGTTCTGTGCAGTATTACTGTAGTTCTGTGCAGTGTTACTGTAGTTCTGTGCAGTGTGACTGTAGTTCTGGGAAGTGTTACTGTAGCTCTGTGTAGTGCTACTGTAGCTCTGTGCAGTGTTACTGTAGTTCTGCGTGGTATTACTGTAGTTTTGCGTAGTATTACTGTAGTATCACAGAACTACAGTAACAAGACACAGAAGTACAGTCACACTACATAGAACTACAGTAATGCTACATTAACACTACGCAGAACTACAGTAACACTGCACAGAACTACAGTAATACTACAGTAACACTACACAGAACTTCAGTCACACTACAGTCACACTACGCAGAACTACAGTAATACTGCACAGAGCTACAGTAATACTACGCAGAACTACAGTAATACTACACAGAGCTACAGTAACACTACACAGAACTACAGTAACACTACAGTCACACTATGCAGAGCTACAGTAACACTACACAGAACTACAGTAACACTACAGTAACACTACACAGAACTACAGTAACACTACACAGAGCTACAGTAACACTACCCAGAACTACAGTAATACTGCAGTCACACTATGCAGAACTACAGTAATACTACACAGAACTACAGTAACACTACACAGAGCTACAGTAACACTACAGTCACACTATGCAGAACTACAGTAATACTACACAGAGCTACAGTAATACTACAGTCACACTACGCAGAACTACAGTCACACTACACAGAGCTACAGTAATACTACATTAACACTACACAGAGCTACAGTAATACTACGCAGAACTACAGTCACACTACACAGAGCTACAGTAATACTACGCAGAACTACAGTCACACTACACAGAGCTACAGTAATACTACAGTCACACTACACAGAGCTACAGTAATACTACAGTAACACTACACAGAACTACAGTAACACTACACAGAACTACAGTAATACTACAGTAAAACTACAGAGCTACAGTAATACTACAGTAACACTACACAGAACTACAGTAATACTACACAGAGCTACAGTAATACTACAGTAACACTACGCAGAACTACAGTAACACTACAGTCACACTATGCAGAACTACAGTAACACTACACAGAGCTACAGTAATACTACAGTAACACTACCCAGAACTACAGTAATACTACACAGAACTACCGTAACACTACAGTCACACTATGCAGAACTACAGTAATACTACACAGAGCTACAGTAATACTACAGTAACACTACACAGAACTACAGTAATACTACAGTAACACTACAGAGCTACAGTAATACTACAGTAACACTACCCAGAACTACAGTAATACTACACAGAACTACAGTAATACTACAGTAACACTACACAGAACTACAGTAACACTACAGTCACACTACGCAGAGCTACAGTAACACTACACAGAACTACAGTAACACTACAGTCACACTATGCAGAACTACAGTAACACTACACAGAGCTACAGTAACACTACACAGAACTACAGTAACACTACACAGAACTACAGTAACACTACACAGAACTACAGTAATACTACAGTAACACTACACAGAGCTACAGTAACATTACACAGAACTACAGCAACACTACACTCACACTATGCAGAACTACAGTAATACTACACAGAACTACAGTAATACTACAGTAACACTACACAGAGCTACAGTAACATTACACAGAACTACAGCAACACTACAGTAACACTACACAGAACTACAGTAACATTACACAGAACTACTACACAGAACTACAGTAATACTACACAGAACTACAGTAATACTACACAGAACTACAGTAATACTACACAGAACTACAGTAATACTACAGTAATACTATGCAGAACTACAGTAATACGACACAGAATCAACATGTGGTTGAAAGAAAAGAAACTAGTGGAGAGCTGAATTGTTTAAAATGACAGAACTTCTTAACTTGAGAAGGACTGGAGGGAAGCTGGAGGGTTTTCACCGTGCCACCAGCTCAGCAGAGGCTTCAACACGTGTTTTATCAGGAAAAGTTCTGGAGGTCCGATCAGTTGGCATGGAACGAGCCATGTGGATTTTATGCTAATGTAAGTTTAGCACAAAGAAAAATCTATTTAGCAACATGTTAGCTTAGCACAAACACATATCAGTAAGTGGGTATTTTTCTTCTTCGTGCAAGTTGGCATGTGAGCAAGTAGATTTTCTTGTGCTAAGCTAACATTAGCATCCAAAAAAAGTCACAAATATAGGTAGTTAATTCAGGTGACCAAATTCTAATGTGTTCATCAGTAAGTACATTTTCCTCAGTGCTAAACTACATTCATGCGTGTGGATTTAATGCTAATGTAAGTTTAGCACTGAGGAAAATCTACTTACTGATGAACACAACACGTACGTCAGTGGATTTTTCTTCGTGCTAAGCTAACATGTTACTGGTTGCTGGCTGGTTGTGGTCCCTGCAATCCCCATGTTCAACCTCTGACTCACCTCTTGTCTCCAGGTGTTGCTGCCGTCCCGTCCGGCCTATCAGAAGCCTCCCTGCTGCTTGTCGCTGAATCTCCTCTGAGCGTCTCGAGTGGCGTCATCGTGTTTGAAGCGTCTCTGAACGGGGCTCGCTCATACTCCGACAGCGGCACCTTCATGTCTCCGGTGAACGGCGTCTACTTGTTTGTCCTCACCTTGGACCTGCGGCTGGGCCCCGCCCACGTGGTCCTGACGCGGGGATCGGGCGGCGCTCCGGTGTCTCTACACCAACTGGAAGTGACGGAGGCGGGGCCGGTCACCGCAGTGAGCCTCCTGCCGCTGAGCCAGGGGGAGGAGGTGAGGCTGGAACTGAAGGGAGGAGCGTGGGCGGAGTCAGAGGACAATGTGTTCACCGTAATGCTGCTCCACCAGACCACCTGAGGGCGCTGTGGACAAATCAGCCGACAGATCAGAAAGACTCTGGAGAGTCAGTCAGTCAAAATTGAGCAGAATTCCTGCTGGAAGTTTTATTTATTGTATTATTACAGAATCAGAAAAGGAAAAATATTAAAACATTAAAGTGACTGCAGAATGTTTCCCTCTTTCCCCTTTAAACCCTGAATTCAAGTCAGGATGTTGTTAGCTTAGCATAAAGACCAGAAGCAGGGGGAAACTGCTAGCCAACTCTGCTCTAAGTTTAAAATACTCAACATCTCTGAAGCTCATTAACATGTATCCTGTTCACCATCTACTCACCCACACGTCCAAGTGTCGTAGTCCACAGAACCGTTCTGGAGCTTCACAGTAAAACAGAGTTGATTTAAAACAGATGAACAACCAAAGAGACATCAGCTGTCTCCGTCCAGCTCGGCGGCTGTGATCACAGTCTGCAGGACAGAACACATCAACCTGACCCGAGGAGACGTTATCGTCTCCGTCCAGCTCGGCGGCTGTGGTCGGTGTGTTTGTGAACTCTGGAGCGAAGCTAAAGTTAAACTTTTTCCATCACTCTTATTCTGTGACAGTGAGTCAACATATCATGTCCTTTTAGTTAGAGGAATCTTATATATCTGGATGTGTCTGTAATTCTTGTAAAGTTTCAATATCCTGATGTAAAAACAGCAGTTTATGTTTATATAAAGGAACAGCTGAGCCGTTTTTTTGTATCTAAACTGTCTCTTAATAAAAAGCTTTAATCCACAGAGGGACTGTGTGAAGGTTTCTCAGACATTTAGCTGAACACGTCTCTGAATACACGGGAAACAAAAGGTCGGATCAGCACCGTCACATTTTCACTCCCGACATGATTCTGTGGCAGCAGCTGCTCACGGCGCATCACTGCCACCTACTGCCACGATGTGAGAAGTACAACAAACGGAAATGATCGACGATGACTTAAAACAATATTACTGTGTGTATTAACATATTGATATTTCATTTTTTAATACTGCAACACTCCTATGTTGTGTGTCTTTCCTGTGTTCCAGGCTGCAGTGTAGCTAATAGTTCCAGCAGACGCGACCACAGGACAAAATCTGAGTTTAAAGTCTGAATCAGGTCATAGTCATAGTTACTGCAGAGCAGCTGGGACGGGTTCTAACGGCGCCCTCCAGTGGTTCTACTGCTGCAACATCCACTCCTACGTGAAGGACGCAGCGAAGGCCGCGGGCAGCGACGGTTATTTAACGGGCGGATCTGTTTCTGTACGTTAAAGGAAAACGTACCGAATGCTAAGAGTGGAAAAGTAACTAAGTACATTTACTCAAGCACAATAGTTTTCTTGTATTTTAACACAATCTTTACTTCAACGCTGCAGAGAATTTAATGATTCGTTTGTGGTTTGATAAATCGTCTGATCATCTGAGCTAAAAGAAAAAGCTGTTAAACTTTCTGAACTTTAAACTTTAATCATCTGTTAAATCTACAGTGTAGAAAAATAAGCATCAAAAATATACCAAACAAAATAAAATCTGGCAAAGCAAGAAGCCCAAAAACAAGTTTGACATGATGAAAAAATAACTTTTAACTCTTCATCGTAATAATCGACACTTTTCTGTCACATCATCGTTAATTATGACTGTTGTCGTGACGACGCAGGTCCGGTCTGAACTGACACTTTAATTTGAAATTCTGATTTTATTTTGAAAAGGACATGAGCAGAAGAGATTTGAGGCCAAAGAATCAATAAATCACAAGGTGAGATAATAAATCAAGCTGTTGGTACTGAAGAATCAGGGGCAGTGGGTCAGACCGGACCTGGGTCGGTTTGTTTGGCTCACCTGGAGCACCAGGTGGGCGGGGTCAGCAGGAGGACACGTCAGCTCCTTCAGGCTGTTATCAAACAGGTGTTCCTTCATAATCGATGAAAACACACGCTCCTAAATGTAACGAGAAGCTTCGAGATGTCAACAGCAACGAGCACACGAACAAACCTATGGCCACACTTCTGAAGGGAACTACTGCAGTCAGGCGGCTGCGCTACGAAAGATCTGCATATATCATCGACAGTAAAGTACAGCGAAGTCTCAAGGCTAGAATACGTCTGAAAACATCATGCTAAATATTAGCTGCTCAAATAAAAGCTCCAGTTCTTCATCTAACAACAGAATCAGCCTCGTGTACAATATAAGAAGGCTGCACGTCCCAAACAGGCCGAAACTACAAAATTAGATCGTCTATGAGAAATATCAGAATATTAAGTTCCTCTAAACTAAACTCAGTCGACAAGCTACAAAAATAAATAGTTCAGGTCCGAGACGCAAACTTTCTACTTCCTGCTGCGTCTGCTTCAGTCCTGTTTAGGTTCAGAATATGACACGTCGATCGATTGATCGATCCGATCAGATGAAGAAGTCAGTTTCCTCTGATCTATACCTCATCAATATCAATCAGAACGTTTCTGATTCATCGCCTGAAGTCATTTCTGAGGCAGTTCCAGCTTCGGCGTGAGAATTTGTTTTAGATTTGAACTGTTGGCTCAGATAAAATCACATCAGACGACTTTAACATTCTAACAACTTAATTAACTGATTGAGAAAATAATTGATTAATCAACAGTTTGACTGTGAGACGGAATCTGATCAATCAATAATCAGCATTTCTTTGATAAGAACATTTCAAAATAAACCGTCTAATGTAGATTTTATCTAAACTTCAGTTACTTCATCAAACTGTTAACACGTATTACAGAAGAGGGTCAGGACCAGCAGGTGGATCAGGACCAGCAGGTGGATCAGGACCAGCAGGTGGATCAGGACCAACCTAACCCAACATGCTCCTCACTTCATGTGATTATTGACGTGTCATATTCTGATCAAACTGCTGATTAACAGACCGCAGCGTCTTCATGGACCAACAGTCGCTCAGTCCGTCCTCTCTCAGTCCGTCCTCTCTCAGTCCGTCCTCTCTCAGTCCGTCCTCTCTCAGTCCGTCCGTCCTCTCTCAGTCCGTCCTCTCTCAGTCTGTCCGTCCTCTCTCAGTCCGTCCGTCCTCTCTCAGTCCGTCCGTCCTCTCTCAGTCCGTCCGTCCTCTCTCAGTCCATCTGTCCTCTCTCAGTCTGTCCGTCCGTCCTCTCTCAGTCCCGTCCTCTCAGTCTGTCCGTCCTCTCTCAGTCTGTCCGTCCTCTCTCAGTCTGTCCTCTCTCAGTCTGTCCGTCCTCTCTCAGTCTGTCCGTCCTCTCTCAGTCCCGTCCTCTCAGTCTGTCC
>CM077796.1:30943132-30965632 GCA_039737535.1 Lagodon rhomboides
CTCACAGACGGAGAATCTGCAGTCAGCTGTTGGTTCGGATCAGGCAGAGCGACGAGGTTAACAGCTTAATGGAAGAACTAAATCAGTGATCAATGTTTAATGCTGCGGCCTGAAGGCCTTTCCTCCGGGCTGAGGCCTTTCCTCCGGGCTGAGGCCTTTCCTCCGGGCTGAGGCCTTTCCTCCGGGCTGAGGCCTTTCCTCCGGGCTGAGGCCTTTCCTCCGGGCTGAGGCCTTTCCTCCGGGCTGAGGCCTTTCCTCCGGGCTGAGGCCTTTCCTCCGGGCTGAGGCCTTTCCTCCGGGCTGAGGCCTTTCCTCCGGCCTGAGGCCTTTCCTCCGGCCTGAGGCCTTTCCTCCGGGCCGAGTACCAGCTGGCTGAGCGCCTGCAGGCTGCAGCTTCACGCTCGGCTCGGAGAGCTCCTCCCACCACACTGCGCCTGCAGCTGCGTGTGATCATCAGAGAGAGTCATCATCAGAGTCCCTCAGATCAGAAGAGGAGGAGCCCGGTCGCCTCCTCCTGGCGGCCCGGACGCCTCCTCCTGGCGGCCCGGCCTCCTCCTGGCGGCCCGGCCTCCTCCTGGCGGCCCGGCCTCCTCCTGGCGGCCCGGCCTCCTCCTGGTGGCCCGGCTCTCTGCTGACCTCTGACACTAGTGTTGTAACAGATCAGTGGTTGTGTCTTGTGAGCGAGTCGACATGCTGACGTGAAGCTGAACACCGTCAGTGTTTCACTCGCCTGTTTTAAAGGAAGCTTCCCTGAGAGAACTTTGGAAATGACGACGGTTTAATTCCTGTGTGTAGATGAAACGCTTCAGTCTCAGAGATGTGAACGACACAGAGTCCTGCTGACAAACCGTCTGATCAGGCTTCACTCACTGTTTCCAAACAGAGCGGCGTGAGGTCGGGCCGTGTGTGTGTGTGTGTGTGTGTGTGTGTGTGTCTGAGTGTGTGTGTCTGAGTGTGTGTGTGTGTCTGTGTGTGTGTGTGTGTGTGTGTCTGTGTGTGTGTGTGTGTGTGTGACTCACGAAGCTGCGCGAGGGGCCAAAGTTCTGGGGTCGTGACCCGATGACGGTTCCGCTCAGGCTGCGGGTGATCCGTCGCAGGTTCTCGGCGCTGTAGCTCTCGTCTTCAGCCGGCAGCTGAACAGAAGACGGCAGAGAACTTAATGATCAGCTTATTGATCCACAGCCTGACTGATCAATACTGATGGCCACAATAATACCAGAGAACACACACACACACACACACACACACACAGACACAGACACAGACACACACACACACACACAGACACACACACAGACACACACACAGACACACACACACACACACACACAGACACACACACAGACACACACACACACACACACACAGACACAGACACAGACACACAGACAGACACACAGACAGACACACAGACACAGACACACACACAGACACACAGACACACACACACACACACACAGACACACACACACACACACACACACACACACACACACACACACACACCTTCCGGGCTGGGACAGGTGACCTGTAGGCGTGCCTCTCGAGCTCGGCTGTGGGGGTTCTGGAGCGTCCAGGTGAAGCCAGCAGCCTCCGAACACCTGCAGGCAGAGAACCTGCTGTTTAACCAGCTCACACCATCAATCACCAGAGTTATTGATTAATCCAGCAGCTGATCGCTGATGGAGGATGACAGTTTCCCCACCTGGTCTGCTGTTGGTTGGTTGAGGACTGACGCCGCGGCTGCCCCGGTGCATGCTGGGAGCCAGCAGACTGGCCTGGTACAGAGAGTCCAGCTCTGACAGCTCCTCATCAGGCGCCGCCGCACCGCCTACTCCTGATGCATTCTGGGAGCCGTAATACCTGTTGACGTTTTCCGCCCAGCGCTCCACAGGCAGCGCCACTCTGTAGTCGGCGAGGGGCAAGGAGGCGGTCCTGACAGGTGGGGGGGCGGTCCTGACAGGTGGGGGGGCGGTCCTGACAGGTGGGGGGGCGGTCCTGACAGGTGGGGGGCGGGGGAGGGGCAGTCTGTGGGGGAGTCATGGGGGGAGATGATCGGATGGTCGACGGGTGAATCCACAGCATCGGGCTGGTCCAGGTGTAAGCATGACCACTTCCTGGTCAGGTTGGCTGACAGGGGCGGGGCTTCCCTGGAGGCGGAGTCAGAAACAGGGGCGCTGGCCTGAAGGTTTCTGCTGTAATATTGCTCCTCCTCCAGCATCAGGTGACACCTGTCGTTGGAGCCGACAGGTGACGGCGCTCGGGTCAGCACTGGGACGGTCCTCTGGGTGGGAGGGTCTGCCTCCTCAGGTGGAGGGGGCGGAGCCAGGGGGCTCTGCTCCCAGGTGTCCACACTCAGGGCAGGGAGGGACCTGGTGTTAGTGAGGGGTTTCCCAAAGTGAGAGCAGGGGCCCCCGGCCCTGCGGTCCTCCCTGGGTGAACCTGTAGCAGCTCTGCTGCTGGAGGCGGGCTCAGAGTTTGTTTTGGGAGGGAGGGGCATCACGAGGCAGGGGGAGAGAGGCGGGGCCTGCTGGTCCTGACAGGCAGCTGATTGGCTGTCCTGCTTCTCTGTCAGAAGTACTTTGAGCGAGAGAGGCTTTTCACTGCAGAGAGAGAGAGAGAGAGAGAGAGAGGTGAGGGGAGAGAGTGTGTGTGTGTGTGTGTGTGTGTGTGTGTGTGTTTCGCAGGTTGTTTCCTGCAGCTCTCATCATGGTTCACATGTTCACGCCCCCTACAGGCTGCAGAGATCATCACAGTCTGAACAAACAGACGAGCAGCTGGCAAAAGTGAAACACAGAGGAGAACCTGCTGTGATCGCTCGTCCTGGGCTGCTCGTGTTGTCTCCTGCAGGTGTGTTGTCTCCTGCAGGTGTGTCCTGCAGGAGACAACACACCTGCAGGTGTCTGATGCAGGTGTGTCCTGCAGGTTGGATCAGACTCAGTAATCTGCTCCTTCCCACTGACACTCGTTGAGGAAACGCTCGTTCTTCGTGTCGTTATGTGTTTTTATCTCAAGTTTGACCTGAACTCAAACGCAGCTTCACTGTGAAGAGTCACAGAAAGTGACAGAAATGAAGGTGAACATTTCTGTGAAATAAAAATTGTATCGATAAATGATCAAGTGATTGAGAGATTAATTTAAAGCTGATTAATGTGATGAAGTCGGGTTTATCACAAGTGATCCAAACAACGTGTCCTCGATGGAAGGTCAAAGAATAACTGACAAAAACTGAAGTGATGAAATGTTTGTGAATAAAACAGTGAAATAAAATGTCCAACGAGTTTATCAAACCGTGTCATTATCAACATCCAAATTAAATCTAACGATTAACACAATGAGAAACTGGCCCCGCCCACTGGCCCCGCCCATCGGCCCCGCCCACTGGTCCTGGTCCTGGTCCTGGTTCTGACTCTGTGCTCTCAGCCCGGCTGAAGCAGCACACTGAGCTCTGAGCTCTTTGTTGACTGAAGCTCTGCCGGCGTCAGCAGCTCGTACGTGTTGTAATTCAGACACAGAATGTGTTTGAAGCTCCATGACTTGTGATTGGCTGAGCAGGCTACAGGTGGTACCTGGGCTGTTCCTGGAGCTGCTGCCCCTCCTGCTGCTGCTCTGCCTCCTGCTGCTGCTGCTGCTGCTGCAGGCGCTGCTGCAGGCTGCGGCCTCTCCTCAGGCAGCGCTGCAGCCGGCTGTGGCTACTAGCTCCGCCCTCAGCCGCCAGCAGCTGCAGTTTGGCTGCAGCGAGGTCACAACACAAAATACACGACAGAAAGAAAAGAAAGAAGGAAAACAGAAAAAAGAAGATGCAGAAAATAACTTGTTATGATGAGTTCATGCAAAAATATTAAAAATCAAATATACACCTGACAGAAAATCAGACTGCTGACATGATGGAGGTGTGACTGTGTGTGTGTGTGTGTGTGTGTGTGTGTGTGTGTGTGTGTGCATAACTGGAGGGGGGTCAGGGGGAGTGGGAGGAGCTTACAGACTGCTTCGTTGACGGCCGACAGCGCAGCGGCGACCTCGCCTGCCTGCTCCAGACGCACTGATTGGTCCAGCAGAAGCTCCGCCTCCGACACACACCGCTCAAAGCTGTCACCTTTACCTGCAGGATGGACATCAGGAGACGGTTCTTTATCTACTGACAGCTTGACTCATTCACTTCAACACTCCTGTCCTGTCCATCAGCATCTGTCCTGAATGACCCAGTCACAGGTGGACAGGTACAGGTGAGTGAGACACGCTGAGGACACATCTGATCCAATCAGCTGATACGTCTGGCCTCTCTGTTTCACCTGATCCAGCCACTGAACAGGAACAGCATCATCACCAGACTCCATTAACAAATGTGGAGATTTTAAGAGTTGTTGAGTTAAAACAAACTTTATAAACTCTGTGAAACTCTGTCTCTGACTCATTCTTTACTGTTTGTTCTTCTGGTAAATTCAGCTGATGTTCTACATGAACTTCTTTCTGTCTGAGTAGAAACATGGAGTCTGTTTGTCCCAGAGATGGACGGGTTTGTTTCATAGAGCAGGAAGTGACATCACAGCTCAGGTGGATTCTGATCCACTGACGAGCAGTAAAACATCTTTAGTGACTCATTATTTAAATGTATGTCTGTAGAAATGTCGCTCGCTCCCCGTAGAAGCTGAAACACCTCCGATACAACAAACAACATGACACACACACACACACACACTCTGTCACTGCGGGGTCATTCTGTCCTCTGTGTGTCAGCTGAGTCAGAAGCTTTCAGCTGCTCAATGAGGAACATTCCTGTTGTCCAACACACACACACACACACACACACACACACACACAGAATCTCTCACCAAAGCAACCACATGTCCCATGATGCATTGTTCATATTCTCAGTTACGTGTGTGTGTGTGTGTGTGTGTGTGTGTGTGTGTGTGTGTGTCTGTGTCTGTGTGTGTGTGTGTGTGTGTGTGTGTGTGTGTACCCTGGATCTGCAGCTGGTCCAGGTCCAGGTACTTGCTGGGTCGCGGGTTGAAGCCCAGCGCTGCCTCCTTCTCCTTCTCCTGTCGTCGCTGCTGCTCCTCCTCCCTCGCTCTCCTCTGCACCTCCTCCTGCAGCTCATCCAGCTCACTGCGGCCTGCAGGGGGCGCTGCTCCACACACACACACACACACACACACACAGTTTGAGCCCATCTTCAACTTATTTCTGTGGATTTCAGGACTTCATATTTGTTTCAGTGTGTGTTGAGGTGAGAATCATTCTTGAAGCCTCGAGGAGGTTTGAATCTCACCGTCCTCTAAAATAAAGACAGAATAATCCTCATGTTTTCACTGATGAGGACACACACACACACACACACACACACACACACACACACACACACACACACACACACACACACACACACACACACACACACACACACACACAGACACACACACACACACACACACACACACACACACACACACACACACACACACACACACACACACACGGCACACACACGGACACACACACACACACACACACACCATACCGGGCTCCGGCAGCAGAGCTCCGCTGCTCTTGGACCGGATGTTCCTCCATGACGGTCCGGAGGAGGAGGAGGAGGATGAAGGCTTCTTCACGACACACTCCCTGGAGAGAAGGAACAAACACCGGCTTCAGTCGCTGTTCACCTTCAGCTGAAGCAGGATCAATACTGCTCCCGATCAGTCTGTGATCGGGAGCAGTATTGATCCCGATCAGTGTGTGATTTACACAGTGAACACCACAGAAGAAGAGTCTCACCTGTCTCCCAGGTTGAGGTCCAGGCTCACCGGGCTGCTGCTGTTCCTCTCGCTGCTCTCGTATCCACTCTCCATCCTCTGGATCAGCCTTGGGGGAGGAGGAGCAGCAGGCAGCTCTGCACCTCCTGCTCCGTCCCCACCTCCTCTGAGGCTGCTGGGGAGAGTCCAGGAGGAGCCCGGCCTGACACACTTCACCTCCCCCTGTTCTGGGAAGGAGGCGACGGGTCCCTCGGAGGGCGGAGCTCCGCCGTCGTCCAGCAGCGAGGCTCCCAGCGGGCTGTATCCCGCCTGCCTCCGCCTGGTGAAGATGCTGTCAATGTTGAGCGCCTCCCTCCGTGGCCTCCATGCCGGCCGGTACCGCCCCGGACCCGCTCCCCCGGAGTAGCTGGACCTGGACTCGCTGCTGGTGCTGTCGGCCTCCCAGTCAGGGAGTTTACTGGAGGAGGAGCAGGGAGCGGAGGCGTTGGCAGGGTGGTGGCTGATCTCAGAGAGGACGGCAGCAGGTAAGGAGGAGGAGGAGGAGGAGGAGAGGGGGCGGCTGTGGATGATGTTGCTCATGGTCTCTCTGAAGTCTCGCAGGCGACTGGTGGAGGATGAGAAGGAGGAGGAAGGTTTGGGGAGGTGACGAGGAACCTGCTGCTCCTTTAACGTCTCTCCTGGGGGGAGGAAAGATGGAGGAGGGAGGAGGAAGAGAGAAACAGAGCAGAAAGAGATGGAGGAGAAGAAACAGAGGAAAAACAGAACAGAAAGAGATGGAGGAGAAGAAACGGAGGAGGAGAAGAAACGGAGGAGGAGAAACAGAACAGAAAGAGATGGAGGAGAAGAAACGGAGGAGGAGAAACAGAGCAGAAAGAGATGGAGGAGAAGAAATGGAGGAGGAGAAACAGAGCAGAAAGAGATGGAGGAGAAGAAACAGAGGAGAAACAGAGCAGAAAGAGATGGAGGAGAAGAAACGGAGGAGGAGAAACAGAACAGAAAGAGATGGAGGAGAAGAAACGGAGGAGGAGAAACAGAGCAGAAAGAGATGGAGGAGAAGAAACGGAGGAGGAGAAACAGAGCAGAAAGAGATGGAGGAGAAGAAACGGAGGAGGAGAAACAGAGCAGAAAGAGATGGAGGAGAAGAAACAGAGGAGGAGAAACAGAACAGAAAGAGATGGAGGAGAAGAAACGGAGGAGAAAAGGAGCAGAAAGAGAGAAAAAAGGCAAAGACGTTGAAGGTGAGTGAGAATAAAGACGAGTTCAACATGAAACAAACAGAAAGTCAGATAATATCAATGATGATAATATATTATGTTAATAATAATTAATGAGACGACGAAGACAGAATGATTTTATATGAAGCAACTAAAAAAAGAAAAACAGCAGCAACATGAATCCTGATTGTTTGTGATTTCAGCACGTCGTCACTACGAACCCTCATTTTAAATGCTGTCGGACAAAATGAGTCAAATCATTTTAAAAGATTAGATTATTATATTATATTATTCTAATAGGTTCAATGAACTATGGAAGCTTCAGAACTTCTGCCAGTTTCCATGGAAATGAAATAAAGGATTAAAAAATAATAATGAGACAAGAAGTTGAATCATAAAATAAAAAAATCACATTTGACAAAAAGTAAAATTCTAAGATAAAAACTCGAAAACAGACGATGAAAAGTGAAAAAAAAAATTGCAAGCAACAAAGTTAAAAGTTTGTAGTAGTAATCATGTTTATCTTAATTTAATTCTCATTATAATTTCCTATTTACTACTTTGTTCCTGACAGTTTCTTTCTATGTCACAATTCTGACTTACCGCGGGAATATTTAATCATTATTATTATGATTATTTTATCCAGGCTAAGTTTGTTTTTTAAGATGATAAAACTATTGTGTCATAAACTTTGAGCTGAACTTCTGCGACAGACAATAAAAACTTTCATAAGCTTCTTCAAATATTTCTGAACTGTTCCTTTAAAATCCCGGGTGGTCGAGTTTAATCAGCGCGTCACGGAGAGAGAACAGGGTGATGATGTCACCTGTCCTTTCTGCCCTGTGATTGGTTCCTGCGCCCTGTATCCCCAGCCCCTGATTGGCAGAAACCCCTCCTACCCTCGCTGTGGTAACCGGCCGACGAAGCTTCGTTTTCGGGTTTAGATCGCCGGTGGCGACTAGAGCTCCGCCTCCTATCTCCGGCCCCGCCTCCCTTCCTTAGAGACTGGTGCTGCTCACTGTCCGTCACGTGGCCTTAGCAACAAGAAGCATGGCAAAGGGTCACGCACACAGACGAGCAGAGAGAGGATGGCAGCGTGTGATTGGAGCACAGCAGGGTCACACGGGGTCACGTCTCGCCAGCCTTCTTCTTTTATTAGAAAATTAGACTCAAATATTATGACAAGAAACTTTTTCCATTTTACTTCAAATGAAAATCACTTATCATCTGGTCATAATGAAGTCGACAGGGCAGTGTGATGTCAGAGACGTGACTGAGCAAACCCTGCTGTGATTGGTTAACAACATGCAACAGATGGTGAGCAGCTGCTTGTTCATCATGAAGTCTGGCTGGTCCCATCACGTTTGTTCAGACATGTGGTCCTGATGCTGCTGCGATACCCACCTACGGTATCCAGGCTGCAGCGCGAGGCGTGCAGGGCTCCGTCTGGGCGCTCGGTGCAGATGACGGTTCCCTGGGAGTCGGAGGAGTAGTGACTGGCCAGGGACTCATGGTGCGAGTGGGAGGGCTGTCGGTACGAGCAGCTCTCCGTCGACGAGTCGGTGCGAGTGTCGCTGGAGATGGACTGCTCGCGGCCTGGCCGGGGGGGCAGGGTGGGGTTAGTACACAAGTCGGGTGGTCAGTGGTGACGCACGAGTTCTCGTATGTACACAAACACAAACACATGACAGCAGCTACAAGAACCACGACTACAACAACAGCCACACGAGTTCAGCTGTTAGCTGTCAGTGACCTCACGCTGACTGTCATCGTACGACTACGACTATTACAAGGACGACTGCGTCTGGTTTAGTTACCTGAACGTTTGCTGCTGTGCTACTACTACGACTCCTAGCTGTGTTGTAGTTACCCGAGTCTTCGCTGTCGTAGCAGGCCTTGTTGAGGTGGTGGAGGTCGAGGCGTGAGGGCAGGTCCTGGACGGACACCGGCGTCCCCCGCGGGTCCGCGTACAGCAGCAGCAGAGGCTGGTAGTGGCCCTTTATGCAGCGAGAGACCACGTCCTTCCACTTGGGGCCGATCTGCAGGAGGACACAACGTATAATCACAGGAAAGACACTTTCACTGGTTTGGTTTCTTCATGTTTTCTGACGTTAAACTACTTTTTTTCAGGTTTCATTTGAAGATGTTCTTTTCTGAAATATTCAATTTAAGATTAAGCTAGTAGCATATCCTGTCGCAGTACTCTGACTCCAGACGCAGTACTTTGACTCCAGAGGCAGTACTTTACCTCCAGAGGCAGTACTTTGACTCCAGAGGCAGTACTTTGACTCCAGAGGCAGTACTTTACCTCCAGAGGCAGTACTTTGACTCCAGAGGCAGTACTTTGACTCCAGAGGCAGTACTTTACCTCCAGAGGCAGTACTTTACCTCCAGAGGCAGTACTTTGACTCCAGAGGCAGTACTTTACCTCCAGAGGCAGTACTTTGACTCCAGAGGCAGTACTTTGACTCCAGAGGCAGTACTTTACCTCCAGAGGCAGTACTTTACCTCCAGAGGCAGTACTTTACCTCCAGAGGCAGTACTTTGACTCCAGAGGCAGTACTTTACCTCCAGAGGCAGTACTTTACCTCCAGACGCAGTACTTTGACTCCAGAGGCAGTACTTTGACTCCAGAGGCAGTACTTTGACTCCAGAGGCAGTACTTTACCTCCAGAGGCAGTACTTTACCTCCAGAGGCAGTACTTTACCTCCAGAGGCAGTACTTTGCTTCCAGAGGACTACAGAGGTCCAGTTCACCTCATGAACACAGCTCTTCAGCCCTTCAGCTCTTCAGCTAACCCAGTGATGGCAGCTCAAATGTCCGAGGCTGTACACTTTCGTCAGTCTTCTTCCTGCTCTGTCTGTTTCTGTGCGATTAAAATCCTCCGCTTGTTATTTCAACCCTTACTCCATTTTCCAAAAGTCCAGGTTGACCTCCAGCTCTGCTCAGATCGAACAGAAGCCCTGAAATCCACAGCGGCGTCCGTCTGTCCGTCAGCCGTGTGCCGCTCAGTGTGTTTGTGCAGGAGAACGAAAGTTACAGAATGAAAGTCTGCAGTGTGAGCAAAAGTGTCGACTGTGGTGGTGGTGTGTGTGTGTGTGTGTGTGTGTGTGTGTGTGTGTGTGTGTGTGTGTGTGTGTGTGTGTGTGTGTGTGTGTGTGTGCGCGCTCTGACCACACCCTCGGTTCTGTACAGCTGGACTGATAAACAATAGAGGGATATCCTTGTTTTCACAACCAGCAGAGAGACAGAGACACAGAGAGAGAGAATGTGATATCTCATTCCACCAATGTTTTCACAGTCCAGCAACAACAGAACAGCCCAAACCCGAACCCGAACCCGAACCCAGCCCAGGGAGAGGAGGCAGAACGTAAAGGACAAGAGGAGGAGGAGGAGGAGGAGGAGGAGGAGGACACAGGATGGAGAGAGGTGTAAGGTTTAACAGGAAAAGAAGGACCACTGACTACAACATGAGGTCATTTCCTCTGTAAACCAACACACACACACACACACACACACACACACACACACACACACACACACACACACACACACACACACACACCTCCTTGACGTGTGCGTCATCAAAGTACATCCAGCGTCGAATCTTTGTCTGGAAGAAGAAGGTGGAGTAGTGCTTCCCGTAGTAACACACCATCCCCACCAGGTACAGCTCCGCCTGCCGAGCCTTCTCCTCCGTCACCCTGTAAAACAGCTGAGAGCGAACAACAGTTCAGTGAAGCAGCCGGACTCAACCGTGGTCACATTTTCTTCCACAACACCGGTGTTGATCAGCCCGACGGCTGCTCTTACATCCCCGAGGCGCAGGCAGGTTCCCAGGGTGTGGATGACGTCCTCGGCCAGGTCCGAGTGGTCCGAGTCCCAGACCAGACCGATGGTGATGATCTCGGGACTGTTGAGGAGCACGCGGGCCATCCTGAGCTGCTGCCCACACTGACTCTGAGGACGAGGAGGGTGAAGAGGAGGAGTCAAGACAGAGAGGAGGACCAACAACAATCGATACAGAACAGCGGAACGCTTTACATCAGAGACAGGAAGTGACTCTGGGACAGGAAGTGACTCCAGGACAGGAAGTGACTCCAGGACGACTACGTTCTGAATATTGAAGATGAACGTCATCATGTGAGCGATCGATTGTTTATTCTCAGCCTCACCAGCGTCTCATCGTTCTGGACTGAAATACGCTGAAACCACCTGGTGGTTTATTCATCATCACTGCAGTCCTGCGTAGTGTTAGTGTGATGATCAGAGATGATCAGAGATGATCAGTGATGATCAGAGATGATCACTGATGATCACAGATGATCAGTGATGATCACTGATGATCACAGATGATCACTGATGATCAGAGATGATCAGAGATGATCAGTGATGATCAGAGATGATCAGAGATGATCAGTGATGATCACTGATGATCACAGATGATCAGTGATGATCACAGATGATCACAGATGATCAGAGATGATCACAGATGATCACAGATGATCACAGATGATCAGTTACTTACGGGACAGTTCCGCAGGTCTCCCATGCTGGCGTTCCTCAGCAGCTCTCCGAACATGCTGGGAGTCGCTTTCTCTCTCGACTCCAACATCTTCACCGCCTGGTTGCTGAGGAAGATGAGCAGGAGGAAGAGGAGGAGCTGTGATCTTCATGACAGTCATTAGATATAAGTGCCACACTGCTGATTAAACTCCAGTCACAGTACACACAGCTTGTTGTCTTTGTCATGAGGCTGTGAAACAAACCTCTCCTCTGGAGGCTGAACACACTCCACCCAACGGAGACGGTTAATAGACGCACACAAATAAAGCTGATATGATTTGATTGACAGCGACCAGACAACAATGTTCTAAATCCTGATTAGTGTACAAAGTATGTGACATCATGATTTTCATCTCTGTCCTTCCACATGTAAACACAGAGACGCCTGCAGGGACATCAGGAGAAGAGCTCGTCTGAGAGGTCAAAGAAACCACGACGGGATCCAGTTCACAGCAGGTCATGTCCCTGTTACACACACACACACACACACACACACACACACACACACACACACACGTGCCCTGCAAGTGCTGTGTGTGTGTGTGTGTGTGTGTGTGTGTGTGTGTGAGAGAGAAACACCTCAGCAGCCATGATAGAGAGCCATTAGCTGGTTGCCTAGGTGACCCTGAAATGTAACCTAGCGACAGGAGTGGGGGGTGTGGCCTCAACTTACCTCTTCTGTGATGAGAGCTAAACATAGAGTGTGTGTGTGTGTGTGTGTGTGTGTGTGTGTGTGTGTGTGTGTGTGTGTTACCACAGGGAGGTGGTGGAGATGTAGTGGACCATCTGAATGAAGGGCAGAGGGTCTGAGGAGGCTCCACAGCTGCTGCACACACACTGAACACACACATAAAGACGCAGGTAAGCAGGTGACAAACAGTGAGAACAGAATGAAAGAAGAAATGTTCGTGTCGGATCCAGTTCACAGCTGATTAACACGGTTCTGAGAGTCCACCTGGGACTGGATCTAACTTCCCCACGCTAGATCCAAATACACATCAGTGGACAAACGGACACAGAGACAGAAAGAAGTTCATGTAGAACATTTGCTGAATTTACAAGAAGCTCCTGTGATTCAGAATCTGTCAGAGAGAGTTTGTTTTAACTGAACAACTCTTACAACCAGCTGATTGTTACGGAGTCTGGTGATGCTGTGGCGACTGGTTCAGTGGTTGGATCTGTTTTCTGTTCCTACTCGTCCTCCTGTGATTCGTTCACTCAGGTCTGAACAGACTAACAGGAGCTTTCAGGGTTGTGGCTCCGTCTCACCTGTTCAAAGAGCGTCATGGCGAACTTCTGGTGGGGGATGCAGTGTCTGGCTGTGCAGATGTCTTCTTTGGTCTCGTCTGCGATGTGGAAGTGAATCCTCATCAGGATGTTTTCCTGCAGGAACACAGAACCAAGGAGAATGACCCGTCTCATCAGGTTCAGAGTGAACCCGTGTGACGAGTGTGTGTGTGTGTGTGTGTGTGTGTGTGTGTGTGTGTGTGTGTTGTCTTACGAAGCACTCCGCAGCGTCGTCCATGATGCCGAGCTGAAACCTCTGCTCGTCCTGGAAGGTTTTGGCGAGTGCGCTGCGAAGAGCGTCGGACGGTAAAACTTTCTCACTGCTGTACTGAAACTGAGCGAAGATACTCTGAGCAGACAGACAGACAGACAGACAGACAGACAGACAGACAGACAGACAGACAGACAGACAGACAGACAGACAGACAGACAGACAGACAGGTTAGAGACAGGAAGCAGGTCCAGGATCAGCATCAGGTGTCAGGTCAACTGATTCTCACCTTCAGAGCACAAAAAATGCACGAGTCCTCCATACACTTATGAGTCGTGAGCTGACGGAAACTACGTCGGAAGATATCGAGGTGCCACAGAACCTGAGAGACAAAACACAGGGCAAAGGAAAACAACAAGGACGTGATCAGATTGGAAATTCTTTCAAGATTCAATTAAAATCAAGACAGACTGAGTGGATCAAGATAAAAACCTTAGAAACCTTGAATAAAACTAAATATTCAGTCAGAACTAGTTTCCTTCAGCAAACCTCTAAGATCTGACCACAAAATCTCTGCAGTCGGAGCAGACACAAAGACAAGTGTCTGAAAAGTCCTTAAAGCGTGTTCTGTCCTCAACTGTGAGGAGGAATTTAAAGCCAGATGAGCAGTCGACCAAATCAAGAAAACTCTCTTAGAAAACAGAAACCAAATGCTTTAAAACCTTCACACAGCAGGACGTACGGAGACACCGTTCAAATCCTCAAACATCCAAACGGACTTCAGTGTGTCTGCAGCGGCTGCTCCGTCCAGCTGCTGCGACTCCACTAAAAGGCCCAATGTGACGCGTTACATCAGCTGAGCTACCGGCCAATCACCTGTCGGCACAGCTGCACGACCGCCACTGACCCGAGAACACAGCCGGCCAATCAGAGAGCAAGTTCTGAGGCCTGAGCACTTGCAGAAGTGTGTGTGAGACTGTCACAAACACAAGGAAGACATGACTGTGTGTGTGTGTGTGTGTGTGTGTGTGTGTGTGTGTGTGTGTGTGTGTGTGTGTGTGTGTGTGTGTGTGTGTGTGTGTGTCAAACTGTGTTCGTCACTCTCTCCATCTGCTTCAGGAAACCATCTGGACTCTGTGACGACGACAAGTGTGAGAGAATGACGGATTGAGTCAAAGTGAGAGTGATGTTGAGAGAAAGTGTGTGTGTGTGTGTGTGTGTGTGTGTGTGTGTGTCTAAGACGACACACAGAGAAATAAACATGATGTGTGTGTCAGAATGTTACTTGATATCTGCAGGATACACGTTTCCTGTTTCAGACCCTTTTATACCAAAGATCCTCATTAATCCTGTGAAATCAGCCGAAGCGTCTCAGTCTGTGACGTCGCTGCTTCTCTTGGACTCTGGTAGAAGTAGAAGTACTGATCCAGCTTCTTTACTCCAGTAAAAGTACTGATCCAGCTTCTTTACTCCAGTAAAGTAATCGAGTACAGGCTCTGACATGTCCTCAGAGTATCAGAGTAACAAGTCTCCCTCTGAAGGACATCTGTGGTCAAAGCTAACTGAAGCTCACGTCATATTAATATAACTCAAAGACTATTAAAGTTAAAGGTAGAATCAGCAGGATTTGTCCCAGCTGTTCCTGAACGCACCACAAAGACAGCTGATTGTTGAGTCTCATTCCCAGGACGTCACATAGACACATGTTGGGTTGTAAAGCGTCCCGAGCAGCAACAAAGAGAGAAAATCAGAAACTCTCTGCAGATACGAGACACTAACACGCCTTTTCTCCACATTCCAGCCTCCCTCTCTGTCTGTTCACGGCTTCTTACGGCTTCTACGTCTTTGTCTCGTCTCGCTGCGACGTGACCTGATGTACCTGAGCTTCAGGAGATGAATGTTTCCTGACCTCAGATCAGATTCTACAAACCACCTGACATGACCTGATGTACCTGAGCTTCAGGAGATGAATGTTTCCTGACCTCAGATCAGATTCTACAAACCACCTGACATGACCTGATGTACCTGAGCTTCAGGAGATGAATGTTTCCTGACCTCAGATCAGATTCTACAAGCAAATATCAAACAATCCTCTGTCACACTTGTGGTGTCAGAGGACTGAAAGCAGCTGTGACAGCAGGTTGTGGAGGCGCCAGATGTTTCTAGAACAGGATCACTAACTGAGGACGGTTCTGATTCTTCCTGATGAAGAATCACAGACATGTTGGCTTCAGGTTACAGGATTTAAATCCTCGTGTCCTCCTGCTGAGCGGCTGGAATCCAGACAGGCAGGGATGTTTCATGTCTTTATTTATGAGGAGGGTTTAAAAAGAGCCCGTCAGAGGCGCGGGGGACGGACCCGTCAGAGGCTCGGGGGGGGACGGACCCGTCAGAGGCTCGGGGGGGACGGACCCATCAGAGGCTCGGGGGGGACGGACCCGTCAGAGGCTCGGGGGGGACGGACCCATCAGACAGGCGAGTCTGAGCTACAGCTGAGTCTAAGCTACAGCTGAGTATTTACTACAGGTCAGTCTGAACTACAGCTGAGTCTGAACTACAGCTGAGTCTGAGCTACAGCTGAGTCTGAGCTACAGCTGAGTCTGAGCTACAGCTGAGTCTGAGCTACAGCTGAGTCTGAGCAACAGGCGAGTCTGAGCAACAGGCGAGTCTGAGCTACAGGCTGAGTCTGAGCTACAGCTGAGTCTGAGCTACAGCTGAGTCTGAGCTACAGCTGAGTCTGAACTACAGCTGAGTCTGAGCTACAGCTGAGTCTGAGCTACAGCTGAGTCTGAACTACAGCTGAGTCTGAGCTACAGCTGAGTCTGAGCTACAGCTGAGTCTGAGCTACAGGCTGAGTCTGAGCTACAGCTGAGTCTGAGCTACAGGCGAGTCTGAGCTACAGGCGAGTCTGAGCTACAGCTGAGTCTGAGCTACAGCTGAGTCTGAGCTACAGCTGAGTCTGAGCTACAGCTGAGTCTGAACTACAGCTGAGTCTGAGCTACAGCTGAGTCTGAGCTACAGCTGAGTCTGAGCTACAGGCGAGTCTGAGCTACAGCTGAGTCTGAGCTACAGCTGAGTCTGACCTATAGCTGAGTCTGAACTACAGCTGAGTCTGAGCTACAGCTGAGTCTGACCTACAGCTGAGTCTGAGCTACAGGCGAGTCTGAGCTACAGCTGAGTCTGAGCTACAGGCTGAGTCTGAGCTACAGCTGAGTCTGAGCTACAGGCTGAGTCTGAGCTACAGGCTGAGTCTGAGCTACAGC
Source organism: Lagodon rhomboides (assembly GCA_039737535.1). Classification (NCBI taxonomy): domain Eukaryota; kingdom Metazoa; phylum Chordata; class Actinopteri; order Spariformes; family Sparidae; genus Lagodon; species Lagodon rhomboides. The sequence goes on from CM077796.1 coordinate 30,959,428, forward strand.
TGAGTCTGAGCTACAGCTGAGTCTGAGCTACAGCTGAGTCTGAGCTACAGCTGAGTCTGAGCTACAGCTGAGTCTGAACTACAGCTGAGTCTGAGCTACAGCTGAGTCTGAGCTACAGCTGAGTCTGAGCTACAGCTGAGTCTGAGCTACAGCTGAGTCTGAGCTACAGCTGAGTCTGAGCTACAGCTGAGTCTGAGCTACAGCTGAGTCTGAGCTACAGCTGAGTCTGAGCTACAGCTGAGTCTGAACTACAGCTGAGTCTGAGCTACAGCTGAGTCTGAGCTACAGCTGAGTCTGAGCTACAGCTGAGTCTGAACTACAGCTGAGTCTGAGCTACAGCTGAGTCTGAGCTACAGCTGAGTCTGAGCTACAGCTGAGTCTGAGCTACAGCTGAGTCTGAACTACAGCTGAGTCTGAGCTACAGCTGAGTCTGAGCTACAGCTGAGTCTGAACTACAGCTGAGTCTGAGCTACAGCTGAGTCTGAACTACAGCTGAGTCTGAGCTACAGCTGAGTCTGAGCTACAGCTGAGTCTGAGCTACAGCTGAGTCTGAGCTACAGCTGAGTCTGAACTACAGGCGAGTCTGAGCTACAGCTGAGTCTGAACTACAGCTGAGTCTGACCTATAGCTGAGTCTGAACTACAGCTGAGTCTGAGCTTCAGCTGAGTCTGAGCTACAGCTGAGTCTGAACTACAGACGAGTCTGAGCTACAGCTGAGTCTGAGCTACAGCTGAGTCTGACCTATAGCTGAGTCTGACCTATAGCTGAGTCTGAGCTACAGCTGAGTATTATCTACAGCTGAGTATTATCTACAGCTGAGTATTATCTACAGCTGAGTCTGAGCTACAGGCGAGTCTGAGCTACAGCTGAGTCTGAGCTACAGGCGAGTCTGAGCTACAGCTGAGTCTGAGCTACAGGTGAGTCTGAGCTACAGCTGAGTCTGAGCTACAGGTCGAGTCTGAACTACAGCTGAGTCTGAGCTACAGCTGAGTCTGAGCTACAGCTGAGTATTATCTACAGCTGAGTCTGAGTCTGAGCTACAGCTGAGTCTGAACTACAGGCTGAGTCTGAGCTACAGCTGAGTCTGAACTACAGCTGAGTCTGAGCTACAGCTGAGTCTGAGCTACAGCTGAGTCTGAGCTACAGCTGAGTCTGAGCTACAGCTGAGTCTGAGCTACAGGCGAGTCTGAGCTACAGCTGAGTCTGAACTACAGCTGAGTCTGAGCTACAGCTGAGTCTGAGCTACAGCTGAGTATTATCTACAGCTGAGTATTATCTACAGGCTGAGTCTGAGCTACAGCTGAGTCTGAGCTACAGCTGAGTCTGAGCTACAGCTGAGTCTGAGCTACAGCTGAGTCTGAGCTACAGCTGAGTCTGAGCTACAGCTGAGTCTGAGCTACAGCTGAGTCTGAGCTACAGCTGAGTCTGAACTACAGCTGAGTCTGAACTACAGCTGAGTCTGAACTACAGCTGAGTCTGACCTACAGCTGAGTCTGAGCTACAGGCGAGTCTGAGCTACAGCTGAGTCTGAGCTACAGCTGAGTCTGAACTACAGCTGAGTCTGAGCTACAGGCGAGTCTGAGCTACAGCTGAGTCTGAACTACAGCTGAGTCTGAACTACAGCTGAGTCTGAGCTACAGGCGAGTCTGAGCTACAGCTGAGTCTGAGCTACAGCTGAGTCTGAGCTACAGCTGAGTCTGAGCTACAGCTGAGTCTGAGCTACAGGCGAGTCTGAGCTACAGCTGAGTCTGAGCTACAGCTGAGTCTGAACTACAGCTGAGTCTGAGCTACAGCTGAGTCTGAACTACAGCTGAGTCTGAGCTACAGCTGAGTCTGAGCTACAGCTGAGTCTGAACTACAGCTGAGTCTGAGCTACAGGCTGAGTCTGAGCTACAGCTGAGTCTGAACTACAGCTGAGTCTGAACTACAGCTGAGTCTGAGCTACAGCTGAGTCTGAGCTACAGCTGAGTCTGAGCTACAGCTGAGTCTGAGCTACAGCTGAGTCTGAGCTACAGCTGAGTCTGAGCATCTCATCAGATATTATCTGGTATCATCTTGATAAATAAATCCGTGTGTTGTGTCCAGAAGTCGGAGCTGAACTCAGAGAGAATAAATATATGAATGTATATGATTTTATTGTGACGCGTGTAAACAGAGCGATGAAATCATTCTGAGCCGGTTCTGTCCATGAGCTCATGGTTCTGTCCGTGAGCTCATGGTTCTGTCCGTGAGCTCATGGTTCTGTCCGTGAGCTCATGGTTCTGGTCCCGGTCGGAGCTGTGTGAATCATTCTGAGCCGGTTCTGTCCGTGAGCTCATGGTTCTGGTCCCGGTCGGAGCTGTGTGAATCATTCTGAGCCGGTTCTGTCCGTGAGCTCATGGTTCTGGTCCCGGTCGGAGCTGTGTGAATCATTCTGAGCCGGTTCTGTCCGTGAGCTCATGCTTCTGGTCCCGGTCGGAGCCGTGTGAATCATTCCGAGCCGGTTCTGTCCGTGAGCTCATGGTTCTGGTCCCGGTCGGAGCCGTGTGAATCATTCTGAGCCGGTTCTGTCCATGAGCTCATGCTTCTGGTCCCGGTCGGAGCCGTGTGAATCATTCTGAGCCGGTTCTGTCCGTGAGCTCATGGTTCTGTCCGTGAGCTCATGGTTCTGTCCGTGAGCTCATGGTTCTGTCCGTGAGCTCATGGTTCTGTCCGTGAGCTCATGCTTCTGGTCCCGGTCGGAGCCGTGTGAATCATTCTGTGGTGTCAGCACTTTGGGTGTGTTTGTTTTCTGCTTCCTGTCCCCCCCACCGGGTCCAATATGTTCCTGCAGGACGGCGCCGCAGCGTTCAGCAGGTCGCTCAGGTGACAGAGCTGCTTTTCATCCTCAACACACCAAACACAAACACTGAACCTCTGCAGAAATCAGCTATTGATCAGCTTCTACACTTTACTGATCGATCAATCAATTCAATCATGATCTGCAGGTCAGGGTTCATTTTACAATCAAGTTCAATACGAACGAATCAACAGACAGTAATAACATGACCTGAACTGACTGCAGCCAATCAGAGCTCACTCTTCTCCAGGCCTGAGCTGAACCAAACACATCCAGGAAGTGTATCAGCGCTGTTACTGAGCCCAGAAGCAGAACTCTGCGGCCTCACCGGACCCGACTGCTGCCAGCTGTCTCTGTGTGAGCCGGACCTCGCTGCACAGTTTACAGTCCAACCTGCGGAAATCCTGCAGCGTGCTCCGTCTGCTCCCGGAGCGCTGTGTGACCATCACGGCTCACGGCGGGGAGTATCTGCACGCCACCGCTCTGCAGCTCTGCCAGCATCCGGACAGCGAGCCGGGTCCATGGAGGGGGTTCTGTACGGTTCAGCATCCGGACAGCGAGCCGGGTCCATGGAGGGGGTTCTGTGCGGTTCCTGCCTCGCTGTAACGTGGTGTCATGACGCTGCACAAAACCATCGAGCTTAAATCTCCTCGTCTGACAACAACTGATGATAATGATGGTGGATTATCTGGATTCTTGGGTCGCGGCTGAAAACCCATTTGGACTGGTTACCATGGCAACGGGTGTAGTTTGACAGGCTGGGTCGGCCCTGCTGTTCATCAGAGGAAAGTCCTGCTGCAGTCGCTGCTCGTCGACTTTGGACTTTACGAGCCTGGAGGATCATCACATAGCTGTGCAGAAGTCTGGACCCACCCTGTGCTGGAATGTGGACCCGGTGGCCCGTCCAGCTTCGGAGAGACGAACATGTGCTGTAAAAAAGGCTTTGCTCACTCGTGGAGCCCTTACATGGAACCTTCTGTGAGTTTTACACGGCTGAGATTTTATTTGAATCCTTTTATTTTTTGATTGAACTTGTTAAAATGTTCATGTTTAAGTGAATAAGGTAATACTTCTGAATCACTGTCTGATGGTTCAGTAAGGTCCACTCTGAGAAACGAGAAGACAACCTGGGTCAGAACCGAGCCTCCGACACAGCTGGTGGAGCAGCCGGAGCCACGGGGAAGATCCGGATCCATTCTTTAAATACCTGAAGGAGGCCAATCAAGCAGCGTCGAGGACAGATTCGATTTAGTGCTTTAATGATTAACAGGCGGATGTTTGGGTGGGGGTCCTGCATCAGGAGGATGAAGGTCTCAGCTGCTTGTGTCTGCGATGTTCTTCCTCTTCACCTGTCGGAGCTGCTGAGCCTCCGACAGGTGAAGGAGCCTCCTGGTCAGCTGCCTCTCAGCGCTCAGCACTTCAGTCTGACCCGTTCGGACGGACGGACGGAGCAGCTGGAGGTGGTCAGGTGGTGCTGGAGACGTTTTACAGTTGGCTGGTGCAGAGAGTGTGTGTGTGTGTGTGTGTGTGTGTGTGTGTGTGTGTGTGTGTGTGTGTGTGTGTGTGTGTGTGTGTGTGTGTGTGTGTGTGTGTGTGATGCTGCTGAGCCTCAGTTAAACCTGTAATGAGTGCTTCCTCCTCGTCAGCTCAGCAGCTCCGCCCTGCAGGTTAACGAGTCAGCCTGCGTGTAAACACCAGTAATTACTGCCGTCACACTCCGTCCCTCCCTCCGTCTGCAGACAATAACACACCGCCGCCTCCTCAAACAGCTGATGACTCATGGATGATGAGCAGTCTGGGAGGAGGAACAGGCTCATCAGCTCATTACAGTCATCAGACTGGTTGATGACTGGCTGCGGTTCAGCAGCCACAGTATCGACTGGCTGACTGGCTCAAAGGCACTGTGGTGGATCTGCAGCTTCAGGCAGCGTGCTGAGCAGCACGATACTCAGACGCTGAGCAGCGTTTTCCACTCGTCTGTGTGGACACGGCCTCAGATGACGTCAGCATTAATGAGTGTTTGTGAAAGAAGCTTTTTCTCTGCGTCTCGGCCGTTTGGACGAACGTAAGCCGAGCTGTAGGAAGAAGAACTCGCTCCGGAGTGGAAACGTTCGGACTTTAAGAAGCGACGCCGCAGACGCAGGCTGATCGTAGCATCACTGACAGATCTGAAGTGAGGCTGTGATCTGATATCAGTTCTATCAGAGACACATCCAGCTGTCCACGATGCTGTTCTGAAAACTTTCCTAAAGGATTCAGTGAAGATCAGTCACGTGTTCCTGCCGCACTCATCACAGGCACCAGCTCGGCTCGGTCCGGTCCGGTCCGGTCGGTCCTCCATGGTACCTCGGAAAGTTTACAGAAATGTGACGAAGTAGACGAAAAACGAGAAGAAATATCCGCCTGCTGTATCATTTAAATGTCTCGATGTTAATACTGAAATGAGTGTTTGTTCTAGTAAACATGAGCTCAGACTGCAGCAGGACGTTCAGGCCGAGCACACATGCTAATACACAATTTACATCAAAGTCACGAAACGTAGACGTTTGGCATTTTCATTTTATTCAATGTAGAACGAACATCTGGCGTCTGCAGCGAGCAGCACAGTCAGGATGGAAACGCTTCAATTCTCTGGAGATTTGTGATCGATTTTATTCGCTGTGCACAAACTGATGATGTTTGTTTAAGAGATGCTCATGTTGAGAGAAAGATCGAGCTCTGAGAACTTTCACCGGCCTTTTGAGACGTCAATTTTAAAACGCACGACCCCGAGCAGATCTGGTTCCTACATCAGTCCGTGAGACGACGTGAGACGACGAGACGACGAGACGACGAGAGACGACGTGAGACGACGAGAGACGACGAGACGACGACGTGAGATGATGTGAGACGACGAGAGACGACGAGACGACGTGAGACGACGAGAGACGACGTGAGACGACGTGAGATGACGAGAGACGACGTGAGACGACGAGAGACGACGTGAGACGACGTGAGACGACGAGAGACGACGAGAGACGACGTGAGACGACGAGAGACGCGTTAAACTCTAAAATAGTTCAGATTAAAATGTTCAGATGCTTCATCCTCGAATGTCTTGTTTTGTCCACAACTCAAAGAAATTCAGTTTACCGTCACAGACGAGGTGTGTGTGTCTCTGTGTGTGTGTGTGTGTCTGTGTGTGTGTGTGTGTGTGTGTGTGTGTGTGTGTGTGTGTGTGTGTGTGTGTGTGTGTGTCTGTGTGTGTGTGTGTGTGTGTGTGCTCTCTGTGTCTGTGTGTGTGTGTGTGTGTGTGTGTGTGCGTGTCTCTGTCTGTGTGTGTGTGTGTGTGTGTGTGTGTGTGCTCTGTGTGTGTGTGTGTGTGTGTGTGTGTGTGTGTGTGTGTGT
>CM077796.1:30973132-30998132 GCA_039737535.1 Lagodon rhomboides
AGAGAATCACTGAGTCAAATATTTTCTAAGACGCTTTCTGGGCGCAGGAACTGACGCTGTGGTGCTGCTGACCTCGTTGGCAGCCGGTCTGGGGGAAGATTTGGGGCCTAATGACTAAAAGGAGAGCTCATGAATATACAGCCGTCCTTCAGAGCTGCAACGGCACCAAAATAACTCACAGAATTTGGGAATGTGGAGCACTTCAATCACTTAATTCCACCCAGTGAAAGGAGGAATTAGCTTCTTGTCGTCTCCCTCTGAGACTCTCAGACGAGTGACGTCTCGCTGCTCGGCTTCAGTCGAGGACACTTCAGCCTGGTCTGAACTCAGAGCTGCGGCTGCTGCACGCCGACATGCAGGCTGTGTTTCACAGCGTCCGGCAGAGAAACCGTCTGATGGAGCAAATCACAGTGAGGACAACATCTCAGACAGCAGCTCGACTCACATCATCAGCTCGCTGCAGGTACAAGCTGATTCTCAGCATCACAGACACACAGCAGCTCACCTCAGCTGGACGTCACATTCATTTTCAAGGATTTTCAGGCACCAGTTATGCAAAACTCTGATGTAAACTGTGATCTGTGTGACAGCTCCCCCGGCCCCGGGGCCGCTCAGCCCGGGCCGACCGTCCCCGCCCGGGCCGCTAGCCCGGGCCGACCGGTCCTGGCCCGGGGCCGCCGCCTCGGCCCGGGCGCGCTTGATTTCAATCAGACAGCGTCACAATCATTAAATAATATTACTACTACTACTACTACTAATAATAATAATAATAATAATAATTTGTTCGGCAGCTTGGGATGACTGCTGTAACAGGAGTGTTTGAGGATCAGTTGTCACAAACAAATGTCAATAAAAACAATCTGTGATTGTAAAATCAGCCAGTGAAAATGTGCTGCAGCAGCTCTGACACAGTGTCCCGCCACAACACGTCACAAGTCACAGCCTATAAACATTACAATCATTTTAATCTGCATAGGAACGAGTGACTTTTTATTTATTTTACTTATTCAAGGGTAAGTTACCTCAAAGGTGGGTTCAGTCCATCACTGGTTATTTTAACTGTAAATTAATCAGTTTCAAATATCGGTTATCATCAGTATGGATCGGCCCTGAAGAGGCTGCATGTTGGCTTCAGCTGCATTAAAACACCGTGATGGATCACAGACAGACTGAACAGAGGCTCAACCAGCTGACCACAAAAGTTTAACTTATATTAAAGTTCATTTTCAACAAATATTTTTTAATCAGTTAATCAGCTGACGCATAGAAAACGTGAAAACCTGCAGCCCAGGTTAGTGACATCATCAAATGTCTCGTGTCTGACAAACGGCTCAAAGTCCAAAAACATTCAATTCACAACAAAAAAAACGCAGCAAATCTGACACGATTGATTAGTGATCAAAACAATCTTTCACCGATTAGAACATTAAAACATCAGATGATTCAGCTCGTCTGCAGAATCACAAACTGACCTGCAGACGTGCGGTCGAGCTCGTGGACGCCAACACTGTTCAGATTAAGGTGATCTCAGGACAACCAAGCTTCACCTGGCGTCCGGCCACACGGAGGAGAGGAGAGAAGGACTGAATTTTCTATTTGTGAGAACTGTTCACAACAATTTCTCTAAATTCTGCAGTCGACAGTCAGAACCAACAAGAACTCGTTTAAATACCAGCTTCAGTGCAAAGACTCGAGGCTGTTTTATGCAGATCACATGTTGATTGAATGAAACATGATGCGAATCTTCATCAAAGTTTTAAAGCTACTTCAAAAACCCCTAAAACTCACAGTTGGTTGCAGTTTGCAGCTGAGACGCTTCCCGTTGTCTCTCCTCCATCACCTCCCCTGTTGTGAATGCATTGTTCTAATTTTCAGTCCCCCACATTCCACCGCGGAGTGAATAAACAGTAAATCATGCAGACTGGGAGGAGCTCCTCCTCCTGTTCTTTCAGCACATTATTTTCCCATGAACACAGCTGAATAATGAACCTTTAATTTAAAGCTCTGCGGCTGCTCTCACACTGAACAACTCTACATTCCTGCACAACACTGGACTCCACCGCACCGCATCGCTCCTGCAGAACTTCCCAGAGAAGAGCTGGACCACAGTGATGAAGCACAAACACCAGAACTCATGTGAGACACTAGAACTTACAGTTATTAGTCTGGACCTGCAGCCTCTGGAGAACTACTGAGCTCTGAGTCGGTTCAATACGGCGAAAGTAGAGCTGGATTTTTATTAAGTTACTTGAGCAACCAAAAAACAAATAGCTACCTCCTCATTGTCACACCAGATTCCGTTAACAAATGTAACACTTTAAAGTTTCTTTGCATACATGCCGATTAAGACTCACAGAAGAAAAATGTATCAGGAACTTTTCAGAAACCGCATGAACCACTCGAAACATCGGCATGAGTTCAATCCACCGCACAGCCCGCATTCAACAAGAAAACCGGTCACTTTTAAAAGCTGGATTAGTCCCGTTGTTTCCTTCCTCCCGGTCAGGACTGAGGACCACCAGGTGCACAAGAGGACCACCAGGTGCACAAGAGGACCACCAGGTGCACAGGAGGACCGCTGAGTTCACGACAGTCCAGCTTCCCTCCTCAGCGCACACGAGGCCACGCTGCCCCGTGTTTTCAGTGCGCCGTAGCACCGCTGGCTGCCATGAAACGTAGCTTTTAAAAGGCAGTTTTCTGAAGGGAGTCTGGCGCAGTGCTGCTCCACAGACCCGCACCGGGCTACATTACATCACTTCCAGCAAACTTCACGGAGAACAATGCGGGCAGAGCGGCATCACCGAGCGGGTTTCACCGAATACTGTCCGCTGTGGTTCTGATTAAAGCGCCAAAACACCGGATCCGTCCGGGTGTGTGCAGCCCGGTCACTCCGGAGCCTGTTGGTAACCGGTACCGACAGCAGCGTAGTGTTAGCCGCCGCCGGTGAACGAGAGTAACGGCTGCTGCGTGCAGACCCACCGAGCTCCTCGCGACACAACGACACACGGCGACACGGAAGTTAGACGGCGGCTCACCTGTGACCTGGAAGCCGGAGGAGAAGCAGGAATCCCGGCTGACCTGGAGCCGGTTTGGACTGAGCAGCTCCGGAGAAGCGAAGAAGAGAAGCGGCGGTATTGTGTTTAAAGCGGCAGAGTGGAGGGGGCGGAGCCAATACCTGCGGCACGGCGCGCGACCACGAGCGCGCGTCAGTGCGTGCGTGTGTGCGTGTACATCTTTACAATAAGACACATTAACGTGGCGAAATATTAAATAAATATGAGATAACTAGTAATTAATGAGGCTGAAAGCAGGAAATATTAGAGTTCTCTGAATATTAATGAGGTGAATCTGTTGTGAGCTGACTCCGGGTCAGTTTCTATCTATCTATCTATCTATCTATCTATCTATCTATCTATCTATCTCTATACTATATATATAGTATATATATATATATATATATATATATATATATATATATATATATATATATATATATATATATATATATATATATATATATATATATATAAATGTTTTCTTCACAGGTTTTTCTTATTTACAGGTTTTCTTCACAGAGACATGAAACTAAAATGACTTCATGAAGAGCTCACTGGATTCTCATCACATCCGGTTAAATTCATAACAAAATGACTGGAGTCTGGTGTGGAAACAAAGACACTGAGGAGTTAAACCTGTGAGCTGGAGTTGTGCTGTGTGTTATTGATCAGACTATTGATCATATTATAAACACAGGAGGACACGTCAGGATCAATACATGACAGCCTCACAACTCACACACACAGGACGCAACATGTTCATTACAATCCAGCTCTGGCTCAGACACACAGCGGACAACAAGTCGTTACGCCAGTTAATTATTCATTAACCAGTTTTACTGAATCACATCAATATTTTATTCTCACTGACGATCTGTGCTGGTGTCAGCTGGAGGTCACGTGTGTCCACAGCAGATCTGCTGTTGGTCCACATGTGTCACTGAATGCTGAACAACCTCAGAACTGACACAAACGTTTGTTTCATTCCTCGTCAAAACATCTCATTACACTAAATATGAGAGAACGTCTCAGTGGAACACCTCAGTGGAACATCTCAGTGGAACACCTCAGAGGAACACCTCAGAGGAACATCTCAGTGGAACGTCTCAGTGGAACATCTCAGTGGAACACCTCAGAGGAACATCTCAGTGGAACGTCTCAGTGGAACATCTCAGTGGAACGTCTCAGTGGAACACCTCAGAGGAACATCTCAGTGGAACACCTCAGAGGAACACCTCAGAGGAACATCTCAGTGGAACGTCTCAGTGGAACATCTCAGTGGAACGTCTCAGTGGAACACCTCAGAGGAACATCTCAGTGGAACATCTCAGTGGAACATCTCAGTGGAACACCTCAGAGGAACATCTCAGTGGAACGTCTCAGTGGAACATCTCAGTGGAACGTCTCAGTGGAACACCTCAGAGGAACGTCTCAGTGGAGCGTCTCAGTGGAACATCTCAGTGGAACATCTCAGTGGAACACCTCAGAGGAACGTCTCAGTGGAACGTCTCAGTGGAACACCTCAGAGGAACGTCTCAGTGAAACATCTCAGTGGAACACCTCAGAGGAACATCTCAGTGGAACGTCTCAGTGGAACATCTCAGTGGAACATCTCAGTGGAACACCTCAGAGGAACGTCTCAGAGGAACATCTCAGTGGAACGTCTCAGTGGAACATCTCAGTGGAACGTCTCAGTGGAACGTCTCAGTGGAACGTCTCAGTGGAACACCTCAGAGGAACACCTCAGTGGAACACCTCAGTGGAACATCTCAGTGGAACACAGGGACTGTGTCACACTTCTTCTATCAAGAAACATTAACAAGTTTTGCAGTTCGGGTCAGCGAGGAGCCAAACGGGCCACAGTCCAGTCTCGACACCTGCAGATGTGTCCAGATGTTTTTTTGGCGACCCGAACTGTTTGTGTTCTGTGTTCCACAGTTCTGGACGTGGAGCTGCAGTCTGACGTTAGCAGATAACTTCTCCTGACTGAAAGAGTTCAGTGAAGTCCTGGGATCAGCTGATCTGAATCTTTAACACACAGACGTCAGCGACAGCCATCCGCCCGTCCCTCAGGTTTGACCTCGTCATGTTTCAGGGTTTGAAGAAAACGTCTGAGAGGCCACAGACGGAGGTCGTCCCGCCTCTTCTCCCAACAACCAATCGTAGCAGCCGAATCGAGAAGCATCAGCTGATCGCACTGCTGCACCCACAGAAACAAGGTTCACAATTCCAGCTGATTTGGTGTCAGACTTCAGAGAAGCCTTGAAGAAAAGGACATCAGACTACTGCAGAGAGTGAAGTTCTGGCTCTCTGGCCCGGTTCTGTTGGCACAAAATAACCAGCAGGGGACGCGGACAAGATGGCGGCCATCATGTGTTTGTTTGCTCCAAATACAGAAAACCTTCAGCACAGATCTGCAGCTGTTAAAGAACCGCAGAGAAGTTCACCACGTTCGTCTACGTTTACTGCCAACACTGTGGTGACACCGGGCGGGTCACACGGAACACTCTGGACCCATCGGGCCCGGCTGCTACCAGAACTCCTGCAGCTCATAAAGACACAGCAACATCTGAGAGAGTCAGCGAGCTTCATGTGGAGCAGAACCGAGCGAGAAGACAAGTCGGACTGATGGAGGCAGAGAACGTGACGCTGCTGTGGGTGGAGCTCAGCAGACATGAACCGCAGCTCCGCCCGCAAACATGGCTGCACAGAACCGCCGAGGCCTCGCTGCTGATCATCTATATTGATCTATTGATCTGACTCTGTTCTGTTCTTCAGTTCGTCCATATTCAGACTTCAGCTGGAATATTTAAGATCTCACTCCTTTCATAAATTATCTATCGATTAAATTATGGATTATTAATCAGATTTCAGGATGATTCCTCGTCATCTTCAGAGCAAAACGGCCTCTGATGGATGTTTGAGGCTGAATAATGTCACAGACTCTTCTACACGTCTTCAGCGCTTCATTTATTGATTTAATAAATAGAATTAAATCTATTTATTTCTGAATTACATTTATCATAACACACAAATAAATGAAGAGATAAATAGATCAACAAAATAAAACAGCAACAGACGTAAATTAAAACACAATATTAACATCTGTCACATTTTATATATTAAATAAAATCAACATGCAGCAGGTCGGACCTGAACCAGGACCGACGCAGGGAGGCGGGCCGGGTTCAGGTCCGACCTGCTGAGCTCTCAGGTTACAGCAGTGGGTGGAGGTCTGGTGGAGGTCTGGTGGAGGTCTGGTGGAGCTCTGGTGGAGGCCTGGTGGAGGTCTGGTGGAGGTCTAGTGGAAGTCTGGTGAGGGTCTGGTTGGGGTCTGGTGGGGGTCTGGTGGGGGTCTGGTGGAGGTCTGGTGGGGGTCTGGTGGGGGTCTGGTGGAGCTCTGGTGGAGGTCTGGTGGGGGTCTGGTGGAGGTCTGGTGGAGCTCTGGTGGAGGCCTGGTGGAGCTCTGGTGGAGGCCTGGTGGAGGTCTGGTGGAGGTCTGGTGGAGGTCTAGTGGAAGTCTGGTGGAGGTCTGGTGGAGGTCTAGTGGAAGTCTGGTGGAGGTCTGGTGGAGGTCTGGTGGAGGTGTGGTGGAGCTCTGGTGGAGGCCTGGTGGAGGTCTGGTGGAGGTCTGGTGGAAGTCTGGTGGAGGTCTGGTGGAGGTCTAGTGGAAGTCTGGTGGAGCTCTGGTGGAGGTCTGGTGGAGGTCTGGTGGAGGTCTGGTGGAGGTCTAGTGGAAGTCTGGTGGAGCTCTGGTGGAGGTCTGGTGGAGGTGTGGTGGAGCTCTGGTGGAGGTCTGGTGGAGGTCTGGTGGAGGTCTAGTGGAAGTCTGGTGGAGGTCTGGTGGAGCTCTGGTGGAGGTCTGGTGGAGGTCTAGTGGAAGTCTGGTGGAGGTCTGGTGGAGGTCTGGTGGAGCTCTGGTGGAGGTCTGGTGGAGGTCTGGTGGAGGTGACACAAACAGCAGCTGATGTGATGGCGAGCTTCACACTGTGAGAGCAGCTCTGAGTCACCAGATCTGAAGCATCTCCACACGTGGAAACATCTGGAAACATCTGGAGATGTGAGGGGGTGGAGGGTCAGATTCAGACCTCTCATGATGATTCAGGGACTAAGATTCGGATTAAGCAACAACAACTCAGTGGATAAAGAAAAATCAGCCGGTTAGAAAACTGCCCGAGACCAGAACAAAAACAGGAAACGCATCATCATCATCATCATCATCATCCTGTTCCCACGCTCTGGAGCTCTCTGTGCTACACTGTGATTGGTTTACAAATAAAAAGTAGCACAGTAAAGTATAAAGCAGAAGAAGTGAAGTGTCTCAGGTGTTCTGATGTACTCGAGTACCGTTAATGTTTTACAGGTTACGACAGATAAAAGAGCTCCACACTGAAACGCTGTCATGTGACCACGTGGAGATAAAACATCAAACACGACGTTTCCATGACATCTGAACGTTTGCTCTTCATGAACATGAACTGCAAACTCATCTTGACCTTTGACCTTCATGTTATTTGAGATGTTGGTTTGAGTTTAACGGACTGAGACCAACGGTCCGAGCCGTCAGGACCAGTGTTCAGACACAACAGCGAGTCGGCCGTCGTCTCACGCGGCTGTTTGACGGCTGCGAGTTTGTGTTTGTGAGGACGAACAAAGAGCTCAGTGAAGTGAGAGCGAAGACTCGTCTCTCATTCAGCTCGCACACAAAAAGCTGCTGTGATTTGAATACAAAGAGTCTTCCTGCTCATTAATGTGTGTGTGTGTGTGTGTGTGTGTGTGTGTGTGTGTGTGTGTGTGTGTGTGTGTGTCGGGGGGCGTCCTGTTTGAACCAGTTCACTCAGCAAAATGAGACTGTTTCAAACAATAAACAATACTGATGAAGATGAAGCTGAAAATGAAGCTGAAGCTGAAGATGAAGATGAAGATGAAGCTGAAGCTGAAGATGAAGCTGAAGATGAAGATGAAGATGAAGACGATGTATCACCCTCAGGACTGTGGACTGTTCAGGAAGTGGACTCAAACTGAAGCTCTACAAGCTCTCTGATATTTTACTTTGGCAGAAGTTGAAGTTGTTGATCAGTCGTAGCAGCAGAAAGGTTCACTCCTTAAAACTAGTTAGGAATATTAGGGTTTCACTTCATGTTAGTTCTGTGACATATCTGAATTTATATTTTGTGGGTTTTTCATGGCTTTATTGACAGGACAGCTGTGAGAGACGACAGGTGGAGGGACTCGAACCCTGAGCCGCTGCCGTGAGGACGAGGCCTCTCCATGTGGGCTGCACGCTCCACCAACTGAGCTCCTGGGACGCTCCTATTTTGAGTTTTGCGAATATTTTTTGGTCCCCAAAAATAATGATTTTATTTGACTTTTACTGCATATGCATACATGCACCCATATCCCAATATCCCTAATAACCATATGAAACAAACCCGTCCATCTCTGGGACAAACAGACTCCATGTTTCTACTCAAAGACAGAAAGAAGATCATGTAGAACATCAGCTGAATTAACAAGAAGGTCCAAATAATGCAGAATGAGTCAGAGACAGAGTTTCACAGAGTTTATAAAGTGTCTCCAACTCAACAACTCACTAAACTGACACATTTGTTAAGGGAGTCTGGGGACTTTCTCCACGGGGACAAAGAAGGAGCCTATATTGTTCCTGTTTAGTGTCTTTGTAACATGTGACATGTTTAGATCAATAACATGTTTCTTCTGTCATAAATGGAGTGTAAATGGTGACATCAGTGTAAACAGTGTGTTCAAACAGCTGATCAGTGTTGGCAGGTAAGACTTTAGCACTTTAGACACAGAAGCAGACAGGCTGGTACAGACATGCTGCCACAAACTGACACTTTGTACAAGGAGACAAACAACTTCAGCTTCTGATTTAATGCTGAATTTACAACAAGGACACAACCAGTTAGAATCTGTCAGAGACACAGTTTCACTACGTTAGAAAGTTTGTTTTAACTCAACAACTCTTAAATCACCACATTTGTTAATGGAGTCTGGTGATGTTGTGTTTCTGGCTCAGTTGGATCAGACAGACTTATGTTCACATACAACTGCTGACATCAGCGATAATGTCATTTAAATTAAAGTGAAGCACATGGAAATAAGTGTGTATCCATAACCTGTTCTGTCTCACACACACACACACACACACACACACACACACACACACACACACACACACACGATCCCCTCCAGGTAAAGACAGTTTGTCGAGTTAGAAACAAATAGAAGTTAAAGATCACAGACAGGACATCACCACACACGCGGTAGTTACCTGTGTGTGTGTGTGTTTGCTTTCATTTCACTATGTCCACTTCCTGCATGACATCACCCTCACTGTTCCTGCATGTTACACCTGCACTGTTTACTCTCCCAGTCATATGATGGTACAACACACACACGCACACACACACACACACACACACACACACACACACACACACACACACACACACACACACACACACACACACACACACACACATGCACACACACACACACACACACACACACGCACACAGTTGTGAGTCATTTAATACACACCGTGTGTCACCTGTTCTCTCGCCCACACTGACACCTGGTCATATTATCTTTAAAGCTCCTCTGATAATAAAGACATGTTATTAAAGACATTTAACATTTACTTTTCAGATCAAGATTTTACATTAAAAAAATTGTATAACTTCAGTGGAAGGAATCTAAATTAAACTAAACCAGTTTGTCTTGAGACCCTTTCAAAATAAAGCGGTGTTTATGAGTCTAGATGTGTGTAAGCTGTTTTCAGTAAACTTGTCACACAGTTTCATGTAACCTTCTACAACACGTCTTATCTTATTCACAAAAGTCCAGTAAGTCCATTTGAGTCAAATATTCAGTAAAACAAAGTGTGTGATGATTTAACGGTGACAGAACAGTGAGGACCTGTGACCGAGGAAGCTTCTTCATGCTTTTATCTGTCAACTAAACGTCTCTATCTGAAAGCAGAACGCCATCCAACTGCAGTGCAGCTGGGAGCTGACAGACCTGAGCTAAGCTAACAGCTTCCTCCTGCTATGAGACAGGTGGAGTAAGAGAAAAGATGGAGGAAACGTCTGAGCCGTGAATGACCACAGATATCCGCACACGTAGACGGACTGATTTTTTAACTTCTTTTTTTAAAGATTTTTTCAGGCACAGACTCCTTTTTTTGACAGTAGATAGACAGGAAGTGATGGGGGGGGGGGGGGAGCGACGTAGACCTGACGCCAACGTGACCACGGAGCCACAGAGCAGCTGGAGGCAGATCCTGAATCAGATCCTTGTCCTCAGCCTTCAGCTGCCAACACTCACATGTCCTCAGACCAACATTTGACTCTGAACGTCCTCCTGTACACAGCTGTGTGCTCACCGTGTCTGAAGGTCTGCAGATGTCTCCATCATCTCACTTTATCCACCTGAACATCTCACTCTCCACAGACACACATCAGCTATTCCTTTAAAACAAGCCTCTGACCTCCAGCAGGGTTTGACAGCAGAGGAAGACCGAAGCACGACTGGAGACCAGCTGGAGAACACAGTGAAGCTCTGAGCAGCTGGAGGACAGATGTTCTCCTCAGGAGCTGCTGGAGACAAAACATCTGTCTGTCAGAAATATATCAGTCAATTTTGACTTCTTATCTTTTTATTCTGACTTGTGATCTCATCAACTATTCAAATTAAAGTCAACTGAAACATGTCTCACTATCTTTATTCATCAAATCATTTACAATTACTTAATAAATAATCAAGTGGAACACTAAAATATCTCAAAAACCCTGAAACTAATTCTGAGTAGTGTAATTATGTAACTCATTTCATACTGTCGGTATCTTTTATTTAATGCTTTTGACTTCAAAATGTGACTTTTGATCTCATAATTTAAATATATTATCTGATAATTGTGACTTAACAAAGTCTTAGTTTTCATCTCATTCTCTGACTGAATGTTGAGTTTCAGCCTCACTGATCATCGTCTCGTCTCGTGCAGACCAGTCAGGTTTTTCCACAGTGTCACAGTGAAACATGAGAGGGACAAACTGAAAGAACACGAGGTGACAGCGTACAACGATCATGCTAACGACCAATCTGCCAATCGAGCATAAAAATGTCCACAAACTGTGAAAAGTGTCCATCACAATCTCCCACAGAGACCAAAACACAAAGTATCTCATCTGAAACAGGGAAAGGCAGGAAGTCCTAAACCACACGTCGTCAAAGTTATCCAAGTTATCTGACTTAAACATATATATGAACCCTAAAGCATCCTGACGTTTAAAATACTAGTGGATAGTATTGCATCAAGATTTTCCTTCATTTGACCTAAAGAGCTCAGAACAGAACTGAAACTGTGGAC
Source organism: Lagodon rhomboides (assembly GCA_039737535.1). Lineage (NCBI taxonomy): Eukaryota > Metazoa > Chordata > Actinopteri > Spariformes > Sparidae > Lagodon > Lagodon rhomboides. The sequence continues at coordinate 30,984,581 of CM077796.1, forward strand.
TGGGGCGTCCACATACTTATGGCCATGTAGTGTAAAGACAGATGGCAGATATTACTGAGCTGAAGCATGTAAAAACACCAGACTTTTCCTTTAAAGAGCTGAGGTCTTACATTAGGTTGTACAGTTAAGAGTTGAGCTAAAATGAACAGTTTTTTGAATGGAGTTTGGTGACTGAGCCACAGAGAAACAATAAATGAGTTCCTCTGACTGAACGTTATCTCTCTCTCTCTCTCTCTCTCTCTCTCTCTCTCTCTCTCTCTCTCTCATTCATTCCCTCTGTCTCTCTCTCACCTTGACAAACAGCAGCATTCAAATGATCTCCTCCTCCTCCTCCTCCTCCTCCTCCTCCTCCTCCTCTTCCTCCTTCTGCTCCTCTGCTGGGCCTCCTGCGTCACACCACCGCCTCCTCAGGCAGAAAAGCAGGAGTGATGATTGCAGCTTGTTGCCTCCTCCTCCTCCTCCTCCTCCTCCTCCTCCTGTTTCTCTCCCTCTGTCCACACTACGCTCAGCAGCCGTCTCCCAGGTGACTCAGCCACAGAATGACATCATCCCTGTCAGCACACACACCTGTTTCCTCAAAAAGCACCACCCCTGAACCAGGAAGCCCCGCCTCCCACCACCGCCTTGCTCCCATGCGCTTCCTGGATGTCTTAAAGGGACAGTGTCAGGCGCTGCTGCAGGCAACCACACCAGGTGAGCTGAAAGTTCTGTTGAAACAACAGAACTTCTGTTTGTTCACACCCAGTTATTCTGAAATATTATTATTATTATTATAATGATTGTTATTCTGGAGACATTCATGGACTGGTTCAGCTTGGATGAGAATAGTTTTATGAATGGGGTCATATCTGGACCTGGTGGCTACATTTTTTATTCATAAGGCTCAATGTATAAAAACCATCCATCCTCATGTGCTGCTATAATGAAACCCACTTTATATTAAGTCCCCGAAATTAGTCCAAAGATTTCTATATATCATTAGAAGATGACATCACAGTGTATTGCCTTGATCTATTTTTATTGTATTTTTTTATGCTCCTATTTCTTTTTTAATGATAATTTTGTTTTTAACATATTTTATGTTTGAAGTTTTCTTTTATGTGTCTCTTCACTCCAACACATTTTTAACCTGTTATGATTTGTTGCTTTACGCTTTGTAAATTTGAACTTTGTAAATACAAAATAAATAAAGTTGGATAAATACAGTATGATGGCAAAAACAGCTCTGTTGCATTTTTCAGTTCAAACAAAAAATGTATTTATTCCCCCCCAAAAATGTAGGTCGTCCTCAGAGAGGATAAAGATGGGGTCGGTCTATGTCAAACACCTCATCACAGGTGAGTTAATGATGTCACTAAGTGAATGACATGTGAGCCGATTTTGTCTGCAGATGGAAGTGAATCTAAAAAGCGTCTTTGGAAAGTTGGAACTACAGTTTTTACTGTGAAAAAATAAGGGCCGACCTTAAAACAGCTGTTTTGAGAATGGAGTTTGGTTGAGCAGTGAGTCAGTGGACAGAGCTCCAGCAGCTGTTTTAATGTCAGTAACACAAACTGAGCTGATATCACATATCACGGTTACAAACATAGAACCCAAGAGTTCTTCTTCATGTGGAGACGGGTGGCAGCGCCCTGCTGCCCCCTGCTGACCGACCGCCGCCACTGCTGCTGCTCGGTCGACTGGAGACACAGAGGAGGAGACAGAGGACAGACAGAGGAGAGACAGAGGAGAGACAGAGGAGACAGAGGAGAGACAGAGGACAGACAGAGGACAGACAGAGGAGAGAGAGGAGAGAGAGGAGACAGAGGACAGACAGAGGAGAGACAGAGGAGAGACAGAGGACAGACAGAGGAGAGAGAGGAGAGAGAGGAGACAGAGGACAGACAGAGGAGAGACAGAGGAGACAGAGGACAAACAAAGGAGAGACAGAGGACAGACAGAGGACAGACAGAGGAGACAGAGGACAGACAAAGGAGGAGAGACAGAGGAGAGAGAGGACAGACAGAGGACAGACAAAGGAGGACAGACAGAGGAGAGACAGAGGAGACGGAGGACAGACAGAGGAGAGACAGGAGAGACAGAGGAGAGAGAGGACAGACAGAGGACAGACAAAGGAGGACAGACAGAGGAGACGGAGGACAGACAGAGGACAGACAGGAGAGACGGAGGACAGACAGAGGACAGACAGGAGAGACGGAGGACAGACAGAGGACAGACAGGAGAGACGGAGGACATCTTCAGCTGCTCTTTACTGATTGAAAGGTCTCACTTACAGTGGGCTCGGGGATCAGAGGCTTTGCAGAGTAACAGAGACAAAAACACATGAACGTTTCAAACATTGGATGAAATAAATCAATAAGAAGACTTTGGCTGAGCTGTAACTGAGACGGACCAGTGAAAACGGTCCGGACCGGTTTCAAATCAGAACTTTCTATCATTAAATGTAAGTCAGAGTGTTTCGGGTCTTCAGGTTCTCATCATGTGCTTCAGTCTTTAGAGTTCATATTCTTTTGGGTCGCAGCCTCTGCAGGTCGGCCTCCGGTCCGGCTGAAATCCTGGTGTGATCTCTGCAAGCCGCTCCGGTCCAGGTTTCCGTCCTACTCGAAGCTCTCCAGGACGGGCTGGTGTCCCGTCTCCTTGAGGAAGCGCAGCAGGTCGTCTGGTCGCAGCCCCATGGTGGCCGTGTTGGTCATGGGGTGGAAATAGACCATCTGGTGGCCTCCCTCCACCAGGTCCCGGTCCAGAACGAACTTCACACTCTGGTCCTCATCGAAGAGCAGAGCGAGAGCCGTGGCACAGCCCTGACCCACCTGAGAGGGGACGGACGGAGGACAGGACGAGGACACGAACATCAGACAGAGGAAGGACAAAATACTTTTAATTATTTTTTAAAAAAATGCAGATTTCTCATTAAAAATATTCAGAAAATAAAAAAATCAAAACAACTGGATCAAAACTGGACCGGATTCTGACTGGACCGGATTCTGATTGGACCGGATTCTGATTGGACCTGTGTCTGATTGGACCGGATTCTGACTGGACCTGTGTCTGATTGGACCGGATTCTGACTGGACCGGTGTCTGACTGGACCTGTGTCTGATTGGACCTGTGTCTGATTGGACCGGATTCTGATTGGACATGTGTCTGTTTGGACCTGTGTCTGACTGAACCTGTGTCTGTTTGGACCGGTGTCTGACTGGACCTGTGTCTGATTGGACCGGATTCTGATTGGACAGGTGTCTGATTGGACCGGTGTCTGATTGGACCGGATTCTGATTGGACTGGTGTCTGATTGGACCGGTGTCTGATTGGACCGGATTCTGATTGGACATGTGTCTGACTGGACCGGTGTCTGACTGGACCTGTGTCTGATTGGACCGGTGTCTGATTGGACCGGATTCTGATTGGACATGTGTCTGATTGGACCGGATTCTGATTGGACCTGTGTCTGACTGGACCGGTGTCTGACTGGACCGGTGTCTGACTGGACCGGATTCTGATTGGACCTGTGTCTGATTGGACCGGTGTCTGATTGGACCGGTGTCTGACTGGACCGGATTCTGATTGGACCGGTGTCGGAGGACACCTCAGCATTGATCTGGAGTCAGTGTCACCTTGAGCTTCTCCAACATGGCTGCCTCATCTGCAAAGCGCAGGTTGCCGCTGCCAACACCGAGCTTCTTGGCGAGGTCGTTGAGGTTCACCTGAAGAGGAACAGAGAGGATTATGGGACAAGACCTGGGGACAGCGGCGTCGCTACCTTTATAAGAGAGACGTCCATGAAGCTGTTGACAGGACCGGACAACAAGCTCCACTACGACTCTGATCTGAAACTCTGTGACGTCATCACCATGTAAAGTTTACGTGCTGAGCGGGAACTAGTGGGCGGAGCCAGCAGGAGAAACTCTACTGCACATGCTCAGTGGGCGGCGTAACCAGGAAGTAAACCCAAACTAAACAACATTTCTCAGAGAATGGAAATCCTCCAGTCTGCGGTTCAGTGCCGCGGCCTCTGAAGGGGACGGACGTATTGATCTGATCAGCGCTCCACACGACATGAAGGAGACGTATTGATCTGATCAGCGCTCCACACGACATGAAGGAGACGTATTGATCTGATCAGCGCTCCACACGACATGAAGGAGACGTATTGATCTGATCAGCGCTCCACACGACATGAAGGAGACGTATTGATCTGATCAGCGCTCCACACGACATGAAGGAGACGTATTGATCTGATCACCGCTCCACACGACATGAAGGAGACGTATTGATCTGATCACCGCTCCACACGACATGAAGGAGACGTATTGATCTGATCAGCGCTCCACACCACATGAAGGAGACGTATTGATCTGATCAGCGCTCCACACGACATGAAGGAGACGTATTGATCTGATCAGCGCTCCACACCACATGAAGGAGACGTATTGATCTGATCAGCGCTCCACACCACATGAAGGAGGCGTATTGATCTGATCAGCGCTCCACACCACATGAAGGAGACGTATTGATCTGATCACAGGAGTAACTGGCTGTGAGCTGACGATGTCGCTGTGATTCACTGAGCTCTCAGAACAGTTTAACTGTGTGTTATTATGTTGTATATTTTACATAGATTGTGTATTGTTGATCCTTTCTTCTCTGTTTTTGTTGGTTTATGTGTTCTGGTGTTGATGAATATGTTTATCTATGTGCTATTTTCTGACAGTTACTTTGAGAAGAATCATTAGTCAGTTGAACAGAACCGGCTCCATCGTGTTGTGGGTCTGTGGCGAGGACGCAGCAGAGGGACGTGCTGGTGGCGGCTGATGTGGGCGGATGTGAGCTGACCTGGCGGTCGTGGCGGGCCGACACCAGCCACAGGCCTTTCTTCTTCTTGTCCTTCAGGAAGAGGTTCTTAGTGACGGCTCCGCTCACATCCTGCAGGTGAGGCATCATCTCCTCCACCGTGAACACCTGCAGGAGGGACGATGACATCATGACACACTGATCACTGTCTGTGTTCCTGCTGAGCTTTAACTGCAGTTCAATCATTTCACTAATCTTTCACAAGATAATGATCGGAGAGGAAACAGTGTTCCGTCTTTAAATCAGATGTGGCCTGAAATCTGGACAGGAAATGACATCACAATTAATCTGATCACAACCACGATCAATAATCGTTCACATGCCCTTAGACTACAGCCACACATGATGTCATCTTTGATTTTTTGTTTCCATCATTTTTTCACCATGAGAACAAAAATACTGTGTTAAAGATGCTTCTTCTTCTTTTTTACCAATATAACAAGACATAAACCCATGATTCCATGATGACACACAACACAACACAACAACACACAACAAGACACAACACAACACAACAAGACACAACACAACACAACAAGACACAACATGACACAACACGACACAACAAGACACAACAAGACACAACACGACACAACACAACAAGACACAACAAGACACAACAAGACACAACAAGACACAACAAGACACAACATGACACAACAAGACACAACACAACACAACAAGACACAACACAACAAAACACAACACAACACAACAAGACACAACAAGACACAACACAACACAACAAGACACAACAAGACACAACAAGACACAACATGACACAACAAGACACAACATGACACAACAAGACACAACAAGACACAACATGACACAACAACACACAACATGACACAACAACACACAACACGACACAACAAGACACAACACAGACACTCAACACGTTGATGTTTAACAGTAAATAGAATATGAACGTTGACTTTAACCACTTGTTGATCCACATCAGGTTTTTAGTCACAATATCTTTCATTTAAAGATTCTATAGTAGGAATCAATTGTTGTTAAACAATCAATAAACTGTTCTGATAATTGATGCCAGGGTATAAGAATATGACATTTTACTGTGTGAGGACAAGTCTCTTCATTTATCTTTGTTTAAACGTGCACAGCTGAGGCAGAAACGTCACGGCGACAGTCTGACTGCAGCACACTGACACAGGTGGCGCTGTGTCGCCCCCTGCAGGCCGCAGCGGCTCCGTGCAGCGGCTCCGTGCAGCAGACATGTCCACACCGGTTCTTAAAGTAGAAGTGTTGTAGACACGAATATAAGAAGTGTTCAAAGTTCTGTGTGGGAGTTTGTGAATACTGCATTTCAGAAGGAGATCGTCAGTTTACTTTACTGATATGTGACGTTCGAAGTCTGGAGAGACTGAAATCCCAGATCCCGTTCAAAAACGTCTCGTTTTTTAGATTCCCATGATCATTCGCGCAGAGACACGACAGGAGGAACACGTCCTCCCTCTGCTTCAGCTTCTACTGATCTCAGGGTGAATTCGGCGTCCAAGTAACAGCCAGTAGATCTTCCCTTTAATTGAAATGACAACTATTTACTGCGTCCACGTGTCCACTGACAGTGTAATGTAGAGGAAACACACCAACACCCAAAGCTTAATCTAAACGACAGTAAGAGTCACTCTGGTTGCTGAATAACGCCGAAAAGACAAGTGGATCCTACAGATGTGTGTCGTGGCTGAAAATGTCTGTAGAGGTTTTTATACGATCGACAGTAAGCAAAGAAACTTAAAAACAGGTTGTATTCTAACGGGGTTCAATCCCGGTTTGTCTGGAAAGATTCCCGCTGTTGGAGCCATAATATTGTTGCTATAATGTAACTGGGTGTCAGGAAGTTCGCACTGGGTTCGGGTTCGGTGCTGTTTACCGGCGGGTGATCCACACAGGTCGTCTGGATGTTCAGCGCCTCCAGATGTTTCTCCAGCTGTGTCCGCAGATCTGCTGACATCTTCACTAATCGTGTGTTTACATGAATGAGGAGGAACCAAGGAGGAACACACACAGCTGCACCCAGAGCGAGAGAAGAAGAAGAAGGAGAAGAAGAAGAAGAAGAAGAAGAAGAAGCTTCAGACAGTTACGCTGCTGCCCCCTGCTGGACCGAAGTGAAGTGACGCTCACACGGAACATGTTTACAATGTATCGATGAGTCTATAATGTATCGATGAGTCTATAATGTATCGATGAGTCTATAATGTATTGATGAGTCTATAATGTATCGATGAGGTCTCACTAGTAAAAAAATCTAACTTTTCATTATGTATTTATTCATTATTTTCATATATGAAAAGTTATGTATTAATTTCTTTTTTATTTAAATATATCTTCTAAAAGTTGAAAGAATATTCATTTATTTTGATTTTAAAATGTATATTATTATTACATATTGAACCTCCTGCCCTGGAGATTTAGCAGCAGCCGCCTGGTCGAGGTGTCAATACAAATCATTCAAATATTGACGAATACGACATTTGTATTAAATTAAATGATTAAAATACATTTAAAAAACTGAACGACCCAGCAGACATCGACCCAGACAGCCTGGTGTTGTTCATCACACTGAAATGTTCTTTATGTTCAGGAGGTGCTGAGGTCCGTCAGAGCTGAAGGGAACCTGGGGACGACACCGGGACGACACCGGGGACGACACTGTGAAGGACGACACTGGGACGACACCGGGGACGACACTGTGAAGGACGACACCGGGGACGACACTGTGAAGGACGTGTCGTCACGTCCCACTTTCACCTGAATGCCGCGTGTTATAAAACACACTCGTCCATAATGGATGAAGCATTAATTCCGCACAATGACCCAGTTTAATACAGACAGCAGGTCAGTTCGCAGCTGAACCTGCTGCTCTTTAACAAATGAACGTTATAAAACAGAGATTTGGGTCGGAGCAGCATCAGAGGGCCAAAAGTGCAGCGAGGCGGGAACACCGTCCGACTCTTCCGTCCTCGATAATCCAGAGATTATCTCTTCTTCAAACACAACACAGAGACACAAAGTCTCAAACCACTGACACCGAGCTGAGAAGGTCAAAGAGACAAAACAGTGGACAACAACTACAAGTCCCAGACTGCATTGCTGGAGGAAGCGTCCAATCAGACGGCTTCAGAACTGGAAAAGCAAAACATTTTAGATTCTCAGTGAATCACGTCATCGACTCTGACGTTCACGATCTCCAGAGGATGACCTGTGATAACCTTTCACCCGATGACATCATCAGGTCAACATGTTCCTGTGTCCAATACAACACCTTTACGACTGATGACATCATCAGCCTCAGCCGCACTCTGTTTGCTGATGATTAGCTCATGTTAGCATGCTAACACAGTAAATGAGACAGTGGAAGTTGTGAACAGTGACGTAGTTTAAACCTGACGTAGTTTACACCTGACGTAGTTTAAACCTGACGTAGTTTAAACCTGACGTAGTTTAAACCTGACGTAGTTTACACCTGACGTAGTTTAAACCTGACGCAGTTTAAACCTGACGTAGTTTACACCTGAGGAGGAGGAGGTGGAGGAGCAGGAGGAGGTGGAGCAGGAGGAGCAGGAGGAGGAGCAGGAGGAGGAGGAGGTGGAGGAGCAGGAGGAGGTGGAGCAGGAGGAGACGGAGCAGGAGGAGCAGGAGGAGGAGGAGGTGGAGCAGGAGGAGACGGAGCAGGAGGAGCAGAAGGAGGAGGAGGTGGAGGAGCAGGAGGAGGTGGAGCAGGAGGAGCAGGAGGAGGTGGAGCAGGAGGAGAACCAGGACGAGGAGGAGGAGGAGCAGGAGGAGGAGGAGGAGGAGAACCAGGACGAGGAGGAGGAGGAGCAGGAGGAGGAAGACGATGGCGTCGTCCACTCTGATGCCAGGCTGATATGCAAACTGGAGCGGGTCGATGAAAGGAGGAGGAGGGCGGAGCTGGACCAGCACCAGCCGCTCCAGCGTCTTCATCAGGTGTGAGGTGAGAGCGGCCGGTCCGTACCTGCTGAAGTCTTTGGCTGAGGGAACTTTGGTTCTGGTACCACGCAGGAGGTTTCCTCAGCAGCGGCACTTTCCCAGCTTCAGGCTCATGTTGAAGATATCCTGCACAGCTGGTCTGCACAGGAGCTGAGGAGCCTGGAGCCGATCCCGTCAAAGTGACCTCCAGCCTCTGATCGTCCGAACAGCTTCCACAGTCCGACCCGACCCGACCCGACCCGACCCGATCAGAGTCAGAGTGGGTCAAGACGTTTGATCAGGTGAACAGTCGTCACTGGATAACGGATCCAACGTGTTGAGTTAATCATCATGAGGATTACCTGTTTCCCTTCCACCTAAACATGGAGTCACACACACACACACACACACACACACACACACACACACACACACAGACTCACACACACACACACACACACACACACACACCTCTGCTGCTTCTTCACGTCTCACTGAGGTTTGATCTCAGGACTTCTGCTCGATTAGCAGCTGACGCAGGAAGCAGGAGGGAGGAGACCTTCAGCAACCTGAGTGTGTGTGTGTGTGTGAGTCTGTGTGTGTGTGTATGTGTGAGTGTGTGTGTGTGTGTGAGTGTGTGTGTGTGTGTGTGTGAGTCTGTGTGTGTGTGTGTGTGTGTCACCACAGTAACATCTCTGCCTGAACAAGAATGGAAACCAACATGGCGTCTGAAGTGTTCAGAGGTGAACAGCACCGGATCTCTGAAAGTTTAGGTTCTTCTTCTTCTTCTTCTTCTTCTTCTTCTTCTTCTTCTTTTTTGTTCTTTTCTTCTTCTTCTTCATAATTCAACTTACTTCTTTAAGATTCAGTATCAGTTCCTTCTCTCAGCATCATATTTTGACAGTAAAGCAGAACATGTTCTGAAGTGTCTGAACTGTGTTTTCCTATTTTACGTCCTGTCCTGTTGAGTCTCGAGGGACAAAGCCTCACCTGATGTCATTGCTTCTCATCGCGCCTCCTTTTCCTTGAGTTGTGTAGAACCTTCCTGTTTCTCTTCTTCACGCTGATTTTGCCGCCTTTCTTTCAATTTATTCTTTATTATAGTTTTCATTTCCGTTTCACTAAAGTGAACCGTGATGTCAATATGATTCCTTTTTGTAGCTTCCTTTGCACATTTGTCAGCTGACTCATTTCCTTTGATTCCTATATGTGCTGGGATCCAGACAAGTATTATATTTAGTCCCATCGTTTGAATTCTATATAATGTTTACTGCATCTCTATTAACACACCTGCTCTGCCGTCTGACTTGTTATTCTTCAGGCTGATTAATGAAGAGCTGGAGTCAGAGCAGATGACTGACTCAAAGGTCTCACCTCTTCAACCCGCTGTCATGCTAACACCTGCCATCATCTCTCCTGTAAACACCGTCGGTCCACCGTCTCTCCTGTAAACACCGTCGGTCCATCGTCTCTCCTGTAAACACCGTCGGTCCACCGTCTCTCCTGTAAACACCGACGGTCCATCGTCTCTCCTGTAAACACCGTCGGTCCATCGTCTCTCCTGTAAACACCGTCGGTCCATCGTCTCTCCTGTAAACACCGTCGGTCCATCGTCTCTCCTGTAAACACCGTCGGTCCATCGTCTCTCCTGTAAACACCGTCGGTCCATCGTCTCTCCTGTAAACACCGTCGGTCCATCGTCTCTCCTGTAAACACCGTCGGTCCATCGTCTCTCCTGTAAACACCGTCGGTCCATCGTCTCTCCTGTAAACACCGTCGGTCCATCGTCTCTCCTGTAAACACCGTCGGTCCATCGTCTCTCCTGTAAACACCGTCGGTCCATCGTCTCTCCTGTAAACACCGTCGGTCCATCGTCTCTCCTGTAAACACCGTCGGTCCATCGTCTCTCCTGTAAACACCGTCGGTCCATCGTCTCTCCTGTAAACACCGTCGGTCCATCGTCTCTCCTGTAAACACCGTCGGTCCATCGTCTCTCCTGTAAACACCGTCGGTCCATCGTCTCTCCTGTAAACACCGTCGGTCCATCGTCTCTCCTGTAAACACCGTCGGTCCATCGTCTCTCCTGTAAACACCGTCGGTCCATCGTCTCTCCTGTAAACACCGTCGGTCCATCGTCTCTCCTGTAAACACCGTCGGTCCATCGTCTCTCCTGTAAACACCGTCGGTCCATCGTCTCTCCTGTAAACACCGTCGGTCCATCGTCTCTCCTGTAAACACCGTCGGTCCATCGTCTCTCCTGTAAACACCGTCGGTCCATCGTCTCTCCTGTAAACACCGTCGGTCCATCGTCTCTCCTGTAAACACCGTCGGTCCATCGTCTCTCCTGTAAACACCGTCGGTCCATCGTCTCTCCTGTAAACACCGTCGGTCCATCGTCTCTCCTGTAAACACCGTCGGTCCATCGTCTCTCCTGTAAACACCGTCGGTCCATCGTCTCTCCTGTAAACACCGTCGGTCCATCGTCTCTCCTGTAAACACCGTCGGTCCATCGTCTCTCCTGTAAACACCGTCGGTCCATCGTCTCTCCTGTAAACACCGTCGGTCCATCGTCTCTCCTGTAAACACCGTCGGTCCATCGTCTCTCCTGTAAACACCGTCGGTCCATCGTCTCTCCTGTAAACACCGTCGGTCCATCGTCTCTCCTGTAAACACCGTCGGTCCATCGTCTCTCCTGTAAACACCGTCGGTCCATCGTCTCTCCTGTAACACCGTCGGTCCATCGTCTCTCCTGTAAACACCGTCGGTCCATCGTCTCTCCTGTAAACACCGTCGGTCCATCGTCTCTCCTGTAAACACCGTCGGTCCATCGTCTCTCCTGTAAACACCGTCGGTCCATCGTCTCTCCTGTAAACACCGTCGGTCCATCGTCTCTCCTGTAAACACCGTCGGTCCATCGTCTCTCCTGTAAACACCGTCGGTCCATCGTCTCTCCTGTAAACACCGTCGGTCCATCGTCTCTCCTGTAAACACCGTCGGTCCATCGTCTCTCCTGTAAACACCGTCGGTCCATCGTCTCTCCTGTAAACACCGTCGGTCCATCGTCTCTCCTGTAAACACCGTCGGTCCATCGTCTCTCCTGTAAACACCGTCGGTCCATCGTCTCTCCTGTAAACACCGTCGGTCCATCGTCTCTCCTGTAAACACCGTCGGTCCATCGTCTCTCCTGTAACACCGTCGGTCCATCGTCTCTCCTGTAAACACCGTCGGTCCATCGTCTCTCCTGTAAACACCGTCGGTCCATCGTCTCTCCTGTAAACACCGTCGGTCCATCGTCTCTCCTGTAAACACCGTCGGTCCATCGTCTCTCCTGTAAACACCGTCGGTCCATCGTCTCTCCTGTAAACACCGTCGGTCCATCGTCTCTCCTGTAAACACCGTCGGTCCATCGTCTCTCCTGTAAACACCGTCGGTCCATCGTCTCTCCTGTAAACACCGTCGGTCCATCGTCTCTCCTGTAAACACCGTCGGTCCATCGTCTCTCCTGTAAACACCGTCGGTCCATCGTCTCTCCTGTAAACACCGTCGGTCCATCGTCTCTCCTGTAAACACCGTCGGTCCATCGTCTCTCCTGTAACACCGTCGGTCCATCGTCTCTCCTGTAAACACCGTCGGTCCATCGTCTCTCCTGTAAACACCGTCGGTCCATCGTCTCTCCTGTAAACACCGTCGGTCCATCGTCTCTCCTGTAAACACCGTCGGTCCATCGTCTCTCCTGTAAACACCGTCGGTCCATCGTCTCTCCTGTAAACACCGTCGGTCCATCGTCTCTCCTGTAACACCGTCGGTCCATCGTCTCTCCTGTAAACACCGTCGGTCCATCATCTCTCCTGTAAACACCGTCGGTCCATCGTCTCTCCTGTAAACACCGTCGGTCCATCGTCTCTCCTGTAAACACCGTCGGTCCATCGTCTCTCCTGTAAACACCGTCGGTCCATCGTCTCTCCTGTAAACACTGTCAGTCCATCATCCTGACCCGTCCTCCTCCTGACCCGTCTGCCTTCTGATCCGACCTCCTCCTGACCCGTCCTCCTCCTGACCCGTCCTCCTCCTGATCCGTCCTCCTCCTGACCCGTCCTCCTCCTGATCCGTCCTCCTCCTGACCCGACCTCCTCCTGACCCGTCCTCCTCCTGACCCGTCCTCCTCCTGATCCGTCCTCCTCCTGACCCGTCCTCCTCCTGATCCGTCCTCCTCCTGACCCGACCTCCTCCTGACCCGACCTCCTCCTGACCCGTCCTCCTCCTGACCCGTCCTCCTCCTGATCCGTCCTCCTCCTGACCCGTCCTCCTCCTGATCCGTCCTCCTCCTGACCCGTCCTCCTCCTGACCCGTCCTCCTCCTGACCCGTCCTCCTCCTGACCCGTCCTCCTCCTGACTCGGACTCCTCTAACTCTGTGTCATCTTTTTATTTGACTTCGTTCTCTTGTTTGTTCCAGGCCTTCCTCGCCTCGTTGTACTCATTTTTAATTTAGCTCTTTTTCAGCTCACCTGTGTGACATCGTGACAGGAAACACTGAGCCTGAACAGACTGTTCACCATGTCAACGTACCGATGAGACTTCAGCTGCAGTGACTAAAACATCAGGACAAAAGATTCTGTTCTCAGAGAAACAGGTGACCTTCAAGTGTGTGTGTGTGTGTGCGTGTGGTTGTCAACGGCAACCACACGCACAGTGTAAAGACAGGAAGCTTCATCCATTTAATCACCAGTTTAACTGATGGAAGCTGAG
>CM077796.1:31003132-31043132 GCA_039737535.1 Lagodon rhomboides
GTGGTATTATTGGTGACAGTGGTGGTATTATTGGTGACAGTGGTGGTATTATTGGTGACAGTGGTGGTATTATTGGTGACAGTGGTGGTATTATTGTGACAGTGGTGGTATTATTGGGACAGTGGTGGCATTATTGGTGACAGTGGTGGTATTATTGGGACAGTGGTGGTATTATTGGTGACAGTGGTGGTATTATTGGTGACAGTGGTGGTATTATTGGTGACAGTGGTGGTATTATTGGTGACAGTGGTGGTATTATTGGGACAGTGGTGGTATTATTGGTGACAGTGGTGGTATTATTGGTGACAGTGGTGGTATTATTGGTGACAGTGGTGGTATTATTGGTGACAGTGGTGGTATTATTGGTGACAGTGGTGGTATTATTGGTGACAGTGGTGGTATTATTGGTGACAGTGGTGGTATTATTGGTGACAGTGGTGGTATTATTGGTGACAGTGGTGGTATTATTGTGACAGTGGTGGTATTATTGGTGACAGTGGTGGTATTATTGGTGACAGTGGTGGTATTATTGGTGACAGTGGTGGTATTATTGGTGACAGTGGTGGTATTATTGGTGACAGTGGTGGTATTATTGGTGACAGTGGTGGTATTATTGTGACAGTGGTGGTATTATTGGTGACAGTGGTGGTATTATTGGTGACAGTGGTGGTATTATTGTGACAGTGGTGGTATTATTGGTGACAGTGGTGGTATTATTGGTGACAGTGGTGGTATTATTGGTGACAGTGGTGGTATTATTGGTGACAGTGGTGGTATTATTGGTGACAGTGGTGGTATTATTGGTGACAGTGGTGGTATTATTGGTGACAGTGGTGGTATTATTGGTGACAGTGGTGGTATTATTGGTGACAGTGGTGGTATTATTGGTGACAGTGGTGGTATTATTGTGACAGTGGTGGTATTATTGGTGACAGTGGTGGTATTATTGGTGACAGTGGTGGTATTATTGGTGACAGTGGTGGTATTATTGGTGACAGTGGTGGTATTATTGGTGACAGTGGTGGTATTATTGGTGACAGTGGTGGTATTATTGGTGACAGTGGTGGTATTATTGGTGACAGTGGTGGTATTATTGGTGACAGTGGTGGTATTATTGGTGACAGTGGTGGTATTATTGGTGACAGTGGTGGTATTATTGTGACAGTGGTGGTATTATTGGTGACAGTGGTGGTATTATTGGTGACAGTGGTGGTATTATTGGTGACAGTGGTGGTATTATTGGTGACAGTGGTGGTATTATTGTGACAGTGGTGGTATTATTGGTGACAGTGGTGGTATTATTGGTGACAGTGGTGGTATTATTGGTGACAGTGGTGGTATTATTGGGACAGTGGTGGTATTATTGTGAGAGTGGTGGTATTATTGGGACAGTGGTGGTATTATTGGTGACAGTGGTGGTATTATTGGTGACAGTGGTGGTATTATTGTGACAGTGGTGGTATTATTGGTGACAGTGGTGGTATTATTGGTGACAGTGGTGGTATTATTGTGAGAGTGGTGGTATTATTGGTGACAGTGGTGGTATTATTGTGAGAGTGGTGGTATTATTGGTGACAGTGGTGGTATTATTGGGACAGTGGTGGTATTATTGTGAGAGTGGTGGTATTATTGGTGACAGTGGTGGTATTATTGGTGACAGTGGTGGTATTATTGGTGACAGTGGTGGTATTATTGGTGACAGTGGTGGTATTATTGTGACAGTGGTGGTATTATTGGTGACAGTGGTGGTATTATTGGTGACAGTGGTGGTATTATTGGTCACAGTGGTGGTATTATTGGTGACAGTGGTGGTATTATTGTGACAGTGGTGGTATTAATGTGGAGAGTGGTGGTATTATTGTGAAAGTGGTGGTATTATTGTGAAAGTGGTGGTATTAATGTGAGAGCGCCTTCGGCTCATCCTCTGCAGTGTTGGAACAAGAAGAATCACACGTCAGTGAAACAATCTGTTTTCTTTGTATATTCAGATTTTAAAGACATGTAAGACTTTTCTCAGTGTCTGTCAGGAGATCATGTGACTCTTCTGTTCACAGAGTCAGTGTAAATAAAGAAATATAACCAGTTTATGTTTATGATCATTTAAAGCAGTCTGATACCCAGAAACAAACATGTGAAGAGTTCTTTCACTGAGCTGTCGTCGTGTTGTGGCGGAGCTTCCTGTGTCTGAGATTTAAAGACCTGCACGATGTTGAGCTGTTGTATTATTTTATTATCTTCAGTTTTTGTGACTTGTTTGTTTGGATCTGTTTGGATCTTGAGAACTAAAACTAAATTTCCCATGAGCACCTACGTGACAAAGCACAGGTGTGTACATCAGTCAGATACATCCCAGTGAGTCCTCTAATGTCCCAGCTGAAGGTGGAGCTAATGTCACTACTTTATACTGCTCTGGATCGATCCCTGATCATTTATTAGCTGATTATATTTGGTATCGACAATGTGAACGAGGCAGTTCACCTGTGCTCCACCTCCACCTTCGCCTCCTGCCATCTGTCAGTCACAGTGTGTCTCCTCCTGCAGAGCGCGTGAGGAGGAGCGAGGAGGAGGAGGCGGGGGACGATGAGCGGCAGGAGCTCCGTGCAGCGCTCCGCGCGGCAGAGCGTCATCTCGTGCAGCGAGCCCAACTGCAGTGCGCGCACCGCGGACACCCTGGCGCTGTCTGCGGCATCCGGCTGGAGCGACAACGGCTCGGCCGTGGATGTGTACCGGCTCGTGGAGCTGCAGCTTCCTGCCTCGGCTGCCCCAACGGTGAGTGATTTTCAGCTTTACTCTGTTTAATCGGGCCTGGAAACTGCTCACTCTGTTTGTAGTTTGTAACCGAACTCGATAGAAAAAAAGAGCAATTTTTGTTGATATTATTTTGCTAATAAGTGTGTAAATATACACACTTATTAGCAAAATAATATCAACAGCAGAACGTAAAATAATACTTAAAGAGGACAAAAAGACGTTTCTTATATTCGGCTCACATTTAATTCATCTAACAGGAAAGAGCTGAATGAATTTGTCTCTTTGAAGAGTTCGTTTTTCCAAACAGAGCTCTTTCATCGAAACACAGAAGAAAAAAAATCCAATTAAGGCTTCAAAAAACTGTAAACAGCGTCGATGGTAATTTAAATAATCCCGAATCGAGCATTCAGACGTAAAGAAATGAAAACATTCAGATTTCACTTTGAATAGTTTACAGACAATTAAGTGAGCAAATAAATACTAAATAGACCTTTTACTCGAACGAGTTCAGCGCGACTCTTCTTATCGTATTTTACCAGCCGGCCCGAGTTTCACATGAGATGACATGAAGTATGGACATATTGACTGTTGTGACGTCATAGGCTGTAGGCTACTTATTGATCAGAAATCATGAAACTTGATGACGTATTTTATTGATCGCCTTTATAGGATGACCAAACTCCAGAGAAAAAAAATGCACTTTAGTGTTAATCCGCTCAGAGGGAGGAATAATGAGTGTGGAACTGAATGTGATATTGATAAAACACTGAGAGTAGAGTTTGTTCCAATCAGCATCCATTTAAATCCGCTAACAGACTTGAACTAATGTGACTCTTTGTAATGAAATCAATCCGGTGAAGCGCTTTTAAACACTTAAATGAATGTATGGTGATTTGAAATAATGCTGAATTGAGCAGTCAGTCATAATATTCCCAAACAATCTAATTTAAATGTGTATAAGCAACATACTCTTTTATATAAACAGGCTATTAATGAAATAATATTTAATGCAGCTCTTCTTCCACAGAGTTTGGTGCTCCGACACAGATCCAGGTTCTTTTCTCAGGTTGTTGTCAGTTTTACAACCTGCCGTCGAGCGATACATTAGATGACATGTGTTACTGGCACATGTCATCATTGACTCCCATCAGCTCAGTGGCTGTAGGCTTATTGATCAGAAATCATGAAACTTAATGACCTAATTCACTGATCGCTTTCGTTAACAGTTTGTGGCCAAACTTCTTATAAAACAGGAGCAATTTAGTATTAACATGCATGTTGGTAAAAACATAATCTCTGTAGAGCAGAATGTAAAGGTTGAAGAGCACAAGGGACAAACATTTACAGTTTTTCTTGATGCTTTGATGCAGCAGTCGACTCAAACTCCACATTGACAAAACGGTTAACACGCAGGCCGAAACAACACAACTTGCAAACAAGTTTCTGAGCTCTTCCAGTCAACCATTACACAGTGGACAACACAATACAAAATACAGCACTCAGTGTGAAGCGGTGCACCATTGCTTGTCATTGTAGCCTTTTACTGTATGTAGTTTTCCTGCCAGTGCCATTTGTTGTCAAATTTGCCTTCTTGCAAAGAACTGGATCCAGAATCAGAAATGCTTTGATGCAAATTTTATCGATTCCATTTATTCTTTTTTCCAAACTGTGGCTGGAAACTGAAATACTGTAAATATTACACAAAATACATGTAAACCAAAATAAAATCTATTACACTAAAGTATAAAAATCTGTCACTGTAGAGGAGAAGAAACAGCCACTGTTGATTCTCAGTCTCTTCGGTCTTGACGATGGGGCCACATGGCCTCGTCCACATCATGTTCAATATCCTCTCTTGCAATGCATTGAGGGAAAAATCTTCTTGCATGCCTTATCCAACCTTGACATTCCTCTCTAAGTGAAAGGCCATGATTGATAATGTGATCAATAACAGTTGCCCGAATTTCATCAGAAACCTGAGCCCTTCCAACTATACCTCCACCTCGCACTGGCACTCTCACCTGCCTTAGACCTCTTCCATCCATGTTGGCAAAGAACAACACAGATGCTGCACCTTTTGAGGCCTGCAGACTGATTGCTAATTGAAGATTTGTGTGAAGGAGTGTCAAACAGGCGCTTCAGTGATTTCATACTGATGTAGGGAGTTTCTAATAGTTAGGAACAGATGGTTTCTGTTTGGTTTCCATTGCTAAAACAATGGAGTTTGGACTGCTTGAATGACATCTGTGTTAACTGTTCTGAAAAAGGGTGGGGAAGATGTGTCAGTCCAATGAGAAAGGGTCAACACATTTGCAAGAGGTGTCTTGTGCTCTGCTGAGACAGTGATGATGAAAACCGAGTGGATCCCAGTTTCTTTAAGCAGCTCAAAGCAATCAAGAAAAACTGTAAATCAGCTTTGTAACAGTCAGAGTTTGTGAATGTAGCGCCACTAGGTGGCACCTCCTTTTGTCTAGGGGGAAATGTAACCTGTACCAAGATGAAGAGCAGGCGTACCTGCGCCAAGAGGAAGAGCGGGCGTACCTTTACCAAGAGGAAGAGCGGGCGTACCTGCGCCAAGAGGAAGAGCAGGCGTACCTGCGCCAAGAGGAAGAGCAGGCGTACCTGCGCCAAGAGGAAGAGCAGGCGTACCTGTACCAAGAGGAAGAGCAGGCGTACCTGCGCCAAGAGGAAGAGCGGGCGTACCTGCGCCAAGAGGAAGAGCGGGCGTACCTGCGCCAAGAGGAAGAGCAGGCGTACCTGCGCCAAGAGGAAGAGCAGGCGTACCTGCACCAAGAGGAAGAGCGGGCGTACCTGCGCCAAGAGGAAGAGCAGGCGTACCTGCACCAAGAGGAAGAGCGGGCGTACCTGCGCCAAGAGGAAGAGCAGGCGTACCTGCACCAAGAGGAAGAGCGGGCGTACCTGCGCCAAGAGGAAGAGCAGGCGTACCTGCACCAAGAGGAAGAGCAGGCGTACCTGCGCCAAGAGGAAGAGCAGGCGTACCTGCGCCAAGAGGAAGAGCAGGCGTACCTGCGCCAAGAGGAAGCGCAGGCGTACCTGTGCCAAGAGGAAGCGCAGGCGTACCTGCGCCAAGAGGAAGAGCGGGCGTACCTGCGCCAAGAGGAAGAGCAGGCGTACCTGCACCAAGAGGAAGAGCGGGCGTACCTGCACCAAGAGGAAGAGCGGGCGTACCTGTGCCAAGAGGAAGAGCAGGCGTACCTGCGCCAAGAGGAAGAGCAGGCGTACCTGCGCCAAGAGGAAGAGCGGGCGTACCTGCGCCAAGAGGAAGAGCAGGCGTACCTGCACCAAGAGGAAGAGCGGGCGTACCTGCGCCAAGAGGAAGAGCAGGCGTACCTGCGCCAAGAGGAAGCGCGGGCGTACCTGCGCCAAGAGGAAGAGCAGGCGTACCTGCACCAAGAGGAAGAGCGGGCGTACCTGCGCCAAGAGGAAGAGCAGGCGTACCTGTGCCAAGAGGAAGAGCAGGCGTACCTGTACCAAGGGAAGAGCAGGCGTACCTGTACCAAGAGGAAGAGCGGGCGTACCTGCGCCAAGAGGAAGAGCAGGCGTACCTGCGCCAAGAGGAAGAGCAGGCGTACCTGCGCCAAGAGGAAGAGCAGGCGTACCTGCACCAAGAGGAAGAGCAGGCGTACCTGCGCCAAGAGGAAGAGCAGGCGAACTTCCGCTCCACCACGAGTCACAGAGTGAAGACTCCCCTTGGTGTTATGTGATTTTGGACTGGGTCTGGTGGAGGATCCTCGTGCAGACCTGCCTGGTTTGGTCTGTATCTTGTAATAAAGGCGCCCTGTGGAAACCCCACGTGCTGCCTGCGTGTCCTCGAGCTAACCGGAGACTCCACTAAACACCACTAAAGCGGACCAGAACCTTCCCCTTCACCAGCCACATCACAGCTGACAGGAAAACACTCAGTGATTCTGTCTGTTTTCCATCAAAGCAAAAAAAGCTTCCGTGTCATTAAGAGAATGCTGAGCTGAACTGGGATCAGTGATCAGGTCCTATTGATCGGATGAAATGAATGACCTGATTCACTTTGGCAGTTTATACAATTAAATGGAGAGAGAGAGACAGGTTGACAGAGAGAGAGAGAGACAGAGAGAGAGAGAGACAGGTTGACAGAGAGAGAGACAGAGAGAGAGACAGGTTGACAGAGAGAGAGACACAGTGTGCTGACAGCACACTGTGTCTCTTGGATTCATCAGCATGAAATGCATGAATGCAACTTTTCTCCTCGGAGGCTTCGTGTGGTTGTTTGTGTGTCTGGGACTCATGTAAACACACACACACACACACACACACACACACACTCGACTTCACCCTCGGCTGCACCAGAACATAATAAATGTGCGTATCACAGCTGACGGATGCCGGAGTCAGGAGTGACCCCGTGTCATCTGTGGCCTCAGCGACACCTCGAGCTGCGCTGACGTCACAGCCGGCAGCTGACGGGTCGGCTTGATATCCAGGTGCTGTACAGAGCTGCAGCACGTTCAGGTGATCGGTCCCGACTGATAACGCAGCAGCCGCTGCGCATTTCCTGCCGTCCTCAGGCTCGTTCGGGCTGTGCGTGTCTGCTATTGATTGTGTGTCTGCCGTGTGTTGTTGAACAAACACGTATTGACGTGCGTGTTCAGCGCGTCCATCCATGCGTCTGCAAATGTCGTATCGACTGAGAGCTGCTGCATGTGTTGCTCTGTGGAGCCGGTCCAGCTGCCAGCTCTGCTTCAGACTCATGCCAACTTTCCACTCAGTGTTTGTGGCGATCAGGCAGACGACACCGTCGGTGTGAGACCGGATGCTGGAGCAGGTTGGACCCAGGTTCACTTTGTCTTCATCAGAGACTGTGAGTGTGGTTGGTTGAGTCCTGCAGGTCAGACCAGCGTGTCCATGATGTCCGCTGTGACGCTGCACATGTCATCACTGTGCTCACCGCCAACACCAGCAGCTTCTCACTCAAGAGCTTATCAGCTGTAGTTAGCTAATTAAGCTAATGCTAATCAATCAATCAAACTTTATTCATACAGCACCTTTGAAACAAATCAAAATGAGATTCAGAGATCTGCTGAAGAAAACATGTTGTAGAAACAGTTGACAGACTGACGCTCACCAACTGCAATAAAATGAAGTCACAATAATAAAACAATGAAAATAAAAATCTGAAAGGTTTCTAAAATATGACTGATAAGAATAATAAGCACAAGAGTAAAATGTAAATACAAATCTATATGAAATATAGTAAAAGTGATGAGTCGTGTGATGATGAGAACGATCGTCAGGTTCTGATACGTCTTCTGACTGGATCATTGGACAAGTGAAGCTGTTTGGTTGTGTCAGGGTCCAGTACATCCTTATATTCTGGATGACGGACCCTGGTGGACCTGAGGCGTCCATGTTTGTTTGTTAATGAGTCTGATCAGCTGATGGGAACAGCTGATTATAGCACCTGATGTGTGAGTGAAGCGTTACCAGTCAGTCTGAAGGTTTTCTTATTGTCAGGTCCTGTTCTGGTTCTGATCGGCTGGTTTGTGTTTTGTTCAAATTATCTATAACTGGAGGAAACACTGCTGTGTGTGTGTGTGTGTGTGTGTGTGTGTGTGTGTGTGTAGACCAGCAGTCAGACAGATGTGTGTTAATGTGACGAGTTAATGTCACAGTCAAACTGAGTCGATGACATTTGATGACATTTCACTGCTGTCTGTATTTCTACATTTGAAGACTCTGATGTGTCGTCACTGAGCTCTGCATGCCTGATGGTTTCTGTCCTGATGGTTTCTGTCCTGATGGTTTCTGTCCTGATGGTCTCTGTCCTGATGGTTTCTGTCCTGATGGTTTCTGTCCTGATGGTTTCCGTCCTGATGGTCTCTGTCCTGATGGTTTCTGTCCTGATGGTTTCCGTCCTGATGGTTTCTGTCCTGATGGTTTCCGTCCTGATGGTTTCTGTCCTGATGGTTTCTGTCCTGATGGTTTCTGTCCTGATGGTTTCTGTCCTGATGGTTTCTGTCCTGATGGTTTCTGTCCTGATGGTTTCTGTCCTGATGGTTTCCGTCCTGATGGTTTCTGTCCTGATGGTTTCTGTCCTGATGGTTTCTGTCCTGATGGTTTCTGTCCTGATGGTTTCTGTCCTGATGGTTTCTGTCCTGATGGTTTCTGTTCTGATGGTTTCTGTCCTGATGGTTTCTGTCCTGATGGTTTCTGTCCTGATGGTTTCCGTCCTGATGGTCTCTGTCCTGATGGTTTCTGTCCCGATGGTTTCTGTCCTGATGGTTTCTGTCCTGATGGTCTCTGTCCTGATGGTTTCTGTCCTGATGGTTTCTGTCCTGATGGTTTCTGTCCTGATGGTTTCTGTCCTGATGGTTTCTGTCCTGATGGTTTCTGTCCTGATGGTTTCTGTCCTGATGGTTTCTGTCCTGATGGTTGCTGTTCTGATTGTTGCTGTTCTGATTGTTGCTGTGTTGATGGTTGCTGTGTTGAACGTTGCTGTTCTGATTGTTGCTGTGTTGATGGTTGCTGTGTTGAACGTTGCTGAGTTGATGGTTGCTGTGTTGATGGTTGCTGTGTTGAACGTTGCTGTGTTGAGCGTTGCTGTGTTGATGGTTGCTGTGTTGAACGTTGCTGTGTTGAGCGTTGCTGTGTTGATGGTTGCTGTGTTGAACGTTGCTGTGTTGAAGCGTTGCTGTGTTGATGGTTGCTGTGTTGATGGTTGCTGTGTTGATGGTTGCTGTGTTGAACGTTGCTGTGTTGATGGTTGCTGTGTTGAACGTTGCTGTGTTGAGCGTTGCTGTTCTGATTGTTGCTGTTCTGAGTGTTGCTGTTCTGATTGTTGCTGTGTTGATGGTTGCTGTGTTGAACGTTGCTGTTCTGATTGTTGCTGTGCTGAGCGTTGCTGAGTTGATGGTTGCTGTGTTGAGCGTTGCTGTGTTGATGGTTGCTGTGTTGAACGTTGCTGTTCTGATTGTTGCTGTTCTGATGTGTTGCTGTTCTGATTGTTTCTGTGTTGATGGTTGCTGTGTTGATGCGTTGCTGTTCTGATTGTTGCTGTGCTGATGCGTTGCTGTGTTGATGGTTGCTGTGTTGATGCGTTGCTGTGTTGATGGTTGCTGTGTTGAACGTTGCTGTTCTGATTGTTGCTGTGTTGATGCGTTGCTGAGTTGATGGTTGCTGTGTTGAACGTTGCTGAGTTGATTGTTGCTGTCCTGAGCGTTGCTGTTCTGATTGTTGCTGAGTTGATGGTTGCTGTGTTGAACGTTGCTATTCTGATTGTTGCTGTGCTGAGCGTTGCTGAGTTGATGGTTGCTGTGTTGAGCGTTGCTGTGTTGATGGTTGCTGTGTTGAACGTTGCTGTTCTGATTGTTGCTGTGCTGAGCGTTGCTGAGTTGATGGTTGCTGTGCTGATGCGTTGCTGTGTTGATGGTTGCTGTGCTGATGGTTTCTGTCCTGATGGTTTCTGTGCTGATGGTTGCTGTCTTGATGGTTGCTGTGCTGATGGTTGCTGTGCTGATGGTTGCTGTGCTGATGGTTGCTGTGCTGATGGTTGCTGTGTTGATGGTTGCTGTGTCTGATGGTTGCTGTTCTGATTGTTGCTGTTCTGATGTGTTTCTGTGCTGATGGTTGCTGTGCTGATGGTTGCTGTCCTGATGGTTGCTGTGCTGATGGTTGCTGTTCTGATGGTTGCTGTGCTGATGTGTTTGCTGTCCTGATGGTTGCTGTCCTGATGGTTGCTGTTCTGATGTGTTGCTGTTCTGATGGTTTCTGAGTTGATGGTTGCTGTGCTGATGCGTTGTTGCTGTCCTGATGGTTGCTGTCCTGATGCGTTGCTGTGCTGATGGTTGCTGTGTTGATGGTTGCTGTTCTGATTGTTGCTGTGCTGATGCGTTGCTGTGTTGATGGTTGCTGTGCTGATGCGTTGCTGTTCTGATGGTTGCTGTTCTGATGTGTTGCTGTTCTGATTGTTGCTGAGTTGATGGTTGCTGTGTTGAACGTTGCTGTTCTGATTGTTGCTGTGTTGAACGTTGCTGAGTTGATGGTTGCTGAGTTGATGGTTGCTGTGTTGAACGTTGCTGTGTTGATGGTTGCTGTGTTGAGCGTTGCTGTGTTGATTGTTGCTGTGCTGAGCGTTGCTGTGTTGATGGTTGCTGTGTTGAGCGTTGCTGTGTTGATGGTTGCTGTGTTGAACGTTGCTGTTCTGATTGTTGCTGTGTTGATGGTTGCTGTGTTGATGGTTGCTGTGTTGAACGTTGCTGTGTTGAGCGTTGCTGTGTTGATCGTTGCTGAGTTGATGGTTGCTGTGTCTGAACGTTGCTGTGTTGAACGTTGCTGTGTTGATGGTTGCTGAGTTGATGGTTGCTGTGTTGATGGTTGCTGTGTTGAACGTTGCTGTGTCTGATTGTTGCTGTGTTGATCGTTGCTGTGTTGAACGTTGCTGTGTTGAGCGTTGCTGTGTTGATGGTTGCTGTGTTGAACGTTGCTGAGTTGATGGTTGCTGTGTTGAACGTTGCTGTGTTGAACGTTGCTGTTCTGAGTGTTGCTGTGTTGAACGTTGCTGTGTTGATGGTTGCTGTGTTGATGGTTGCTGTGTTGAACGTTGCTGTGTTGAACGTTGCTGTTCTGAGCGTTGCTGTGTCTGTTGATTTTCCTGATAATGAGACTGAGGCTGATTCGTTAGACTCAGTCCATGTCAGCTGATTCCTGCTCAGGACGGGAGGTGACGTTTTCATTGACTCTAGTGTTTGAACGTGTTCAGTCAACACCGGCTGTAGTCGAGGTGATAAAGTTGACAACAGCAGCAACCTGCAGCTGCAGACGTGTCGTCCACACGTGAAGACATTCTGAACGTCTCTGGTTTGAGTCACAGAAGAACCAGGAGACGTCGCCTCCTCTGAGGGACGAGCTCGAGCTGAGAATAGAGCAGCTCTCAGTGTTCCAGCAGCGACAGAGCAGAGCTGCTCTCTCGTGTGGATGAAGTGAATGAAACGTGTTCACAACGAGCTGAACTCATGTGTGAATAACAAGACTGATCTCAGGGGAAATCCACACTTTTTCATAAAAACAGGATTTATTTTTTATGTGAAGTGAAAGCGAGACGGACTGTGTTCATTCAGCCGAGTCAACCAAACGATTCTTATTATATAAAAGCACAATTTCATCACATTTCTCTCTGCGTGGGTGTTGAGCTCTCTTTGTGTGCTGGACCTGAACGGCTGCACACATCTCACATTCCTCGTCGTCAGTTGTTCTCTCAGCGTTCAGCGATTCTTAAATCCTGTTTGTTTCAGCAGCTTTATGATGTGAACCTCCCACGTCAGCCCCACTGACACTGTTCATTCTTTCAGACATAACGAGCTGCTCTGATTAATCTCTGATGATGATCGATCAATCAGCTGCTGAGCTGCTCCTGATGCACCTCATCTCCTCATCAGTGTGTCCAGATTCATGGCAGTCTGTGTGAGGCTTCTGATGTAAGGCGTGATGAGGCGGAGTCGTTCCTCCTGACGCAGCTGGAGACGCTCTTTGTTTCAGCCACGCAGGGAAACGCTTCACATCGTTCACGTCGCGTCTGAGGCCCCCAGAGGACGGACCGACCTCAGCATCTGCACTCTGAGACTGTTGGACTGTCAGACTCTGAGGCTCTGAGGCTCAGCCCGATGGTCTCGGGTTCTGATGACCCCAGCTTGCAGAACCCTTGTTTAAGGCATCAGAACCCTAAACCGTCGGGCTGAGACCGTGCACACTCAGTCAGAGGGGAAGGAGAGGGAACAGAAGCACGTCAGGGGAGCACTTAAAACCTGCAGCCACCAAACTGGACCTTTGTCAGAACCTCTAAAAGATCCAGAGCAGACAGAGACAACATGGTCGTTCCTTCTGTCGGGGGAACACCTGAGAGACTCGGGACGATCTTTAATAGACATCATATCCTGGTTCACTCCAAACCCACCGACACACTGAGGCAGAATCTTCTGGTTTTTGTTTTTATTATTCTATATTTTAAAACATAAAATACAAAAAGACTTTTGTTGGTTCTCAGATTATTTCTCACACTGACTTTGATGACCTTTAAATAAAATATGTCAAAATATTAAAATATGTCAGCAGCTGTTGGATGTGACATGAGCTGATTAATTATGATGACTTGTGATCTGATGAGCCTCAGGTGGAGCCCGACCCATGTATTGATCTGCTGATATCGGCCTATCACAGATGTATCATATCTGTGTGTTTGTTATAAGATATGAGCTCATATGAAAACATTTCTTTAGAGATGATAATGTGGAAAATGTCACGCAGGGTAATTTAGAGTTAGTCATTTTCCAGTAATGTCTTTGATGAGAAACATCTGAGTGAATATCAGTCAGTATATGGATCAGAACTTTTTACTCTGACATTGACTCCAAAGATCCAGAATCTTCTCAGGTCTTCTTCATAAACACTGAACGTGTGTGTTCACACAGATCCGTCCAGCGTTGTCTCATTTCTCTGAGGTCATTCTGACCCTCCGCTGCTCCACGTTCCCTCCAGCTGCTGTTCATCACCCTCAGCACAGCCACAACCTAGCTTAGCTTAGCTTAGCTTAGCTTAGCTTAGTTTAGCTTAGCTTAGTTTAGCTTAGCTTAATCTAATTGTAAGTCTAGTTTTTAACAAGCACAACTATACACATTAAAAACACATTAAAACACATTAAAACATATTAAAACATATTAAAACATATTGAAACATATTGGAACATATTGGAACATATTGAAACATATTGAAACATATTGAAACATATTGGAACATATTGATCCAACAGAAGACTGACTGACGGTGTTCAGGCTCCTCTCAGTGACGGAGGAGTCAGCTGCTTCTTTCCTCTCAGTGTTGATGAAGTTATTGATCCGTGTGAGGATCAAACACTGACCTCAGTCACTTCTCTAACACCTGTCCTGTAAGAGACCATGAACACACACACACACACACACACAGTAATTTAGTCCTCGTTATCTGAGAGTCACAGCTGCAGCTCAGAATTTTTCTCCGGCAATTTCTGGATTATTTTGTGTTTATTTTATTCAATTTAATTGAAGTCCATGTGTGGGAAACACTGAAGTGTGTTTGATCCACGTCGCCTCAGCAACGCGTCACAGACGCTGCGCCGCTTCTGTCCTGTTATGATGCACTGAACTAGGAGTTGTGGACATGATGTCAGTGGTCGGTGGCGAGGTGTCTGCAGGCTGCAGGATGAAGCCTCGTTTTGATGCGCTGCTCCTGTTTATCCTGTTAAAGTTACTGCAGACACGACACATTTCAAATTAAAAGCACTTGATTCATTGGATTGAACCCTTCATTTCCTCATTTCTTAACAAGGCTTTTATTGTGAAACGTTAACAGGAACATGTTGTAGAAAGCTCACTGACACTGAGTCTTATTTTATTTCTCATTTCGATGTTAAAATTGTTGTTGAGACAAATGAAGACACACCGTGTCACAGTTGTCCTGATGGACTGTAGTGCTGCCTCGCTCTCATTCATTGGTTCTCATTATGTTCCTTACTGGAGGCGGCTGAGTCTCGTGCAACATCTAGTGGTGAAACTTGGTATAACTGCTCGGTCTTAAGCCTCAAACCAAACCAGTTTGACATTTTAAATCAGCCCAACCCTGCAGAGGACGGCGACTGAAGACGCTGCAGAGAAACAGCTTTAAACCTCAAACCTGGAGGTGATTTAAATGTCACTGCTGACACAAACCTTCAAGTCTCTGACCAATAATCCGGTTTGTTTATCCTGGAATAGCGGCTGTGGTTCAGGGCTCGAGCCAGCGTCTTGTTATCAGAAGGTCATTGGTTCGATTCCCCTGGTCTGCATGTCGAAGTGTCATTGGGCAAGACACTGAACCCCAAACTGCTCCTGATGTTCTGGTGGCACCATCAGTGTGTGAATTAAGTCACTTTGGACTAAAGCATCTGCTGAATGTCCTCAATGTAACTCCTGGACCTGATGAACTGATCTGAACTGATCAGACTGTCCTCACTTCACAGGTCAATAACACACACACACACACACACACACACACACATGATTTCAGCCACATCAAGCCTATGATTTGAATTTTCTCCACAGATTTTCTTCACAGTTGGACTTCGTCTGATCCTGTTATAATACAAAGGAACATATTGTCCTCATTTGTGTGTTTGTTTGTGTGTGTGTGTGTGTGTGTGTGTGTGTGTGTGTGTGTGTGCGGAAGGTTTGACTGTCAGACCTGGAGTTCTGGAGTTTAATGCTGGTAAACGGACCCGTCTGTTCTGAACCACCTGGAGGCTTCAGAGCTGCTGATGTTCCTGTCAGGAGGTTTTTATTAGTTCTTGTGTTTCCTGATGTCAGTGTTGGTGACGCAGTGTGTGTTGATGATTAGTTCACACTGCAGCTTTACGTCTCTTCAGGTTTAACTGACAGTTCACGTTGTGACATCACTGTGCTGGTCGGGCCGAGGCACACACACCTTGGTTATTTGCTTCTGTTGCCACAGACGAGGCTGGACACGTCCTGATGTCTCGTTAAGAGTTTTCAGTTTTGTCTCCACCAACACGGCTGTAAAATTCCAGACATCTTGTCAAAAATATCTGGTTCTGTTACTACAAACCGGACTGTTAAATGTTCTGACGTCGCAGGAAACTGATTTGGTTCTGTGAGCACCAGCACGGCTGGAACATGTCCTGACTCTGGTGGTTGGTGTCGTGCGACCCGTCCAGGTGTTCAGTGTCCACGTCCTTCCTCTCCTACGACAGATTTCTGGGGGCTTCACTCGTGACCTTGTGGACTTTCTGCTGGTTGCCAGGCAACTAGCACCTTGAAACTGGCGTGTTTCCTCGATAGTGAAGCTTCAGACAGAAGACGGGCGGATTTAAAGGCTCTGTGGATTCACGGTGAAGAAGGTGCGCCAGGGAAATAATGTGAGCAATGAAACGAGTCAGAGCACTCGTACAAACACATGTGCTGCGATCGACGGACGATGGAAAGTTAAAAGATTAGACAGAGACGTGCTCTAAACGTATTGATCTTGTATCACATGATAAAAACAT
This sequence comes from Lagodon rhomboides, assembly GCA_039737535.1. Lineage (NCBI taxonomy): Eukaryota > Metazoa > Chordata > Actinopteri > Spariformes > Sparidae > Lagodon > Lagodon rhomboides. The sequence goes on from CM077796.1 coordinate 31,018,944, forward strand.
ATAATTATAATCCACGTACTGCTCAGTGACATTGTTCCCTACAGGAGGAGAAAGAGGACAGATGTGTCTCCTCACGTCTGACATCCTGAATGATTCGTCCTGAAGTGACTCAGTGTTGACGCTCAGTCAGCTCGTTCATCTACGTGAGTGTGATTTCTATCAGGAGGTGATCAGGAGGAAACAGCTGACCCCAGTCAGTCTAACGTCACTTCAACTAAAACGCTGAAAAATTAAAGTAATGAAATAAACCAAGTAGAAATGATGGATAGACGTGAGGAACTGAAGCTTCTTCTTTCTCATCAGTTCCACCAGACTCCTTGAATAAAAACAGTAATTTAACCTCACAGAACAGAGATGCTGCTCCTCCACCGCTGTGACCCCACAGACCCGAGGCCTCGCAGAGATCTGCAGCCGGGAGCCATTATACTGCCGGGCCGGGCCGGGCCGGTGCTGCTAACTGTGCTGTGTGTTAGCAATAGCCTTATCCGCTACACACAGGAAGCAGCCGGCTCGCTGTGTGTAGCGACACACAAGCAGCGAGTCTGAAAGGCACAGGCGAAAGCAAAGACGCCATATTGGGGGACAAAAACATCGTCTCTGATTCGGGACTGCTGTGTGTTAGCAGCTAATGCTACTACACAGACACAAACAAACCGTTAGCATGTGGCTACAGCCAGCTGCTAACGTCACCTCCCGGATAACAGGTCGGGCTTTCAGTCCCATATATAAAGGGACATATTTCTAACTATCCGGTTTCAGACTAAAGGACCGTGGAAAATGCGCAGTCTGTAACTATTCAGTGTCACACAGCGGTGGGCTAATGTTAGCATGTTAGCAGCTAACGCTACTCTGCACGTTAGCTCACTCCGAGTCCTCGGTGATCTCATATGATTTTCAAATCAAGCTCTAATCATGACCTGTAATGTTTTCTTACCTGGTCTCTAGGAAATGAGCCATGTCAGCATCTGTTTTCAGTCCCAGTTCAAGTTGAAGCTGCCTCCGTGAGCCGAACACGTATCCGACGTTTATTCTGGTTCCGGTCCGGCTTTGGTCGTAATTTCGTTCCGACTCACAACTTGCTGCTGATAAAACCTTCGTTTTCTTCTTAGTGTGACTTTTTAGTGGACTGACGTCACGTCCGCAGGACCGCGCTGGAGATTCGGGTCCCGAATTGCAGCACATGATGCAGCACACAGCCTGTTCAAGGCGACGCAGAGACACGTGGGCGGGCTCATTCTGTTTGGTTCTGAACGCTTCATCACCCATTAGCATTAAAAAACTTAAAATACATGTTTATTTTTTCACAAATCCTGCCTCAAGTCCCTTTAACAGAGACACTCAGTCGTCCTTCATCAGCTGACCTCTCATCATCTGTCTCCTGTCCAAACTTCAGGCCTCGAGCCACGAGTTTGACAAACAGCCTCAGTTTGAGGAGATTTCACGACTTTGAGACGAACTCCCTCAGCAGGAGGCCGAACGCCACGAGCTCCTCTGTAATGAGAAAACCAAGATACAGAGCGATAATACACACAAGCTGAGACTTTAATTACATCCAGACTGATTCACACACTCTCACACACACTGACACACTCACTGACACACACACACTGACACACTCACACACACTCTCACACACTCTCACACACACACTGCACACACTCACACACACTCTCACACACACACATGCACACACTCTCACTCACACTGACACACACACAGCTGTAATTACAGTGTGCAGTAAACTGGGTCAGCTGCATATGGAGGTGTACGGTGTCATCGTGTTGCATAATTAAAGTCAGACCGGTTGCACTTCACATCCGTTAGAAACTGTCCTCCACGTTCACACATTCTTCACTGTGCTCATCACAGAGTTTGAGCTTTATAACAGGAGATGCATTGACATTTATTTCTCATTTTATGTAATTAGACTCTTTCTTTTCGTCTCTCCAGGATGTTGTGGTCTTGAATCTCACAGCAGCTTTTCTGGAAAATACCTAAAAAGTGTTGGTGTTTTGTGAGAGCGACAGATCAGAACTCCAAAACGTGAACAATATCATGAATAAACTGGTGGCAAGAGTCAAAAAGAAGTTGTTCTGTGTTTTAGCGCTCAGGGTGTTCGGACACGGCGTTGACAGCTGCTTCCTGTCAGGGGTTCAGGTTAGAGTCTCACCCTGTCGGGGACAAAGACGAGCAAACGAAACGACACAATGACGACACAACACGTGACTTTGGAAAAGGTTCTTACCTTCAACACAAAGTTCACTTGTACCAACGTTATCTCGGACTTTCTGAGTTGTTGCTTTGACTTGAGGTGATCACGTCGAGTTTCCTGTCTGAAAGTCGTGTTTCCAATAAGTCCGACCGGACATGTAGAGGACACGGACCGAGTGTCCGTCTCTATTATGAGATGTTAGAGATGCGTTCAGGTGTGCAGGAAAGTCAGGTGAAGATGTTATTTACTCCCTGGATGTGCCGTCGAGTTCGGACGCGGTGCATGCTAACACTGTTAGCTCAGCAGCTACAGTGATACAGATCACATCTTTTCAAAGTTAGAAACCTTGAACCAGAACCATAAAGAACCCTGCTGATAACTCTTACATCAGCCACTAGCTGTTTGTCTAAAGGAACAGAAGGAGCAGAGGAGCAGTGAAGATGTGTGAATGTGCTGGTTGGGTCCTTCATGATGTGACTTCAGACTGATCCTCAGCGAGTCCAACAGTTCTGCTGGGCGAAGCTGAGATCCTGGGTGGTTTGTGACGCTGCTCTGCTCTCAGTCAGCGTTAATCTGGTGGCACAGTCGCTGCTGATGACGTGGAAAACATTGTGATAACGGCGGTTTGTTCGCAGACGCCTCAGACTGCAGGAACGTTCATACTTTAATGAACATGGTTCCCTGCCGCTGCCTGTTTCCTGTCCCCTCGCCACACTTCAGTAATCCTCCCTCAGCTTCATGTCCTACTTTTGTCTTCAGCAGACCAGATTACATTTAGGATTTATTTGTTTGATATAAAAGTAATCTGACGTCTCAGAGGAGGAGACGTACACGTGGTTACAGAACACGAGAAGAAGAAGAAGCGTCCAGTGTTGAAGTTCAGCTGCAGTTCCTCGTTACGTTACTTAAATACATTAGTAACTTAACTCACTGCTGACTTTTGGTGTCACGTTGGACATGAACAGGCGTCTCCTCACTGACAGTCGACCTCCTCCTGATGTGGACTTTGTCCCTGTTTAGACTGGTTCGCCTCACGTCCTCCTTTGGCCACTAGATGGCGCCACCTAACAGTGAACTGAAAAGTAGGTCGTAATAAGCTGCTTTCACAGACGACCGGTGTGTTTTTTCCGATAAGATGTGCTGCTGATCCTGTAACATTATTATAATTTCATTGAGGATTTGAGAACATTAGAGACTGAAACATTAGAGACTGAAACATTAGAGACTGAAACATTAGAGACTGAAACATGAGAGACTGAAACATGAGAGACTGAAACATGAGAGACTGAAACATTAGAGACTGAAACATTAGAGACTGAAACATTAGAGACTGAAACATGAGAGACTGAAACATTAGAGACTGAAACATGAGAGACTGAAACATTAGAGACTGAAACATTAGAGACTGAAACATTAGAGACTGAAACATTAGAGACTGAAACATTAGAGACTGAAACATGAGAGACTGAAACATTAGAGACTGAAACATGAGAGACTGAAACATGAGAGACTGAAACATGAGAGACTGAAACATGAGAGACTGAAACATGAGAGACTGAAACATTAGAGACTGAAACATGAGAGACTGAAACATGAGAGACTGAAACATTAGAGACTGAAACATTAGAGACTGAAACATGAGAGACTGAAACATTAGAGACTGAAACATGAGAGACTGAAACATTAGAGACTGAAACATGAGAGACTGAAACATTAGAGACTGAAACATTAGAGACTGAAACATTAGAGACTGGTTCCGTCTTCGGGTCCAAATCAACATCTACATTTACGGCATTTAGCAGACGGAGGTCACTTCTCCTGCCGGAGGTTCTGCCGTCCTGCCGGCAGCTTCGATCTTTATGAAGAAAGAAGACAAGCTGCTGATGACGTCAGTTTCCAAACGCCTCAGTCCGTCAAATAAACGTGATCCAACCAAATCAATCATTTTATTCAAGATGATCGATACAAACATATAAACATCCTCCGTCACAACCATCAGCCTCCGTCACAACATGCCAGCCTCCGTCACAACCATCAGCCTCCGTCACAACATTCCAGCCTCCGTCACAACCATCAGCCTCCGTCACAACATGCCAGCCTCCGTCACAACCATCAGCCTCCGTCACAACACGTCAGCCTCCGTCACAACCATCAGCCTCCGTCACAACCATCAGCCTCCGTCACAACACTTCAGCCTCCGTCACAACCATCAGCCTCCATCACAACCATCAGCCTCCGTCACAACCATCAGCCTCCGTCACAACACGTCAGCCTCCGTCACAACACTTCAGCCTCCGTCACAACACGCCAGCCTCCGTCACAACCATCAGCCTCCGTCACAACCATCAGCCTCCGTCACAACACTTCAGCCTCCATCACAACCATCAGCCTCCGTCACAACACGCCAGCCTCCGTCACAACACGCCAGCCTCCGTCACAACCATCAGCCTCCATCACAACCATCAGCCTCCATCACAACCATCAGCCTCCGTCACAACCATCAGCCTCCGTCACAACACACCAGCCTCCATCACAACCATCAGCCTCCGTCACAACACTTCAGCCTCCGTCACAACACTTCAGCCTCCGTCACAACCATCAGCCTCCATCACAACCGCCAGCCTCCGTCACAACCATCAGCCTCCGTCACAACACGCCAGCCTCCGTCACAACCATCAGCCTCCGTCACAACACGCCAGCCTCCGTCACAACCATCAGCCTCCGTCACAACCATCAGCCTCCGTCACAACACGCCAGCCTCCGTCACAACCATCAGCCTCCGTCACAACCATCAGCCTCCGTCACAACACGCCAGCCTCCGTCACAACCATCAGCCTCCGTCACAACACTTCAGCCTCCGTCACAACCATCAGCCTCCGTCACAACACTTCAGCCTCCGTCACAACCATCAGCCTCCGTCACAACCATCAGCCTCCGTCACAACACTTCAGCCTCCGTCACAACCATCAGCCTCCGTCACAACACTTCAGCCTCCGTCACAACCATCAGCCTCCGTCACACCACGTCAGCCTCCGTCACAACCGCCAGCCTCCGTCACAACTATCAGCCTCCGTCACAACACGCCAGCCTCCGTCACAACCATCAGCCTCCGTCACAACACGCCAGCCTCCGTCACAACTATCAGCCTCCGTCACAACACTTCAGCCTCCGTCACAACATGCCAGCCTCCGTCACAACACTTCAGCCTCCATCACAACCATCAGCCTCCGTCACAACACTTCAGCCTCCGTCACAACCATCAGCCTCCGTCACAACACTTCAGCCTCCGTCACAACACTTCAGCCTCCGTCACAACCATCAGCCTCCGTCACAACACTTCAGCCTCCGTCACAACCATCAGCCTCCGTCACAACCATCAGCCTCCGTCACAACACTTCAGCCTCCGTCACAACACGCCAGCCTCCGTCACAACCATCAGCCTCCATCACAACCATCAGCCTCCGTCACAACCATCAGCCTCCGTCACAACACTTCAGCCTCCGTCACAACACTTCAGCCTCCGTCACAACCATCAGCCTCCGTCACAACCATCAGCCTCCGTCACAACACTTCAGCCTCCGTCACAACCATCAGCCTCCGTCACAACACTTCAGCCTCCGTCACAACACTTCAGCCTCCGTCACAACCATCAGCCTCCGTCACAACCATCAGCCTCCGTCACAACCATCAGCCTCCGTCACAACACTTCAGCCTCCGTCACAACACGCCAGCCTCCGTCACAACCATCAGCCTCCGTCACAACACTTCAGCCTCCATCACAACCATCAGCCTCCGTCACAACACTTCAGCCTCCGTCACAACACGCCAGCCTCCATCACAACACTTCAGCCTCCATCACAACCATCAGCCTCCGTCACAACACTTCAGCCTCCGTCACAACCATCAGCCTCCGTCACAACACATCAGCCTCCGTCACAACACGCCAGCCTCCGTCACAACCATCAGCCTCCGTCACACCCATCAGCCTCCGTCACACCCGTCTCTCTCTCTCTGCTCCTTCACCACATTCACGTCTGTTAGTTACTGATTACTTTTTAATATTTTTGTGTTCTTGTTGGTTAAGATAAAACTTTATTGATCCAGGGGGGATTTCACAAATAAAGATTTTAGCAACTGTAACATTAAAGTGATAAATACGTTGATGGCACTCAGTAGAGCGTATACCTCTGCCAAGGCCCAACAGCCTCCTTTAAAGTTCCTATGAAGTCCAAAGCTGTTTTCTGGATCTGCACTCTGATGTTCACTCCTCGTTTCATGAACTTTCTTTGTTTTGTGGAGGAACAGCACCAGAGGAGCGTGTTGACTGGACCTCACCCATCACTGCACAGAAACCTTCTCACTGTGTCCAGTGACTCAGGTGGAACTGGATCATGTTTGATGGAGAACATATCTTCTGGGTTTGGGTTGCTGCCCTGATCACCAGCAGCTTCTCTCTGAACACCTCCAGAACGATGGTGGAGGTCCGTTTCTGCACCGAGGTGATTTATGGAGTCTCCTGGTAGCTTTGTTGCTACAGGTAGCTCTAACTGCTGCTGTTAGCTCAGTTAGCCGCCCTTGCTACCTCCTGGACCCAAACCTGCCTCAGTGCTGTACTCTCTTCATCACAGTGGCCTCCATCTTGTCGGGGCGGAGTGATGTCGTATTAGAATCTGAGGAGTTCTGAGGAGGACCAGCAGGACGGTCATGAAGCTGCACCGCTCACTGATTGTTTAGAGTTTAAAACTCTTTGTCATTAAACACCAGCTCTTCTCTTTACATCTCGTTATATGTATCTAGATACTATATGAATGTTTCCGACACTTTGCAACACGATCAGTGAGATGAACCGTCAGACGTCAGTCCTGCTCCTCAGAGGATGAACCTGAGGCAGACACACTCTGTTTCCTCCTGAGTCACAACTTCTCACAAAAATCCAGAGTACTTGTTAACCTGGAGTGTGTTCGTGACGGCCGAGCTGCAGCATTGTCATGTTTATGTGCCATTTCCTGTTTGTCCTCCAGGTGGCGATGGCGCCCCAGGCCCCACACCCCTTCCCCACGGTGGACGTGCCCGACCACGCCCACTACACCATCGGCTCCGTCATCCTTGCCATCGGGATTACCGGCATGATCGGCAACTTCCTGGTCATTTACGCCTTCTGCAGGTAGGACAACATCCTGTGCCCAAATATGGTACACACTCTTCCTGTGAGCCTCACGCTGCCTTCAGGGGACGACTGGGAAGTTAGAAAGTGCAGCATGTCTGTACCAGCCTGTCTGCTTCTGTGTCTAAAGTGCTAAAGTCTTACCTGCCAACACTGATCAGCTGTTTGAACACACTGTTTACACTGATGTCACCATTTACACTCCATTTATGAAAGAAGAAACATGTTATTGATCTAAACATGTCACATGTTACAAAGACACTAAACAGGAACAATATAGGCTCCTTCTTTGTCCCCGTGGAGAAAGTCCCCAGACTCCCTTAACAAATGTGTCAGTTTAGTGAGTTGTTGAGTTGGAGACACTTTATAAACTCTGTGAAACTCTGTCTCTGACTCATTCTGCATTATTTGGACCTTCTTGTAGATTCAGCAGATGTTCTACATGAACTTCTGTCTGTCTTTGAGTAGAAACATGGAGTCTGTTTGTCTCAGTGATGGACGGGTTTGTTTCATAGAGCAGGAAGTGACATCACAGCACAGGTGGTCACTCTGATGCAGGTTGATGTCGCTGTGAAGTGATGGACTGAGAGCTGACGGTCAGGTGAAAGTTCAGAGTGATTCATGACATTTCGTGTTGGTGTGTTTTCTTCTGCTGGTTCCAGTTAAACATGAGCAGCTGCATGTTGACTCCAGTTCAGTTTAATCACACAGGATGAAATGAAGGCAGATTCTTCTCACGCACACGATAGTAAAGTCATAATTACCAGATTAAAAAATGTAGAAAATTCTGAGAAGGGCGTCGATTCTCTCTCTCTTTAATCCTATGAAATGATTTTAAATGTTGTTAAACGATTTGTTTTCTCCCTCCTGGTGATGAAGTTAAGATCAGAAAATCCACAAATGAGAGACGATCAGTTCGGCCTGAAACACCTGTGGACTCAGACGCAGGTGTGACGCGACGACTCGGAGCTCTTAAAGCTCCTCGGACCGAGGTTTAGTCTCCTGCTGGGATAAATGTGTGTGTGTGTGAGACTCTCGGCTGTATCGACCTCACACACACACAGACACACACACACACACAGACACACACACACACACACACACACACACACACACACACACACACACACACACACTCAGGCGTTTATCTTCATCCCTCTACAGAACCTCTGAAACAGAGTTGAGTGTTTCTGGACTTTTGACGAAGCTTCAGCACTTAAGACGAGCCGACCCACTTATTGATCGCACCATTTATGGATCAGATATTGATCGTTCATCAGAACTGGCCCTGCTCCGTGATGGACGCTCCATTGATTAAATGTTCAATTTAGAAGGGAAGCAGCACTTAGTGATTTTTCCATGTCGACTCTTCTTCGTCCTCTAAAATGGACTGGATGAAGCTGGCGGCGTCCTGACACCTGCCGGTCTGCTGAGTAATCAAGGCTGTGCAGCTTTAAAAGAAGCTTTACAGCTTATTAAAAATACCAAGTTATTGACATTTACAGAAATGACATCATCAGAGATGTGTGCAGATTAAACTCGTTCGTGATTTTCTCCTTCCACGCTCAAAGTATTCAGGAGGAGCCGTCGGGCTGCAGCTAACGATCATTTCCATAACTGATTCAGTTTCTGATCATTTCCAGGATTAACGTGTTCTTAAAAATCGTCCTAAAGTACAGGACGTGTTGGGGCTTTGAAAGGTTTCAAGCTGAATACGTTCCGTCACTGATTCTCCTGCCTGAAGGTTTCATGGTAGATGGTCTACTGACGCTCAAAGCACTTTACAATACACACATTCACATTCACACACTGATGCCATGCAAGGCGCCAACTGCTCATCAGGAGCAATTTGGAGTTCAGTATCTTGCTCAAGGGCACTTCAGCATGCAGCTGGGGAGGAGCTGGGATTCGAACCAGCAACCTGCCGATTACTAGACGACCCGCTCTACCTCCTGAGCTACAGCCGCCCTGTTTTAATGCAAAGCTGCTGGACAACACAATGAGTCCACATCATATAGTCTTAGAAGAAGAAGAAGAAGAAGAAGTATACTTTATTAATCCCTTTACAGGGAAATTCCATTTCAGTTACAACCCATCCAAGAAACACAAAAAAAAACAGACAGTACGTGGGGAGGACAGGAGTGGGAAGAACCGTGGGTCAGCCGCGAGCAGCGCCCCGTTTACTTAGAGGAAAAGGAGAACAACAGGGACGGAGAGGGAAAAAAAAGGCAACTCCAAACTAGGCTCCTGTAGGGGGGGGCACAGTGTGGGATTAGGAAAAAAACACCTCGGCACATAAGCAACATATATATGACATTACAACAAAACTCAAAGACTTGCACATGTGGGATGGGGGGAGGGTATGGGGGGGGGGGTGCCACAGCATAGGCACAGGGGGGGTGCTGGCGCTCTTGGCTGCTCATGGCTCGAGGGGGCACATGGAAGCTCGTATCTGCTGGAATGAGCTGTCAGTCAAACGGGCTGCTGTCTCTGGACCTCTGGACCTCTGGAGGATGGAGGATGGAGGATGGAGTCTCAGATAAATGCATCTGTGATTGTGAGCAGGCTGCGGAGCTTAATTCATCATTTTTTATCATAAAATAACAAACAACTGTGGAACAAATGCTCCAAAGTCCAAAGTGACGTATTCAGATGTCGTCTTCTGTCCGAAACACAAAAACTCTTCAGTTAAAGCAGCAGATCTCCACATTAAGAAGCTGAACCAGAGTGTGTGTGTGTGTGTGTGTGTGTGTGTGTGTGTGTGTGTGTGTGTGTGTGTGTCTCTCAGGAGTCGCAGCCTGCGGACGCCGGCCAACATGTTCATCATTAACCTGGCGATCACCGACCTGCTGATGTGCATCACGCAGACGCCCACCTTCTTCATCACCAGCATGCACAAGAGGTGGATCTTTGGAGAGAAAGGTACGCTGTGACATCACCAACTAACAAACAAACAAACAGACAAACAGACAAACAGACACGCTGGTTTCAGATCAGTTCACTTTAACAAACAGGAAGCAGCAGTTTGTGTCCCGTGTGAGTTCTTTTATCATATGTCACATATATAATGTAGCTCAGCTCGTCTCACATGATCTGATCCTGAACCAGCCACGCTGTGACATCATCACAGCGCTGATCATCACTCAGCAGAGTAACTGGTAGCTAAAGCTAGAAGGAAAGGTAGTCGGGTACAAAGCAGACATTAAAAAACAGGCACGTCCTGATTTGACCTCTCTGGACTTTCAGGATGAGAATGAACTTAAGAAGACTGTGACAGATTTTCTCTGTGACACCTTGTAAATCTGTGCAGCTGGTCTGAATGGAAACAAGCTGAAGCTGACGTCTGCCTGGAGGGACGGAGACAGACAGCCTGACCATGTGTGAATGTGAACCAGAGACAACAGAGTGTCTTCATGGTTTACAGCACCACGCTGACTGATGAAGACCAGATCACATCTCAAGTCTTCATGTAGCTCTTCATATAAGTCAGCTGTTACAGTCAAGCAGTCGTCTCCTCGGAGACGCGTCCTCCGTCTCTGAGGAGACGTGTCCTCCGTCTCCTCCGTCTCCTCTGTCTCCTCCGTCTCCTCAGAGACGTGTCCTCGATCTCCCCAAAGACGTGTCCTCCGTCTCCTCAGAGACGTGTCCTCCGTCTCCCCAAAGACGTGTCCTCCGTCTCCTCAGAGACGTGTCCTCCGTCTCCTCCGTCTCCTCTGTCTCCTCCGTCTCCTCAGAGACGTGTCCTCGATCTCCCCAAAGACGTGTCCTCCGTCTCCTCAGAGACGTGTCCTCCGTCTCCCCAAAGACGTGTCCTCCGTCTCTTCAGAGACGTGTCCTCCGTCTCCTCAGAGACGTGTCCTCCGTCTCCCCAAAGACGTGTCCTCCGTCTCTTCAGAGACGTGTCCTCCGTCTCCTCAGAGACGTGTCCTCCGTCTCCTCCGTCTCCTCAGAGACGTGTCCTCCGTCTCCCCAAAGACGTGTCCTCCGTCTCCTCAGAGACGTGTCCTCCATCTCCCCAAAGACGTGTCCTCCGTCTCTTCAGAGACGCGTCCTCCGTCTCTTCAGAGACGTGTCCTCCGTCTCCTCAGAGACGTGTCCTCCGTCTCCTCCGTCTCCTCTGTCTCCTCCGTCTCCTCAGAGACGTGTCCTCGATCTCCCCAAAGACGTGTCCTCCGTCTCCTCAGAGACGTGTCCTCCGTCTCCCCAAAGACGTGTCCTCCGTCTCTTCAGAGACGTGTCCTCCATCTCCCCAAAGACGTGTCCTCCGTCTCTTCAGAGACGCGTCCTCCATCTCTTCAGAGAAGCGTCCTCCATCTCCTCCATCTCCTCCGTCTCATCAGAGACGTCTCCTCCATCTCCTCAGAGACGTGTCCTCCATCTCCTCCATCTCCGTCATGATAAATCATTCTCTGTGAGTTTAAAGGGCCAGTTCACCTCAAAACAAACCTAATTTAAAGAAAGAAATCTCATTAAACTCGTCAGATCTGTGCAGAGTTTTGATTGGTTCATGAAGCCACATGTAAACAAACGACTGTGGTGGTCCGACTCAGAAACTGGATTTAGGCAGTAAACGCTGGTGAATGATGTGATGTCACTCTGATCCTCTTCTCCATCTTCAGGTTGCGAGCTGTATGCGTTCTGCGGCGCTCTCTTCGGGATCTGCTCCATGATCACGCTGACGGTGATCGCCATCGACCGTTACTTTGTCATCACGCGACCTCTAACTTCCATCGGTGTGTTGTCGCGGAAACGGGCCCTCCTCATCCTCATGGTGGCCTGGGCCTACTCTCTGGGCTGGAGCCTGCCGCCGTTCTTCGGCTGGAGTGAGGACACACACACACACACACACACACACACACACACACACACACACACACACACACACACCCTCAATTCTTTCCTCAATAGTTTTATGATTTTACACATTTGTTTGTGATATTTAAGTAAAAATTTAAATGAAAATGAAATAATTCAATAATACTTTTCATACACTGATGAGGAGGATTAGCTGTAAAATAAACTACAAAAAAGATTCTGACTTTTTTCTGCATAATTTTGACATTAAAGAGAAAAGTTTCAGTTTAACTGAACGACGTTCAGCAGAACGACGTTCAGCAGAACGATGTTCAGCAGGACGATGTTCAGGACGACGTTCAGCAGGACGACGTTCAGCTGGACGACGTTCAGCTGGACGACGTTCAGCAGGACGACGTTCAGCTGGACGATGTTCAGCAGGACGATGTTCAGCAGGACGATGTTCAGCTGGACGATGTTCAGGACGACGTTCAGCAGAACGATGTTCAGCAGAACGATGTTCAGCAGAACGATGTTCAGCTGGACGATGTTCAGCTGGACGATGTTCAGCAGGACGATGTTCAGCAGGACGATGTTCAGCAGGACAATGTTCAGCAGGACGATGTTCAGGACGACGTTCAGCAGAACGATGTTCAGCAGAACGATGTTCAGCAGAACGATGTTCAGCAGAACGATGTTCAGCAGAACGATGTTCAGCTGGACGATGTTCAGCTGGACGATGTTCAGCAGGACGATGTTCAGGACGACGTTCAGCAGAACGATGTTCAGCAGAACGATGTTCAGCAGGACGACGTTCAGCTGGACGATGTTCAGCTGGACGATGTTCAGCAGGACGATGTTCAGCAGGACGATGTTCAGCAGGACGATGTTCAGGACGACGTTCAGCAGGACGACGTTCAGCAGGACGACGTTCAGCAGGACGATGTTCAGCAGGACGACGTTCAGCTGGACGATGTTCAGCAGGACGATGTTCAGCAGGACGATGTTCAGCAGGACGACGTTCAGCTGGACGACGTTCAGCAGGACGACGTTCAGCAGGACGACGTTCAGCTGGACGACGTTCAGCAGACGACGTTCAGCTGGACGACGTTCAGCAGGACGATGTTCAGCTGGACGATGTTCAGCTGACGACGTTCAGCAGAACGATGTTCAGCAGAACGATGTTCAGCTGGACGACGTTCAGCAGGACGACGTTCAGCAGGACGACGTTCAGCTGGACGACGTTCAGCTGGACGACGTTCAGCAGACGACGTTCAGCAGGACGACGTTCAGCTGGACGACGTTCAGCAGGACGATGTTCAGCTGGACGACGTTCAGCAGGACGATGTTCATGTTAGAAAAGTGAAGCAGAGAGATGACCTCTCTCTCTCTCTCTCTCTCTGTGTCTGTGTCTCTCGCCCCTCAGGCGCCTACGTCCCGGAGGGCCTGATGACTTCCTGTACGTGGGACTACATGACGTTCACGCCGTCGGTGCGAGCGTACACCATGCTGCTCTTCACCTTCGTCTTCTTCCTGCCGCTCTTCATCATCATCTACTGCTACGTCTTCATCTTCCGCGCCATCCGCAATACCAACCAGTCAGTCTGTGTGTTTCTGTGTGTGTGTGTCTGTGTGTGTGTGTGTGTGTGTCTGTGTGTGTGTGTGTGTGTCTGTGTGTGTGTGTGTCTGTCTGTCTGTTTCTGTGTGTGTGTGTGTGTGTGTGTGTGTGTGTCTCTGTGTGTGTGTGTGTGTGTGTGTGTGTGTGTGTGTCTCTGTGTGTGTGTGTGTCTGTCTGTCTGTCTGTTTCTGTGTGTGTGTGTGTGTGTCTGTCTCTCTGTGTGTGTGTGTCTCTGTGTGTGTGTGTGTGTGTGTGTGTGTGTGTGTCTGTTCCTAGAGAAGCAGTTCAGTGTGACGGCCCTCTGATGGATCATATAATCCAACCGGAGTCTCATTAAGATTAAGAACAGAGGTTTCTGATAACTGTTGGACTCAGTGGAACAAACAGAACCGATGTTCAGTCAGCTAGCAGAGAAGAACTACCGGCCCATTTGATCTCCCTGATGGCTCGTGGTTCCTCCATCAGGATCAAACCTGATGAGATGATTGGTTCCTGATGTGTCTTGTTTTTCTTCTCATGATTTTTAAAATTTATTTTATTTTATTTCTGTTCCGCCCAAAGTTGCAGTTTGTTGTTTGAGCTGTGAAAGTAAACCGGAAGTGTCGAGATAAAAAATGGATCAATTAACAACTCAATAAATTAATTGATTTATGTATTTATTTGTGTATTATTTTCTGGTGAGTCCGTCTCAGATGACCCAGTGGGAGAGCAATAATCTCTCAGAGTGCTCTCAGAGACCCGGGTCCTCCCGGAGGCCCGGGTCCTCCCGGAGGCCCGGGTGCTCCCGGAGGCCCGGGTCCTCCCGGAGGCCCGGGTCCTCCCGGAGGCCCGGGTCCTCGGGCCGAGCCTCCACTCATCACGGTCATCAGTCAGCGTCCTGCAGGTTCACCTCAGCAGGTCTTTGTGTGTTTTCAGGGCTGTGGGGAAGATCAACGGCAGCATCCACAGTCACGGCAGCACTCGCGACTCGGTGAAGAATTTCAACCGGCTGCAGAACGAGTGGAAGATGGCGAAGATCGCTCTGATCGTCATCCTCCTCTACGTCATCTCCTGGTCGCCGTACTCCAGCGTGGCTCTCACCGCCTTCGCCGGGTAAAACAGACACACACCTGGAGAGCAGGCCAGAAAGAATGTGTTTGAGACAGTGTTGAGCATCAGCTGCAGTTCCTCCAGTGGCCACTAGATGCTGCTGCATTAAAACTCGACAGGAAATATGACTTCCAGTAGATCACTGAATCTTATTTAATCTTCTTCTGATGTAAGTCTCAATGCAAACATCTCTGTAAAACCACTGTTCCTCAGAGAGTCTCCACCAAACCCCAGTCAGGATTTTGTGGATTTTGTGGCGCTTTGAGGTGAACGATTGTATTCTTCAGAGCAGTGGTTCCTAACGGATCCAGGAGAGCATGTTTCAGAGCAGGCTTTCTTCTTCTTCTTCTTCACCCTGCTGTGGCTCCACCACCTGCAGGACTGTGACTCTCACTGTGTGTGTTAATGACACAAACAAATGGAAACCTGCTCTACAAAGCAAAAGTCCAAAACTCCACATCGTTAACATCTTTTCAGTCTGTTTACTGAAGGAAACAAAATATCTCTTTGGCTGAACTGATGAAAAAACTCATCACAAACCAGGAATGCTGGAAGCTGCTGCTCCGCTCTGTAATGTTTTTATGTGTAGAACAGTTTACGACACGTGTCTTTATGTGAAATCTTATGAAAATCTAAAGAAGTTCAGTGAGTTAAAGACATTTATGGACTTCATTAAGTCTTTGAATATTGTCTGAGTGGTGAAGAAGCAAGACGCTAACCCTTGAAGGTTTTTCTGTTTCCTCGCTGTTTTCCTGATTTCCTGCTGCAGGTACGCCGACATGTTGACACCCTACATGAACTCTGTGCCCGCCATCATCGCCAAAGCCTCGGCCATCCACAACCCCATCATCTACGCCATCACACACCCCAAATACAGGTAACACACACAGAATCACAAAAACTCATCAGCACTTGGACCTGTTTGAAGAATAACTGATCACCTGAGATCTTCTGTTGGTGCTTCAGTATCGGACCAGGACACCTGATCAATATTCCTCAAAATGTTGTATGGATCGTTAATTTGACTCAAGCTTGTTTTCATCGTGCTGAAGTGACGGCCGCTCAGTGAACCGACCCTGTTTCATTGATCCAGTCAGAGAGAGCAGCGGCGCCGCTGTGAGCTCGGACGAGTCAGCTGAGCGGACCGCTGGTCCATTAACCTGAATGTTAACTGGACTGGAGAGAACACACACACACACACACACACACACACACACACACACACACACACAACCACACACACACACACACACACACACACACACACACACACACACACAACTCACACACACACACACACACACACACACACACACACACACGCACACACACACACACACACACACAGACACACACACACACACACACACACACACACAACTCACACACACAACTCACACACACACACACACACACACACACGCACACACACACACGCAAACAACGCACTCACACACACACACACACACACACAGACACACACACACACACACACACACACACACACACACAACTCACACACACAACTCACACACACACACACACACACACACACACACACACACACACACACACACACACACGCACACAACTCACACACACACACACACACACACACACACACACACGACACACACACACACACACACACACACACACACACACACACACATACATACACACACACACAAACACACAAACACACACACACACACACACTGAAGAGTCAACATGAGAACAACTTCTTCTTCTTCAGATGTTCTGACAGTCAGATGTTCTGACAGATGTTCTGACAGTCAGATGTTCTGACAGTCAGATGTTCTGACAGATGTTCTGACAGTCAGATGTTCTGACAGTCAGATGTTCTGACAGTCAGATGTTCTGACAGATGTTCTGACAGTCAGATGTTCTGACAGATGTTCTGACAGTCAGATGTTCTGACAGTCAGATGTTCTGACAGATGTTCTGACAGTCAGATGTTCTGACAGTCAGATGTTCTGACAGATGTTCTGACAGTCAGATGTTCTGACAGTCAGATGTTCTGACAGATGTTCTGACAGTCAGATGTTCTGACAGATGTTCTGACAGTCAGATGTTCTGACAGTCAGATGTTCTGACAGATGTTCTGACAGTCAGATGTTCTGACAGTCAGATGTTCTGACAGATGTTCTGACAGTCAGATGTTCTGACAGTCAGATGTTCTGACAGATGTTCTGACAGTCAGATGTTCTGACAGTCAGATGTTCTGACAGATGTTCTGACAGTCAGATGTTCTGACAGATGTTCTGACAGTCAGATGTTCTGACAGTCAGATGTTCTGACAGATGTTCTGACAGTCAGATGTTCTGGCAGATGTTCTGACAGTCAGATGTTCTGACAGTCAGATGTTCTGACAGTCAGATGTTCTGACAGTCAGATGTTCTGGCAGATGTTCTGGCAGATGTTCTGACAGATGTTCTGACAGTCAGATGTTCTGACAGATGTTCTGACAGTCAGATGTTCTGACAGTCAGATGTTCTGACAGATGTTCTGACAGTCAGATGTTCTGACAGTCAGATGTTCTGACAGTCAGAACATCTGACAGATGTTCTGACAGTCAGATGTTCTGACAGTCAGATGTTCTGACAGTCAGATGTTCTGACAGATGTTCTGACAGTCAGATGTTCTGGCAGATGTTCTGACAGTCAGATGTTCTGACAGATGTTCTGACAGTCAGATGTTCTGACAGTCAGATGTTCTGGCAGATGTTCTGACAGATGTTCTGACAGATGTTCTGACAGTCAGATGTTCTGACAGATGTTCTGACAGATGTTCTGGCAGATGTTCTGACAGTCAGATGTTCTGACAGTCAGATGTTCTGACAGTCAGATGTTCTGACAGTCAGATGTTCTGTCTCATGTCTGTGTGTAACTGCAGAGCTGGAGTCAGGATGTGTTAGCTTAGCTTAGCATAAAGACTGGAAGTAAAGAGAAACTGTTAGCCTGACTGTCCTAAATCTGTGCAGTGAGTTGTAGTTTGTAGTTTTGGGGACAAATCGGCGTCTGATCCAGCGCCGACTGTAAAAAGTTAAAAACTGATTTCAACATAATTAAACACACATCCACTGCTAAGATAACTACGCTGTGCTTCAGCTCGCCATATGCTCAATAATAAATGTGTTCCCTTTTCAGAGTTGTCTGACTGAAATCAGAACCAAAGCCGAGCAGAGAGCTCTACGGAAGCCTGGAGGGGACATTTAACTTTTAATTAATGAGTGGAACCAAGTGAAAAATATTTTTGGGGGAGTTTTTTTTTGTTTGTTTTGAGTGAAGAAAAATCTGTATATTTGTATTTTTCTGTCTGTCAGACCAGGTGAAAATGATTTGACATAATTGTCATAAATTATTCATCATTTTTAATATAATTTATTTCTTGTCATGCGTGATAAAAGGGGCGGGGCTCCAGCAGGAGCAGCGTCACATGTCAAGCTGCGTCATGCACCAGCTCCTCTGGGCTTCTGTAGTTTCTGATCTTCAGTATCCTGCTGGTCTTCCTGCTGTTGTATTCTGTCATGTGGTTTGATCTGTTTGTCTGCATGAGGAAAAAAATCCAACATTTTACTTCATCAGTTTTTCTTGCAGTCTTTAACAAACACCATTTCCCATGAGCCTCAACAGTGACTTTGTCTCTGTACAGATTAGCGTTAGCCAAGTACATCCCGTGTCTCGGCATGTTGCTGTGCGTCCGGCAGCGCGACCTGCGTTCGAGCAGCAGCAGCTTCGTGTCGACTCGTCGCTCCACTGTGACGAGCCAGACCTCCGACATCAGCAGCCAGTTCAGATGGCACGGCAACGGCAAGTCCCGCCTCTCCTCCGCCTCCGACAGCGAATCGGTGAGCTCCGATCCTTCTAATCACATTTAGAAAGGTGAAACAGGAAGCTAAGGCAGGTGTGTGTGCTCGGTGTGTTTCACAGTCTGTGTTCCTCTGCAGGGTCTGACAGACACTGAGGCCGACCTGTCCAGTGTGGGCTCCAGACCAGCCAGCCGCCAGGTGTCCTGTGACATCAGCAGAGACACCGCCGAGCTGCCCGACTTCAAACCATCCTCCAGCTTCAAGTCCAAGATGAAGAGCCACGACTCTGGAATCTTCGAGAAGGTGAAACTCTCACCTGATGATCAGGTCCTTTGATCTCTTGTTGATGATGGACGATTCAGAGTGTTTATCTGGTTTCTACACAATGTGAAGCTCTGTGATTTGTCACTAAATGCAGCTTGGGATTCACAGTTCGCTCCTGTCCTTCGTTTAAATGTCCTCAGGCTTCTTGTTTCTTTGACTTTTTAAAAACAGACCCAAGGTGTTCGTCTGTCTTTAGTTCTGAAGATTCAATGAGTGAAAGAGCTCCAGCTGTCCGACACCTCACGGCCCTGTGAGAACATGAACCAAGCTTCAAGATCTGATCGCCTGAAATAACTCCGTCCACTTCACCTCTGTCCACCTCACCTCGTTCCACCTCACCTCGGTCCACTTCACCTCGGTCCACTTCACCTCGGTCCACTTCACCTCGGTCCACTTCACCTCCGTCCATTTCATCTGGGTCCACTTCACCTCCGTCCACCTCACCTCGGTCCACTTCACCTCGGTCCACCTCACCTCGGTCCACTTCACCTCGGTCCACTTCACCTCCGTCCATTTCATCTGGGTCCACTTCACCTCGGTCCACCTCACCTCGGTCCACTTCACCTCGGTCCACTTCACCTCCGTCCATTTCATCTGGGTCCACTTCACCTCCGTCCACTTCACCTCGGTCCACCTCACCTCGGTCCACTTCACCTCGGTCCACTTCACCTCGGTCCACTTCACCTCCGTCCATTTCATCTGGGTCCACTTCACCTCCGTCCACTTCACCTCCGTCCACTTCATCTGGGTCCACTTCACCTCCGTCCACTTCACCTCCGTCCACTTCACCTCGGTCCACTTCACCTCCGTCCATTTCATCTGGGTCCACTTCACCTCCGTCCACTTCACCTCCGTCCATTTCATCTGGGTCCACTTCACCTCCGTCCACTTCACCTCGGTCCACCTCACCTCCGTCCATTTCATCTGGGTCCACCTCACCTCGGTCCACTTCACCTCGGTCCACTTCACCTCGGTCCACTTCACCTCTGTCCACCTCACCTCCGTCCACTTCACCTCCGTCCATTTCATCTGGGTCCACTTCACCTCCGTCCACTTCACCTCGGTCCACTTCACCTCGGTCCACTTCACCTCTGTCCACCTCACCTCGGTCCACCTCACCTCGGTCCATTTCATCTGGGTCCACTTCACCTCGGTCCACCTCACCTCTGTCCACTTCACCTCCGTCCACTTCACCTCGGTCCACCTCACCTCGGTCCACTTCACCTCGGTCCACCTCACCTCGGTCCACTTCATCTGGATCCACCTCACCTCGGTCCACTTCACCTCGGTCCATCTCACCTTGGTCCACTTCACCTCGGTCCACCTCACCTCTGTCCACTTCATCTGGATCCACCTCACCTCGGTCCACTTCACCTCAGTCCACTTCACCTCGGTCCACCTCACCTCGGTCCACTTCATCTGGATCCACTTCACCTCAGTCCACTTCACCTCGGTCCACTTCCCCTCGGTCCATCTCACCTTGGACCACTTCACCTTGGACCACCTCACCTCGGTCCACTTCACCTCGGTCCACTTCACCTCGGTCCACTTCACCTCGGTCCACTTCACCTCGGTCCACCTCACCTCGGTCCACCTCACCTCCGTCCATTTCATCTGGGTCCACTTCACCTCGGTCCACCTCACCTCGGTCCACTTCACCTCGGTCCACTTCACCTCGGTCCACCTCACCTCGGTCCACCTCACCTCCGTCCATTTCATCTGGGTCCACTTCACCTCGGTCCACCTCACCTCGGTCCACTTCACCTCCGTCCACTTCACCTCGGTCCACTTCACCTCTGTCCACCTCACCTCGGTCCACCTCACCTCCGTCCATTTCACCTTGGTCCACTTCACCTCGGTCCACCTCACCTCCGTCCACTTCACCTCCGTCCACTTCACCTCCGTCCACTTCACCTCGGTCCACCTCACCTCGGTCCACTTCACCTCGGTCCACCTCACCTCGGTCCACTTCACCTGGGTCCACCTCACCTCGGCCCACTTCACCTCGGTCCATCTTACCTTGGTCCACTTCACCTCGGTCCACCTCACCTCTGTCCACTTCATCTGGATCCACCTCACCTCGGTCCACCTCACCTCGGTCCACTTCATCTGGATCCACTTCACCTCAGTCCACTTCACCTCGGTCCACTTCCCCTCGGTCCATCTCACCTTGGACCACTTCACCTTGGACCACCTCACCTCGGTCCACTTCACCTCGGTCCATCTCACCTCGGTCCACTTCACCTCGGTCCATCTCACCTTGGTCAACTTCACCTTGGACCACCTCACCTCGGTCCACCTCATCTGGATCCACCTCACCTCCGTCCACTTCATCTGGATCCACCTCACCTCAGTCCACTTCACCTCGGTCCACCTCACCTCAGTCCACCTCACCTCCGTCCACCTCACCTCCGTCCACATCACCTCGGTGCATACAGACCATAAAGGCATCTGTCTACAGCGCCATGAGTGGTCAGAACCAGAACCAGAAGTCTGGGATTTCAGACACACTGAGGTGCTGCAGTCAGAAGATTTGCAAATGTAGGCGTTAAACTTGGTCCTGGTCGACCTGCAGGCGGTTTATAACACCTGTGTTCATGTGAATCTGCTGCTCGGTGTCTTTAATCTGCTCCGTTGGCTCCTCAGCTCAGATCAGAAAACCTTCGTTTCCTTCTGACAGTAAGAGTCGACTTTAAAGGCGTACTGTTATCGATCAGAGACGAGTGTCATCGATCAGAGACGAGTGTCATCGATCAGAGACGAGTGTCACCGATCAGAGACGAGTGTCACCGATCAGAGACGAGTGTCACCGATCAGAGACGAGTGTCACCGATCAGAGACGAGTTCGACGACTGCTCCTCTGGTTCTGCTGATTATTCCTTTATCTGTTTTTCTTCCAGACGTCCTTTGACGCTGACGTCTCCGTGGCTGGAGTCGGTGAACGCAGCAGCATCCCCAACGTGAGTCCAGTCTGACTGTCTGTGAAGGATTTATTATAATTCTCTGGGTCCTGTGAAGGAAACATGATCTGATCTGAAGTCATCAAATCAAACCTGCTCATTAGTTTCTTCTTCATGTACACGAGATAGAAGACAGAACGAGTCTCACAAAGTGTTCAAGAGTAACTCGACTTAAAAAAGTACTTTATGTATTTCAGTCACACATAAAATTCCATATTATTCTAATACAGAATGAACATTTCAGGTATTATACATGAAAGTACAATATTTGAAAAACTGCATGAACTTGATTTAAGCAGACAAAGTTGTTTAATTTAATCACATCGACTCAACATGATAGAAATACTTTCATTAAACGACACTTTCCACAGAACGTGAATGAATTGGACTGAAAATGACTGAATGACATAAAGTCAAAGTGTCACATCACACAGGTGAACTCAAGCTTCAGGTGTGTGAGCGATGAGGCCGACGAGTGTCCATCATCAGATTCAAGGACTTCTGCTGCAGCTTTACCTCCACAGGAAGAAAAAATCATGTGAAATGAATCGTTCATTTCTTTTTCTTCTGCAGTGACTCTGTTTCCATGACAACACCTGACAGGTGGACTGAGAGCTGAACAGTCCCATAATATTTATGATTTGTGTCGGAGGACGACCACTGAGAGACCACACTCACAAAATCAGTCTTTAAGTTTTCATTGAAGAATTGGATTTAACTGATACCGTGCAGCCAATCAGAACCAAGTATTGACCCAGACCATGTGTTTGTCACCCTTCATCATCATCAGCGTGTCTGAACTGAACCACGGCTGAACACCGCGTATCAAAGCTAGCTTAGCATTTAGCTTTCACGTATGCTGGCAGAGAGACACCATCGGACACCAAGTGGACTGAATGATGAGCTGTGGTTCAGCATCTGTTAGTCCCAAACTTTAAATCACAGCTGACGTATCTGATTAAAAAGTCTTGAATGAGAGTTTCATAAATCTCTTAAGGTTAAAAGCTAAATAATATTATAAAATAATAATAATTGTAACGAAATGATGAGATCACTTTCTGTCCGACAGGATGATCACGTGATGAGAGGAGCGCTGGGTCGGATCCCTAGCATCGTCGTCACCTCTGAGTCCAGCCCCTTCCTTCCCATTGGACGAAAAGGTTCTTCTCGCTCCAAGACTTCAAACAACAACACGAGGGCCGGGTCCGGATAGAGCCCCACCCCCAGCCGATCACCTGCAGTCCACATCCAATCACGGATGGGTTCACCTGAAGCTCGGACACAAACAGCCGTCAGAGGAAGTGATGACCTTTACATTTACAGCTCCGGTGGACAGAAACATGTTGATATGACGAGGTCACAGTGTTCGTGGTGGCTGAGTGCATCTCTGTGTAGAAGTAGTTCAAACAATACAAAGTGTTGGTACCAATGAGAACCCGTCCTGAGTGCTCCCTGTGTCGGACCAGAGGACGCTGACGCTCTGTTTGTTTGTATCCTGCTCCTGGTTTCTTGTCCCTGATTCAGACGGAGGCAAACACACATAATGACGGTTTTATTGTTGTATTTAGTCTTCAGGTGAGACAGGTGAGGCTCCCTGAACCCTTTACCTGAAGTGTTTAAACGTGACGACTGTGTGTGTTGACGTGGACATTTTTGCAGCACTTTATACGATTTTTCTACAAACTGTAGTTTCCCGGTCGTGTTGTTGTCGCCATCGACGTCTGTAGCTGTTGATTCATTTATCTGTGTTTTTCCTGCTCGGTCGTCTGCTGAGTCATGTGACAGTGTGACGCTGACGGTTCCCTGGTACAAATCTGAGATACAAAAGTTCAAAACACAACTTTTAAATGAACTAAATCTTTCTAAACCTACAAATACAACAGCACAAGAGTGAGGAAGAGATTAAAGGAGTTTATCTGATACTAAATATAGCAGCGTTCAGTCACAGTGGACATCAGCAGCTGTCCTCTCTGTTAGATTTGGAGACGTTCACCCGAAGGGAACTTAACAGTCCATCTATGATGTGAAACCATAAGATTTTCCAAAATATCAGTTTCTCTGAAATAACTCCTCCTTGTCTCAGTGACCTGACGCCTGCAGTAGCACTTTTATAACTCAGAAATAAGATATTTCAAATGTTTCAAAAGTGTTGTTCGATTTGTGTTTTTCTTCCTGCTCCTGTTTCTTTCTTTACGT
>CM077796.1:31050632-31063132 GCA_039737535.1 Lagodon rhomboides
TGTGATGCTGTGTGTGTGTGATGCTGTCTGTGTGTGTGATGCTGTCTGTGTGTGTGTGTGATGCTGTGTGTGTGTAGCTGTGTGTGTGTGATGCTGTCTGTGTGTGTGTGTGATGCTGTGTGTGTGTGTGTGTAGCTGTGTGTGTGTGTGTGTAGCTGTGTGTGTGTGATGCTGTGTGTGTGTGATGCTGTCTGTGTGTGTGTGTGTGTGATGCTGTGTGTGTGTGATGCTGTCTGTGTGTGTGTGTGATGCTGTGTGTGTGATGCTGTGTGTGTGTGATGCTGTGTGTGTGTGTGATGCTGTGTGTGTGTTGCTGTGTGTGTGTGATGCTGTGTGTGTGTGATGCTGTGTGTGTGTGATGCTGTGTGTGTGTAGCTGTGTGTGTGTGATGCTGTGTGTGTGTGATGCTGTGTGTGTGTGTGTAGCTGTGTGTGTGTGATGCTGTGTGTGTGTGTGTGTGATGCTGTGTGTGTGTGTGTGTGTGTGTGTGTGTGTGTGTGTGTGTGTTTGGTCTGAACTCACGACCTCCCTGTAATATCCAATCTCCTGCTGACCTTTCAGTATCGGAGCTCTTCATCGTGACCTTTCTGTTTATCAGAAGATAATGAGACGGTGGCGGCGGCGCCCCTGATTGGGTGCGAGGGAAACCCTGGGCGTAGCGGTTGGAGGGGGGAGGGGGGGAGGTGGGTGAGTGCGGGGGGAGTCTAGAAGCGTCTGCTGGGTCTATATTAGCTCTGGTGAATCACGGCGGGCCTGGCATACCGGGTGTCCTCTTTCACACCATATAAGTCAACCCCCCCTCCTTTTTCCCTTCACCCCCCTGCCCTGCCTCACCCTGCCTCACCCCGCCTCACCCCCCCACCCCCCACAATGCACCAGTGCTATCTCCGGCTATTCTTAGGCTGTCACTTCAGCTCCTGTGAGCAGGCGAGTCCTCTTCTTTCTCCTCTCTCAGCTTCTTTTGGGTTCGTTTCTCGACACGTTCTTCAGTTTCCTGTCAGGTTAGTTTCTTCTTCACCTGTTTCAATCTTGGTCTCTGTGTCCTTTCAGAGGCTCCTCGCCGCCGGCCCGCTCTCCATCCCTCCAGCTGCTGTGTGCTTTGACATTGGTTTAATCGCCGTTGTCCATTTGGGAAGATCTTTAAGTTGAAGTTTGAAGAATGAGCGCCTACACCGTGTCGCTGCCCGGCCCCGGCCCCTGGGGCTTCAGGCTGCAGGGCGGGAAGGACTTCAACATGCCGCTGACCATCTCCAGGGTGAGAAACCGCTTCATTACTCCGTATGTGACTGTGGACGTCAGTCTGTAGCTGCTGCACATGAAACTGTTCCTTTGATTCAGTGTCTTCTGAGGGTACACCGTCACGTCTCTGACCTCCTGAAGTGTTTTTTATGTTCCAAAGTCCAGTCAAGTCGTTTCCGTCTCTCGCTGAGTCTTTCAGGTCGTATTGTCGTAGTTCCACTGACCTGCTGCAGTCACAGATTCCCAGCGTGTTTCTAATAAACGAGGCGCGGCGTCCTGCTGGCCAAAGGGTTTAAGTGGCTGATCATGTAATCTCAGCGTCCTCGCTGGGCCCCTGACGGCTTCCTCCGTCCACTGTCGCCATAAACTACACCCAAAAACTGTAAAGAAAGAAACACACCACCTTTCAAACCATGAGATAACTCGGACCAAGAAATGGATCAGAACCTTTAACAATGATACAAAGGAAAATAAAATCAATTAAGTCCGACTCAGACAGGCTGCTGCACCAGACGATGGTTCTGATGGTTCTGATGGTTCTGATGGTTCTGATGGTTCTGCCGATTCGGATGGTTCTTATTCGTTCACTTGTTTTAAGAAAATAAAGATTTCATGGAGTGAACTGATTGTTTCATTGATTGCAGTCTCGCTTGTTTTGATTGGTCTAAAAAATCACAATCAGTAGAAACGTAGATTTTTGTATCATTTGATGAAAGTAGTGGAGCAAAGCTGCTGTCTCATCCGTGCAAACTGTGGAGAACAGTGGTATCGTCCTTTAAAGCTGCTCTGGACCATGAAACTGGTTTATTTTCTGTTGTTTGCTTCCTGTTTCCTGTTGATCGACGACTTTTTCCTGTTCTGATCATGAGCTGATGTGTGGATGATTCAGAGACATGTGGAGCCTGTCAGGAGGAGGTCCGGGGCCCCGGCGGCCCTCGCGGCCCCCGGCGGCCCTCGCGGCCCCGCGGGGGCGTGACGGCTGCCAGGACTTGTCAGAGAGGATGAAAGTAGAGCCGGAGGCCTAAAACTGGAGCTGGTGTTGGTTTCACAGCCTCCAGTCTGAGAACAGAGCGGAGACACAGACTCCTGGAGTGGATTTGTGTTCAACTCTTCTCGCAGGTTTTCTGACGTGTTGATTGAGAAGAAGCTTGTTGATGAGGTTTTGATAAAGAAGAGGTTCATGTAGCGCTGCAGACCGACAGGATGGGATGCAGAAGGTTTGTTCTGAGATGTTTTAGTCAAAGTGTCATTTACACTGAGGACGCTGGGAAAGTGTCCTCACCACTGGTTAAAAGCATCATGAGTTTAAAATGTGTGAGATGAACAGATGTGGATGTTCATGATTCTCTGTGACCTCACTGGATCTCCTCACACTGCCTGAACCCACAGACGGTGCTGCCACCTGCACTTCACCTCAGCAGTCCGAGTTGTGTCCTTTGTGAAGCGAAGCTCGTGTTAAAACAGAAGCTGCGACCCGTTTTGTGTAGCTGCTGCAGGCTTCAGTGACGTCGTCTCAGCCTTTATGTCCCCGACAGGTGGACGTCAGGAGACGTGTTGTTGACAGCTGCACTGAGCTCATTCATCTGCAATCTTTATTCATCCTGTCTTCATTTCTGTGATTTGAAAATCTGAGACTAAAAAGAACCTGATTCTGAAACGCGACTGCAGGAGAGACGATGTGTGAAACCCATCCGTCGCTGTTTACATCAGCTGTGCAGCGTCACATCCGCGTCAGGCCGGAACTCTGAAGCTCACTGATCGAGAGAATATGATTATTCCTTCAGTCTTGTCTTCATTTGCTCCCCTGATGGTCCCGTTGTCAGGATGTGCCCACGTCGTGTCCTGGGAACAGTGTTGGTGTTCCTGGATTCTGGCTCCGTTCGTCCAGCGAGGGGCGGGGCTACACCGCGTCATCACCGCGTCATCCTCTGACCACGTTACACTTTACAAAGCCGAGTTCATTCATTCAAAGACAGATTCCGATTTTGACTTTGTTTATTTTGGACTGTTCTGACCCGGTGGGTCGGTGTGAATTATTCATCAGAGTTCTTGTACAAGCTGCTTGGATCGCCATGGTAACACACAGATTGTATTGACTGATGTTGCCTTTGTCACGACCTTTTTTATTTACAGTAAGTGTGTCTGTGACCTCTGACCTCTGAACACGAGCTGTGAAGAAACGTCCTGCAGGTTCACTGTGTTTAATGTCCTCGGCTCTTTGTCTCTAACAGCTGCTAACACACACACACACGCACGCACACACACACACACACACACACACACACGCACACACACACACACACACACGCACGCACGCACACACACACACACACACACACACACACACACACAGCAGCTGACGAGGAACTTCCCCTCCGTCTCTCTGTGGTTAATAGTATTCCATGACATCATCACTCGGCCGCGTTGGGAAACAAACAGCTGTTTACAGTAGGAGACGTTGATCATCACGCGTCATGACGGACAGACTCACAGACTCACAGAGTCCGAGGACGACTCCGGTGCTGGAGCCGACCCAAACTCTCCCTCCTCTGCTGCTCACATCATTGACTCCAGTAATAGTGCAAGTAAACTGACTCCAGTACTGAACTTGAGTATCTACATTTTCTGCTACGTTTATTTTTCACCTTTAGTTACTTTGCAGTTTTAATTTCATAATACGAATTACAATCAACAGATAAATGATGTATGTATGAATGAGATCATATAAATAATTTAAACATTTAACCAGATTAACTGCTAACAGCTGCTAACAGTTGCTAACAGCTGCTAACAGTTGCTGCAGTTAGCTTCAGTTAGCTGTGGTTTTATTAGCTGGTTAGCATGCTAACTCCAGTAGATATCTTTGCAACACAGTACTTCAAGATCTTTAACAAAACATCAACAATTTTAGCATTCCGTCAATAATTTAAATAAATGTTTGTTTTTAACTAAAATTCTTTCAAATTGCATCTTTAAAGATAAAACTTCCAACTTTATTGATCCCTGAGAAGAAACTCACAAGCTGCTCCGGCTGTGACATCAGAAATATATGAATTATTCTTCATAATGAGTACTTAGTGTATATTTTGATACCAATATTTTTTACTTTTATTTAAAGGAACAGTTCACTCAAACAATAAATCCATTCATCGTCCCCTCTGAAGGAGCAACAGCTGAAGTAGCAACAAAAAACCTCCAAGCACTTCCTGTTTCAGTGTACCTGTGGATCTACACACAAATATCACCCGATTACTTTGATAGTGAAGAAAACTTTGATGTTTCTCAGGCAAGTTTTGCAGATGTAAGAACGTCTGTATTAAGGTTTTCTAAAAAATATAAATGGCTCCAGAACTAAGACGATATTTACTCCCTCGACGTGCGGTCGAGCTCGAGCATGCTAACACTGTTAGCTCAGCGGTACTACCTGATGCTAACACTGTTAGCTCCGCAGCTCCAGTGAAGGCTTCATCTTAATAAAATCTGGTCTCAGATCAGTTAGTGATGTGTCTCTGCTGCAGACTGTGATCTCAGCAGACGAGCTGCATGGAGACATCTGATGTTTAAATCAAGTCTCCAGCTGCTTCAGCTGTTCAGCAGAACGCTGCAGCTCTGTTTTACTGTGAAGCTCCAGAACTGTGATTATTAACAGTAAAATATGTTATTATTTGTATTAGTATTTCTACAAGACCTGAATACTTCCTCCTGCTCAGCTTGAAAGGAGTGACTATGAATGTTGTTGTGTGGTGATAATTCTGATGTGATGTAAGAGACAGCTGGGTTAAGACTGAAATAAAGTCTGAGTGATGCAGTTATTTTAACAGTTTAATGAGATTAACTTGTTAAATCACTTCCTGCCTCTGGCTGCAGATGTACTGTGTTTCATTCTGCATCATCCTGGCATCAGTGGAGACGTGCTCTCTGTTCGTTGGTGACAGTCTGCATGCAGATCTGCTGCTGGTCGCTGCACGTCTGCCATGAAAATAAATCCCTTTCAATAAAAACACTTTTATTTAAATCAGCCGTAAATAATTTGTCCTGTCGCCATGAAAAGAAAATCCTGTTAGACACGTTCACACACATGAATCTGCAGGCGCTCAGCGTCCACTGGCTCAATGTGACAACCCAGGGCGGAAATAAACACACGCACCACACACACACACACACACACACACACACACACACACGCCGAAACCCTGAGCTCTGTTATAAAATCTCTCCGTCGGCTCCATGTGGTGAGAATCTGACTGCTGCTCTCTGGATGGATTTATTGATGCCTCTGATGGCTTTTATGAACGTGCCTGAGAGTGTGTGGCGGACGCTTCCCATCATGCCTCTGGGCTCCACAGTCCAGTGTTTGCTCAGGTTCGGAGGTTCAGAGCAGCAGGTTCAGGGATCATCAGACAGAATGAGGCTCAGTCTGCTGCATTAGATTTTTATTTATTAGTTCTCATATTTTCTTTTCAATCAGCTGAGAAAGCTTGTTTTATTCTTCACAATAACTCTGGTGGTATTTAATATTTTGTGACATTTCTGTGCAGCCTCGTGAAGCTGCAGGGATGATGGAAATGTCAGGAGAGGTTGAGCAGCAGGCAGACGAGGACAGAAAGCATCAAAACCAAAAATCACTAAAGACATAAATAAATACATAAAGACATTAAATGCACCAAAAAAAAATACTGAAAATAAATGTAGGCAATGTTGTGACAGATGCGACATGATGAGACAAGATGAGACAAGATGAGACATGATTAGACAAGATGAGACAAGATGAGACAAGATGAGACGTGATGAGACAAGACGAGACGTGATGAGACAAGATGAGACAAGATGAAACATGATGAGACAAGATGAGACAAGATGAGACAAGATGAGACATGATTAGACAAGATGAGACAAGATGAGACGTGATGAGACAAGACGAGACGTGATGAGACAAGATGAGACAAGATGAAACATGATGAGACAAGATGAGACAAGATGAGACAAGATGAGACATGATTAGACAAGATGAGACAAGATGAGACGTGATAAGACAAGACGAGACGTGATGAGACAAGATGAGACAAGATGAAACATGATGAGACAAGATGAGACAAGATGAAACATGATGAGACAAGATGAGACGTGATGAGACAAGATGAGACAAGATGAGACATGATGAGACGTGTTGAGACAAGATGAGACGTGTTGAGATAAGATGAGACATGATGAGACAAGATGAGAAGTGATGAGACGTGATGAGACGTGATGAGACTAGATGAGACAAGATGAGACGTGATGAAACATGATGAGACGTGTTGAGACAAGATGAGACGAGATGAGACATGATGAGACAAGATGAGAAGTGATGAGACAAGATGAGACGTGATGAGACGTGATGAGACAAGATGAGACATGATGAGACATGATGAGACGAGATGAGACGTGATGAGACAAGATGAGACGTGATGAGACAAGATGAGATGTGATGAGACATGATGAGACATGATGAGACGAGATGAGACGTGATGAGACAAGATGAGACGTGATGAGACGTCATGACACAAGATGAGACGTGATGACACAAGATGAGACGTGATGAGACATGATGAGACCAGATGAGACGTGATCAGACAAGATGAGACAAGATGAGACGTGATGAGACATGATGAGACATGATGAGACAAGATGAGACGTGATGAGACGTGATGAGACGTCATGAGACATGATGAGACATGATGAGACGAGATGAGACAAGATGAGACGTGATGAGACATGATGAGACACGATGAGACAAGATGAGACGTGATGAGACAAGATGAGACATGATGAGACATGATGAGACATGATGAGACGAGATGAGACGTGATGAGACATGATGAGACGAGATGAGACGTGATGAGACAAGATGAGACGTGATGAGACAAGATGAGACAAGATGAGACGTGATGAGACAAGATGAGACAAGATGAGATGTGATGAGACATGATGAGACATGATGAGACGAGATGAGACGTGATGAGACGTGATGAGACGTGATGAGACATGATGAGACAAGATGAGACGAGATGAGACGTGATGAGGCATGATGAGACAAGATGAGACGTGATGAGACAAGATGAGACAAGATGAGATGTGATGAGACATGATGAGACAAGATGAGACGAGATGAGACGTGATGAGGCAAGATGAGACAATTTGTTGTTTGGTCCATAAAATGTCAGAAAATAGTGAAAAATGTGGATCAGTGTTTGTCCACAACTCCCAGACGTTCAGTTAACTGTCACAGAGAATATTGTCGCGTCACCAGCTGACGTCAGAGACTGAAGACTGTCGTCATGAATGAATTGATTAATCAACTCTTTTGTTTGTCGTTCGAGCGTCCGTGCTGAATTTTAACTCTTACTTCTGATTAGAGCTGCATTTCTGCACCTTTGCTGCTTTGTTTGATGGATTATCAAATACATTAAATAAATAATTCATGTTCAGAGTGGGCAGCTGCTGAAGGACGTAAAAGTGATTAAATCCACCTTCACATTCATGTCAGTTTTCTTTGCGCCTACATTCTCAATAAGCAGCTTATCTCCACTCGGATGAAGCAGCCTGCAGATATTTGATGTTGGACATATTGACTCTTTGATATTTTCTTTTATGGACTCATTTATTCTGATGCAGCAGTAAACCAGCTGACCTACCTCTGATTGTGGCTTTAAGTTTTACAGTCTGAAGTGAAGTCAAGTGAGTGAAAGCCGAGCTCTCAGTAACTGGACTCCTGCTGTAACACATGGTGCTGACTCAGCTCGCACTGAGCTCCTGATCCCACCACCTCCTGTTACAGCTGCACAGGGAAGCCCCGATGACCCACACTGGACCCACAGAGGTCTGTGATACACGACCCGTCTGGACTTCCGTGGATATCACGGGTAGATTTTATCATATCTCTATATCAGTTAGAGAAAGAATGACCGATATCTGCAGGTGTAGACCGAGTACTGAACAGGTCGCTGGACCAGAGCTGCTGTGAGAAGTGACAGTTAATATGTCTTGTGGGGGGGTCGACAAAGAAACAACACAAGACAGACAAGAAACAACTACAACAAGACATGAAGTGACTACAAACAGACACATAACAACTACAGACATGCAACGACTACAAACAAACACGTTTCAACTACAAACAGACACGTAAAAACTACAGACACGTAAAAACTACAAACAGACACGTAAAAACCACAGACACGTAACAACTACAAACAGACACGTAACAACTACAAACATACACATAACAACCAGAAACATACACGTAAAAACTACAAACAGACATGTAACAACTACAAACATACACGTAAAAACTACAAACATACACGTAAAAACTACAAACATACACGTAAAAACTACAAACAGACAAGTAACAACTACAAACATACACGTAAAAACTACAAACAGACAAGTAACAACTACAAACATACACGTAAAAACTACAAACAGACAAGTAACAACTACAAACAGACACGTAAAAACCACAGACACGTAACAACTACAAACAGACACGTAACAACTACAAACATACATGTAAAAACTACAAACAGACATGTAACAACTATAAACATACACATAACTACAAACATACATGTAAAAACTACAAACAGACAAGTAACAACTACAAACATACACGTAAAAACTACAAACAGACATGTAACAACTTCAAACAGACATGTAACAACTTCAAACAGACATGTAACAACTTCAAACAGACACTTAACAACAGACACGTAACAACAACAAACAGAAACGTAACAACTACAAACATACACGTAACAACAACAAACAGAAACGTAACAACTACAAACAGACACATAACAACTACAAACAAACATGTAACAACTACAAACAGACACATAACAACTACAAACATACACATAACAACTAGAAACATACACGTAAAAACTACAAACAGACACGTAACAACTACAAACATACACGTAACAACTACAAACATACACATAACAACTAGAAACATACACGTAAAAACTACAAACAGACACGTAACAACTACAAACATACACATAACAACTAGAAACATACACGTAAAAACTACAAACAGACATGTAAAAACCACAGACACGTAATGTGTCTGTTTGTAGTTGTTATGTGTCTGTTTGTAGTTGTTACATGTTTGTTTGTAGTTGTTATGTGTCTGTTTGTAGTTGTTACGTTTCTGTTTGTTGTTGTTACGTGTGTGTTTGTAGTTGTTACGTTTCTGTTTGTTGTTGTTACGTGTCTGTTGTTAAGTGTCTGTTTGAAGTTGTTACATGTCTGTTTGAAGTTGTTACATGTCTGTTTGAAGTTGTTACATGTCTGTTTGTAGTTTTTACGTGTATGTTTGTAGTTGTTACATGTCAGTTTGTAGTTTTTACATGTATGTTTGTAGTTATGTGTATGTTTATTGTTGTTACATACAAACATACACGTAAAAACTACAAACAGACAAGTAACAACTACAAACAGACATGTAACAACTACAAAGAGATGTAACAGATGTGAATGAACATAATCAATAAAAAACGTTAACGACAGTTGTATCATTACAGCAGCCTCACACACACACACAGTACAGTGTGGAGGAAGCTGCAGGGTGGCAGAGAGCTGCTGAGGCTGCTGACAGGCAGGAGGCTGTTTTTAGCTTCTGAAGGTCACACACACGCACACACACACACACACACACACACACACACACACACACACACACACACACACACACACAGGTCTTATCAGTCTTCTGTTACAGACTGTCACTGCTGTCAGTATGTGTGTGTGTGTGTGTGTGTGCGTGTGTGTGTGTTTGATGAAGTCCAGACTCACAGTTTTAACAGTAGGGATGAAAACAGGTTGTAGACAAACCTTTGTTGAAGTCGATCCTGTGGAGTCGGTCTGTGTCAGAAATGTAGAATAAATACATTTAGTCGAGCTTTACTGACGGCTCCCCTGGTGGACACGTCCCATGTTCCCTGTCATAAAGACAGACATGTAGAGACACAGGCCTCGACTTCATGAAACTCACCCTGTTTTTCAAAATGTCCATATTCAGCGGTATACAGGACTGATGCCATGCAGACATGTCAGACTCTGCGAGATCAGTTTCACATGTTGTTAACTTCTGTGTTTCGGCTCAAAATTGAAATGTGAAGCAAACGTGAGCTTCAGTCTGAGTGTTTCTGTCTGCAGCTGCTAAAGCCTGAAACAACAGGAGAGGGCTGAGAGCCGGAGCTGAACATGTCTGACGCGTCAGCTTATTGATGACATTTTGTTGGTCACCTCTTCTCGTCTGTCTCTTTTCCTCGTTCTTCTGTGTAGCAGCGGTGAAAGATCAAAAAGAAAACATGTTTATTGTGTAGACTTGATTAATAGTCTTAGTATCAGAGCTAGTATCAGATTTGAATCATTATCAATTTAAAACAGTAATTCATCTGTTAGCATGCTAACAGCACTCAGTATGCACACTTTGATATCACCAACAATTTCTTCCAGTGTCTTTCTTTAAATTTCAGCTGCAATCTTTGTCTCTTGTGTTTGAAACTCTGGATCAGCATCAGGAATAAAGTCCTGGTAGTTTAATGACCTGAGGAGGATCTGTAATGGTCTGTGACCATGTTTCTGAACCAGTAGTGATTGTGTAAAGTATGTGGGTCAGTGTGAAAGTAGGCCGTGCTCAGCCTGGACAGGCTTCACATTGTTTGAGCTCAGCGAGCTGCTTCCTGGAAGACAAACTGTTTAATCCAGAGAAATAATCTGGAATCCGAGAACAGTGCTGAAATGATCCTTCACAACTCTGAACATTGAAGTCTGACTGCACTGAGGCGCTGCTGGGATTTGAACCCAGGACCTCCTGTTTACGAGACATGCACTTTTACCAGCTAAGCCACAGCGCCTCGGCTATAACCAGCAGCCGCTGTCCAAAGGTTCGTTGAGCAAGTCATTCACCAAGCTCATGATGTTACTGACTGCTGGATTTTCTTCTAAAATCTGTTTATCATTAACCAACGATTACTTTCAGTATCTGTTCAATATTATATCAAAAACAAGTTCCTGCCCACATTTCCCAGAGCAAACAAGACAAATGATTGAAAGAATGAGGGTCACAGAAAGGATCTTCTGTTGTGATAACGAGACGCTTATGGAATTTGAACCCACGATGTCCTGTTTACCAGACAGGTGCTTTAACAAGCTAAGCCACAGCGCCTCCTACAGGCTGTTCTTCTCTGATGTTAACGTCTCTCAGATCACTGTAGCTCCTTCACAGAGTTCAGCAGTGCTGTCCTCAGATCAGAGGGTCAGAGATCAGCCAGCAGGTTTCCTCTGACGCACCTGACGTCACTCAGGTGAGCACACCTGCTGAATATGCTGGCAGCTCACTGTTGCAGTTGTATTTAACTGAATCAGTGAAAGAGGGAAACTGTATTTTTATCTGTGTTGGATAATGATGAGGTGAGTTTAAACATGTTCTTAATAATCAGGTGGATTTGTAAAGTGTGCTGACTGGTTGAGTTTTGTAGCTACAGCTAACGTGACGTGTAGTGTAACAGCCTGTGTGTAACGACCTGTGTGTAGTGTAACGACCTGTGTGTAGTGTAACGACCTGTGTGTAGAGTAACGACCTGTGTGTAACGACCTGTGTGTAACGACCTGTGTGTAGTGTAACGACCTGTGTGTAACGACCTGTGTGTAGAGTAACGACCTGTGTGTAGAGTAACGACCTGTGTGTGTAACGACCTGTGTGTAACGACCTGTGTGTAGTGTAACGACCTGTGTGTAACGACCTGTGTGTAGAGTAACGACCTGTGTGTAACGACCTGTGTGTAACGACCTGTGTGTAGAGTAACGACCTGTGTGTAACAACCTGTGTGTAACGATCTGTGTGTAGTGTAACGACCTGTGTGTAACGACCTGTGTGTAGAGTAACGACCTGTGTGTAACAACCTGTGTGTAACGATCTGTGTGTAGTGTAACGACCTGTGTGTAACGACCTGTGTGTAACGATCTGTGTGTAGTGTAACGACCTGTGTGTAACGACCTGTGTGTAACGACCTGTGTGTAGTGTAACGACCTGTGTGTAACGACCTGTGTGTAGAGTAACGACCTGTGTGTAGTGTAACGACCTGTGTGTAGAGTAACGACCTGTGTGTAGTGTAACGACCTGTGTGTAACGACCTGTGTGTAACGACCTGTGTGTAGTGTAACGACCTGTGTGTAGAGTAACGACCTGTGTGTAACGACCTGTGTGT
>CM077796.1:31073132-31119190 GCA_039737535.1 Lagodon rhomboides
CCTCCTGGTGGTCACAGGAAGAACAACATGAGCTGAATCCAAGATTTCCCAAAACAATAAACACTGTTGAGTGAAAATGATCAATATCTTTAATCCCTGAAAAGTAAAAATATTTTACTGTCACAAACATAAAACTTGTTGTGTGGAGCAAATGTACAGAAGTATGGAAGCCCAGAGAGACAAATCAGAACAGGTGGAAGGTTTGTTTCTAAGTTTATTACTATTTATTTTTCTTTTGTGGAGCAGCTGGAAAAAAGTTTGTCAGTTAATTTTTTGTTTCACGAATCACAAAAATATTAATTTAAAAAACAAAATTAAGAAATGTAATTAGAAAATGTAAATAATAATTAGTTTGGCCTCTCAGGGCTTCAACACATGACAGATGTGATGAGGAGACGAAGGTAGCAGAGAAACTGATGAGCACATTTAAAATGACATTTAAAACATTTTAATGAAGAAATAAATTGATAGTTTTACATTCAGGCTCGTTTTGTAAAAAAATATGCTGAGAAGACATTTTCACAACATTGACAGCAGAACTTGTCTGTGAAACATATTGATCACACACTGACAGTTGTTACCCAACACTCTCCTCCCCTGACTCCCCTGACTCCCCCTGACTCCCCCACCTGCTCCACCTGACTCCCCTCCTGCTCCCCCTGACTCCCCCTGACTCCCCCTCCTGCTCCACCTGACTCCCCTCCTGCTCCCCCTGACTCCCCCTGACTCCCCCACCTGCTCCACCTGCTCCACCTGACTCCCCCTGACTCCCCTCCTGCTCCCCCTGACTCCCCTCCTGCTCCCCCTGACTCCCCCTGACTCCACCTGACTCCCCTCCTGCTCCCCCTGACTCCCCCTGACTCCCCTCCTGCTCCACCTGACTCCCCCTGACTCCCCTCCTGCTCCCCCTGACTCCCCTCCTGCTCCCCCTGACTCCCCCTGACTCCCCTCCTGCTCCACCTGACTCCCCCTGACTCCCCTCCTGCTCCCCCTGACTCCCCCTGACTCCCCTGACTCCCCCTGACTCCCCCTGACTCCCCTCCTGCTCCACCTGACTCCCCCTGACTCCCCTCCTGCTCCCCCTGACTCCCCTGACTCCCCCTGACTCCCCTCCTGCTCCCCCTGACTCCCCCTGACTCCCCTCCTGCTCCCCCTGACTCCCCTCCTGCTCCCCCTGACTCCCCCTGACTCCCCTCCTGCTCCCCCTGACTCCCCTCCTGCTCCCCCTGACTCCCCTCCTGCTCCCCCTGACTCCCCCTGACTCCCCTCCTGCTCCCCCTGACTCTCCCTGACTCCCCTCCTGCTCCCCCTGACTCCCCCTGACTCCCCCTGACTCCACCTGACTCCACCTGGCTCCCCCTGACTCCCCTGACTCCCCTCCTGCTCCCCCTGACTCCCCTGACTCCACCTGACTCCACCTGACTCCACCTGACTCCCCTCCTGCTCCCCCTGACTCCCCCTGACTCCCCCTGACTCCCCTCCTGCTCCCCCTGACTCCCCCTGACTCCCCTCCTGCTCCCCCTGACTCCCCCTGACTCCCCTCCTGCTCCCCCTGACTCCCCCTGACTCCCCCTGACTCCACCTGGCTCCCCCTGACTCCCCCTGACTCCCCTCCTGCTCCCCCTGACTCCCCCTGACTCCACCTGACTCCACCTGACTCCACCTGACTCCCCCTCCTGCTCCCCCTGACTCCCCCTGACTCCCCTCCTGCTCCCCCTGACTCCCCCTGACTCCCCTCCTGCTCCACCTGACTCCCCCTGACTCCCCTCCTGCTCCCCCTGACTCCCCTCCTGCTCCCCCTGACTCCCCTCCTGCTCCCCCTGACTCCCCTCCTGCTCCCCCTGACTCCCCCTGACTCCCCCTGACTCCCCTCCTGCTCCCCCTGACTCCCCTCCTGCTCCCCCTGACTCCCCCTGACTCCCCTCCTGCTCCACCTGAAGCCTCAGTCGCTGCAGGTGAACGGCCGGCCGTCGGCCTGCAGTGCCTCCTCCGGGCCTGCAGAGGCAGCGGCGGTCAGCCCGAATCAGAGGACGCAGTATAACTCTCCCATCGGCCTGTACTCAGAGGACACTCTGAGGGAGATGGCGGCCATTCAGGCGGGTCGGCCTGCGGGGTACGTAGAGACGAAGAGGCCGGACGAGATGATTACTGACGAAGTGGAGGAAACATGGCAGGAGATCCAGAAGGGTCACTCAGAGGCAGAGCTGATCAGGAGCTGAACAACCGAGTTTGATTTATCTCAGTTTCACTTTAAATCACAAGTCACTGTGCTGATCTGATTCATGTCGTTCAGGTAGAACAATCGTTACGTTAAGTTCAGTGCAAAATTAAACTGTAATTGTCCATCAACACATCTGCACATCGTCAGTGTCTCCCAGAACCACAGATACCACCGTTCCTTCAACACCAGCAGGTGAACTGAATATAAAGACCAGTATTTCTTCTCTTTTAGCTCTGTGTTTGGTCTCCACCAGCGAGTGCTGCGAGTCAACCAGAACAGTAAAGTTGAGTCTCGGCAGATAAACAGTGAGCTGAAACTATAAAGCTATGGTGGCTATTTAAAGGCAAATGATGCTAACATTAGCTACGTAGCCTGGTACTCGGCTACATAACAAGCTTTCAGAATGGAACAAATCGTCCGTCAGCGCTCAGACAACGTGCTTCCTGTACGTGACGTCTCCTGACAGCAGCTCCTCCTCTGACCGTCCTGCCATGTGGACGACACGTCAGCTGAGCTCAGACTGGACCTCTGCTGATCACCAAGAGAAGAAGAAACCAGGGCGGATCAGAACATGCACTGATCAAGAGTAACTGATGATGAATCTAGCTCAGTGAGCACAGTGGTGGAGAGTAACTAAGTACAGTTACTTAAAGGAACAGTTCACCCAAAAATTAAAGTTCTGTGATATTATTGCTTTTACTCAAGTAAATCATCAGATTACTTCTTCCACCACTGAGTGATGTGACTGAGTGAGGAGGAGCTCATCCAACAAACACATTACTCTACACACACACCACACACACACACACACACACACACACACCACACACACACACACACACACACACACACACACACACACACAGTTTCCTCAGTTCACAGTGTGATTCGGTTACTGTGTCACTGATGAGGCCAAACACCTGTTGGTTCCTCTGGCTGCTGTTAAAGGTCAGGGAACCTTCTGGACACACACACACACACACACACACACACACACACACACACACACACACACGCACACACACACTTGGTTTACCTCTGCAGTACGACACTCGTTGCCTGGAGACTGGGACCTAAAATGATTCCACGTGATGGATGAATGAAGGACGTGTGTGTTTGCTCAGATTGATTCTCGTGTCTGTGTGGAAACATGAAGAAGCTGCTTCTCTGGTTTTAACAACTGATGGACTTTAGACCTCAGTACACTTCTGAGTGGACCTTCTGAGGTCCTCAGACCAGATGTTTCCCCTCAGTGTCTCTTCATTAAACTCTCTCCCCACACACAGATTCGTCACAGATGGCTGACCTCTGACCTCTGACCTCTGTTTCTCCCCTCTCTGTTGTCATTCCTGTTTTCTAACGGCTTCCTCTTCTCTCTCCTCTGTCGTCTCCTCGCTGTGGCTCGAACCAGGTTGTCTCCCCCGCTGGCCCAAAGTTGGTATCCTCCTTGTTTGCTGATTGCATCCTGGATGTGTTGTGCTGTTGTTTGGACCTGTGAAGGCATGTTTTGGTTCTGTGGTGTCAGAGGAAATAGTTTCTTCTCTTCGTGTGTCTAACACAGATTCATTCAGCTCAGATACTTTTCCTCTCGTGTTGTGAACTGATTGAAAACAGGAAATATCTGGAACATTTGAAGGTGAAATTTCAAAATCAGCCTCAACACGATGTGAGTCAGGTAATATCCTGACCGGACGACCTGACAGGTGCGTCTGGCTCATCAATCGATTCTTTAACCTCGTGCCGTAATCATAGCTGATATGATGGACGCCTCATCTGTTGCCTCAGTGTCGGGACAGAAGAAAGACAGTCTTTTTGTCTGCTCTCTCAGAGTTTGATCAATTCCAAGTGGGTGTTGCTGGTGTTGACCAATAGGAGCACAGAGCGCTCTTTACCTGTAAACATGGTGACGGGGAGAGGGATGATGCTGTTGGTGTTGCCAGATCTCATGACAGAAACAAGCAACCAGACCTGTGGAAACAGGCGACAGGTGACTTAATCATTATCACGTGTACGAGACAGAAGCCACTCGATCACTTCTATTGATTGGATTTTTAAGAAACTCTATCTTGGAATTTTACATTTGCCTTTCTAACTCTAAGGAACTGGAACAATGACTGAATGAAAAACCGAGTGAAGGTTGAATGGTCCTTCACCTCAGGTCCAGTCCTGGTCTGCTGCGCTGCCCGTCTGTCTTCGCTCTGTGCTAGTTGTCCTTCGACCCTGGCGATGTGTTGTGTGTGAGGGCGATGTGTTGTGTGTGAGGGCGACGTGTTGTGTGTGAGGGCGATGTGTTGTGTGTG
The DNA here is from genome assembly GCA_039737535.1 of Lagodon rhomboides. Lineage (NCBI taxonomy): Eukaryota > Metazoa > Chordata > Actinopteri > Spariformes > Sparidae > Lagodon > Lagodon rhomboides. The sequence goes on from CM077796.1 coordinate 31,077,654, forward strand.
AGGGCGATGTGTTGTGTGTGAGGGCGACGTGTTGTGTGTGAGGGCGACGTGCGATCAAAGTCAGGGTTAGAAAGTAAGAAAAACTTCTCAAGCCCAGAGCCCAGAGTCACTTATGATAAGATTTGGAAGACAAGGTGGACGACCTCGAGAAGTTTCCAGAGGTGGTGATACCTGTTTCTGCTGCCGGGCTCCTTCAGTCTGCTGAGGTTCTGGTTCTGCTCAAACAGAACTAGTTCAGACGACATGTTGGCGAACGCGACCAAACTATATCTGAATGGTAATGAAGAGTCAGAGGCCGACTGTTGGTCAGAGTTAACGGCTGTGTGTTTGGCTCCCGGCTCTTTAATCTGCAGCATCTTTAGATTTTCTCTAACATCACTGTCTCTGCCCGCTGGAGTTTGATTTAACCTGCAGGGAGCACCAGACGGGTGGAGCTTACAGGCCCTGTAGACATCACCTGCTACAGCCAGCAGGTTAAAACAAACACCAACAGTTTTCTACCAAAGTCGGGTCTGATTCTGGTAAATTTGCTGTGTAATGTTGTGACGTGATTCTTGTGGTTTGCTGTGTGTTGTGAGTCACCATGAGGCTGATTGTGTCTCTCAGCTGAAGAGACAAACGAGCTGAAGCAGCAGAGACTTAATTAACTGTCAGATCCCCTCCTGGGTCATGTTCTGCTGGTGTGTGTGTGTGTGTGTGTGTGTGTGTGTGTGTGTGTGTGTGTGTGTGTGTGTGTGTGTGTGTCGCTGCATGCATCCTCACATACACACACTAATATTATTAAAAATAGAGACCGATGCTAAATGTGACTGATGAAACCTCGGCTGTGTCTCTGAGACAATCGTCTCCGTTACGTCTCGTGGTATTTGACTGAAGGTCACAGTGTTTGTGGTGGGTTGGTTTGATGGTTTTTTCCTCCTGTTGGGAAAAGAACATTCATTATTTCCTCTTGTTTCCGCGGTTGTAGACCATCAGGGAACGTTCACAAGACAAATGAATCTACTTTATAAAGTAGTTCTCAAGCTTTATTTGACTTAGATCCAACCACTAAACCAGTAACAGCAACCAGCAGCACCAGACTCCCTTAACAAATGTGTCAGTTTAGTGAGTTGTTGAGTTGGAGACACTTTATAAACTCTGTGAAACTCTGTCTCTGACTCATTCTGCATTATTTGGACCTTCTTGTAAATTCAGCTGATGTTCTACATGAACTTCTGTCTGTCTTTGAGGAGAAACATGGAGTCTGTTTGTCTCAGTGATGGACGGGTTTGTTTCATATAGAGCAGGAAGTGACATCAGGTCACTGAGGTCACTCAGACGGATGTTCATGTAGCTGTGAACAGTTTGGTTTGAAGTCTGGAGAGTTTAGTTTCTGTTTGAGAGGCCGACAGTGTGAAACTGTTGCAGCTGTGAAGTTTGTTGTTGCATGAAAAAGCAGTTAAAGGTGTGTAAACAGGTGAACGTTGCTTCAGGATGTGATTGGTTGTTATTTGCTGTGAGCATGACGGCCTCCGTGTGTCTTCTTTTAACACCAACCTTTGACCCTTGCGCCCACCTCACATACCTCCCTTCTTCCCTTGTCCTCCAACTATCTGTCCACTTCCTGTCTTCCTCTCCGTCACCACTCGTCCTCCTCCACGTCGCATCTTCTGCCATCAGCGCCGGCTTCATCCCCGGCGCTCTGGACACCGCCCTCTCCACCCATAAGCCCATAGAGGTGAAGGGCCCCGGCGGTAAGGCCACCATCATCCACGCCCAGTACAACACGCCCATCAGCATGTACTCGCAGGACGCCATCATGGACGCCATCGCAGGGCAGACGCAGGGGAAGGGTCACGATGCTGGGTGAGAACACCTCCACCTCCTCCACCTCCTCCAATCTCCTTCGTCTTTTCACTCCCTCTCTTCCTCTTCACCATCTTTCCATGTTCTCCTTCTTCCTCCTTTTCCTTCTTCCTGTACTTCTATTTTCTCCTCCTCATCTCTTCGTCCTCTTCGAAATTAATTACAACAGATTTTCAGCAAATGACACAAAGGCGTGATTTAAACGTCACTCAGAGAAAGATTCATTTGTGTAGTTGTACTTTGTGTTGAGGGAGTTTCTGCCCCACCACTGATTCAGTTCTGACATTTTAGATGTGAACATAAATGTTTCTTCATGGGGACTCTAGACTCCTCCTCCTCCTCCTCCTCCTCCTCCTCCTCCTCCTCCTCCTCCTCCTCCTTCTCCTCCTCCTCCTCCTCCTCCTCCTCCTCCTCCTCCTTTACACCTCCTGCTCCTCCTCCTCCTCCTCCTTTACACCTCCTCCTCCTCCTCCTCCTCCTCCTCCTCCTCCCCTGCATGGTGTTGGCTCGTACGCACTCGTGGTCTGTGTCTGGTTGACGTCAGACGTGTCCTGAAGGTTGTATTCAGTCGTGTGTTGTGATCCCAGTGTGATGCTGGCGAGGAGTTTGTGTTCATGTGGTGGCCGTGTGGTTCATCAGCTTCAGTCTCTGAGCGGAGCCACACGTCCACATATTCATCCTGTTCAGATATATATTTAATATGTCTGGATGTGTTTGTGACCTCAGAGGTAAGTTAGGCAGTCCTTCCATACATCTTTAGAAACTTCCATTCATGCAAACGTTTCCAGATGATCGGAGGATTTCTGAGGTCTCAGATGACATGCCGTTTCATCTGATATTATTGAATCTGTATCCAGCGGGGTGACTCAAACGGGGGTCGGCCATTGGGCAGCTTGTTGGCTGATAATCATACCTGTGAATGTGATGTGACGTGTTTGGTATCAAACATGTGATACTCTGAGCAGCTGAGCAGCTCTGCTGGTCCTGACTTCAGATCAGACGTCAGGAAACAATTTAGAGCAACAACTATTTTTATTTCTGTCGGGTAACATTCAAAACACACAAAGTGTAGTTCACACGCTCGACAGGACACGTATTAATGTACAGGACACATATTAATGTACAGGACACATATTAATGTACAGTAAACATATTAATGTACAGGACACATATTAATGTACAGGACACATATTAATGTACAGGACACATATTAATGTACAGTAAACATATTAATGTACAGTACACATATTAATGTACAGTAAACATATTAATGTACAGGACACATATTAATGTACAGTAAACATATTAATGTACAGGACACATATTAATGTACAGTACACATATTAATGTACAGTAAACATATTAATGTACAGTAAACATATTAATGTACAGGACACATATTAATGTACACTAAACATATTAATGTACAGGACACATATTAATGTACAGGACACATATTAATGTACAGTAAACATATTAATGTACAGGACACATATTAATGTACAGGACACATATTAATGTACAGGACACATATTAATGTACAGGACACATATTAATGTACAGGACACATATTAATGTACAGGACACATATTAATGTACAGGACACATATTAATGTACAGGACACATATTAATGTACACTAAACATATTAATGTACAGGACACATATTAATGTACAGTAAACATATTAATGTACAGTACACATATTAATGTACAGGACACATATTAATGTACAGGACACATATTAATGTACACTAAACATATTAATGTACAGGACACATATTAATGTACAGGACACATATTAATGTACAGGACACATATTAATGTACAGGACACATATTAATGTACACTAAACATATTAATGTACAGGACACATATTAATGTACAGGACACATATTAATGTACACTAAACATATTAATGTACAGGACACATATTAATGTACAGGACACATATTAATGTACAGGACATATACTGTCACCAAAAGTGGGACGAGCTAGTCTTCCTGGAGTCTCCCTGTTGTTGTGCTGTTATGTTGTTGTTGTTGTTGTGCCGTTGTGTTGTTGTTGTTGTTTGTTCTGTTGTTGGTGGTGTTGTGTTGTTGTTGTTGTTCTGTTGTTGTGTTGTTGTTGTTGTTCTGTTGTTGTGTTGGTGTTGTGTTGTTGGTGTTCTGTTGTTGTTGTTCTTGTGTTGGTGTTGTGTTGTTGGTGTTCTGTTGTTGTTGTTCTTGTGTCGGTGTTGTGGTGTTGTGTTGGTGTTGTGTTGTTGTCGTTGTTGTGTTGTTGTTGTGTTGGTGTGTCGGTGTTGTGTTGTTGGTGTTCTGTTGTTGTGTTGGTGTTATGTTGGTGTTGTGTTGGTGTGTCGGTGTTGTGTTGTTGGTGTTCTGTTGTTGTGTTGTTGTTGTGTTGGTGTTGTGTTGGTGTGTCGGTGTTGTGTTGTTGTTGTTGTTCTGTTGTTGTTGTTCTTGTGTTGTTGTTGTTGTTGTTGTTGTGTTGTTCTTGTTGTTGTGTTGTTGTTGTTCTTGTGTCGGTGTTGTGGTGTTGTGTTGGTGTTGTGTTGTTGTCGTTGTTGTGTTGTTGTTGCAGACGACCTCGCTCTGTTTTCACAGCTGATCATAAACCTGCTGTGACTCAGACAGCAGCTGACGAGCTTCCTCCTCCTCCTGCGTCACATCCAGCTCATTTACTGAGAAACAGCGTTCACATACAAAACCAAACGTACAGAAAGAGTGCTGAGTTCTCCTCTGCTTCTTCTTCTTCTTTGGTGGTTTATATCTTTAAATGTTCTGTCAATCAAAAACATGTGAAATATGTCTCATGTGGCTCTCCTGTGAACACTTTCTGATGACAGCAGCCATCTTCATCTTCATCTCCATCCTCACAGTCTCCTTCTTATTCTTCATGTCATGCAAATCAAATCAGTACCAGCTCAGAACAGCTTCTTCCTCCATCTCATGTAAAATCACATCAGCTGTTTGCTTGTGCTTCTTTTGGGAAATCATACAAACATTTTAGTGCTCCAGGTTTCAGTCAGGGCGTCCAAAACTTTACCAAAAATCCCTAAAAGTGGCTCACAGTCCCTGAAGCTTCAGCTCCAGTGTGTTGGTGTTGACTCGGTTTGGTATCGGGGGTTTGGCGCCCTCTATCTGTGGTTACAGTTCTCTCCCAGTTAAAGAGCATCTTGTAGACAGCGCCTCCGCCGTCTACCAGGCCGTCCAGAGTGCGGAGAAGGACCCGGAGCTGGGTGACAGGGGCCGCCGCAGCGTCAACATGCAGTCCAAGTCCTTCCGGGTCCTCGCCCACATGACCCGAACTGAGTCCAGTAAGTTTGTTGTCCTGAACTGCTGAGTTTAAAGTTTGAGAATTAAAATTTTTGGGTGAACAGTTCCTTTAAAACTGAGCATGCTCAGTAATATCTCCTCTCATGTTTCCTGTCTGTTCCAGCACCAGGAGAGAAAGAGGAGGAGGAGGAGGTGCTGAGGAGGAGCAGGTAGGCAGCAGAGCTCCATTAAACAGCTGCTGACCTCACCTGTACAATCTGGCCTGCCCCCAAACACGTGGCCCTGCCCCCAAACACGTGGCCCTGCCCCCAAACACGTGGCCCTGCCCCCAAACACGTGGCCCTGCCCCCAAACACTTGACCCTGCCCCCAAACACGTGGCCCTGCCCCCAAACACGTGGCCCTGCCCCCAAACACGTGGCCCTGCCCCCAAACACTTGGCCCTGCCCCCAAACAAGTGGCCCTGCCCCCAAACACGTGGCCCTGCCCCCTGCCTCGTCTTACTGCCCCGCCCACAACACAGCATCTCATTAGATAGCCAGAGAAACGAGTTAACGTACAAAAGATCCTGAACTCATCCTGACCGCCTCTTAAAGTAACGCAGTACATTTACTTGAGTTCTGTACTGAGCCAAACTCTGTCTTTGATATTGAAAACACATGTGAAGATATCTGGAGATTATTTGTCAAACGGATCTTTTTATATAATATTCCCAAATCTATATCTTGATTTAAATGGCACTGTACGGAGGCCCAGAGAGTCAAACATCTTCTAAATCTGTTCTTTCTTGTCTTTATGAGTTAAGAAAAGAGGAAATAATGTTTGTCATCTTTCTGGGTTCATTGTTCTTTTGTCACTTGTATCTCAGGGCTTCTGTCGTACGAAGATCCCAGGTTCCTTAACTGACTTCTTTCCACTGTGCTCAGATTATGAAAAAAGAATATGGGATCCTTTAAAAGCCGATTTAAAAAGTCTTTTTATTTTATTTTATTTTTGAATTAGAATTTCTTTGTTTTGTTTTGTTCCACAAACACCTGATGGGGAATAAACAACCTGTTGGTATAACAGATGTGATGCAGCTCGCTGACAGTCTGACAGTCTGAGAGTCTGAGAGTCTGATAGACTGAGAGTCTGATAGACTGAGAATCTGAGAGTCTGATAGACTGAGAGTCTGAGAGTCTGATAGACTGAGAGTCTGACAGTCTGACAGACTGACAGTCTGAGAATCTGAGAGTCTGACAGTCTGACAGTCTGAGAGTCGCTCTGTTTTCACAGCTGATCATAAACCTGCTGTGACTCAGACAGCAGCTGACGAGCTTCCTCCTCCTCCTGCGTCACATCCAGCTCATTTACTGAGAAACAGCGTTCACATACAAAACCAAACGTACAGAAAGAGTGCTGAGTTCTCCTCTGCTTCTTCTTCTTCTTTGGTGGTTTATATCTTTAAATGTTCTGTCAATCAAAAACATGTGAAATATGTCTCATGTGGCTCTCCTGTGAACACTTTCTGATGACAGCAGCCATCTTCATCTTCATCTCCATCCTCACAGTCTCCTTCTTATTCTTCATGTCATGCAAATCAAATCAGTACCAGCTCAGAACAGCTTCTTCCTCCATCTCATGTAAAATCACATCAGCTGTTTGCTTGTGCTTCTTTTGGGAAATCATACAAACATTTTAGTGCTCCAGGTTTCAGTCAGGGCGTCCAAAACTTTACCAAAAATCCCTAAAAGTGGCTCACAGTCCCTGAAGCTTCAGCTCCAGTGTGTTGGTGTTGACTCGGTTTGGTATCGGGGGTTTGGCGCCCTCTATCTGTGGTTACAGTTCTCTCCCAGTTAAAGAGCATCTTGTAGACAGCGCCTCCGCCGTCTACCAGGCCGTCCAGAGTGCGGAGAAGGACCCGGAGCTGGGTGACAGGGGCCGCCGCAGCGTCAACATGCAGTCCAAGTCCTTCCGGGTCCTCGCCCACATGACCCGAACTGAGTCCAGTAAGTTTGTTGTCCTGAACTGCTGAGTTTAAAGTTTGAGAATTAAAATTTTTGGGTGAACAGTTCCTTTAAAACTGAGCATGCTCAGTAATATCTCCTCTCATGTTTCCTGTCTGTTCCAGCACCAGGAGAGAAAGAGGAGGAGGAGGAGGTGCTGAGGAGGAGCAGGTAGGCAGCAGAGCTCCATTAAACAGCTGCTGACCTCACCTGTACAATCTGGCCTGCCCCCAAACACGTGGCCCTGCCCCCAAACACGTGGCCCTGCCCCCAAACACTTGGCCCTGCCCCCAAACACGTGGCCCTGCCCCCAAACACGTGGCCCTGCCCCCAAACACTTGGCCCTGCCCCCAAACACGTGGCCCTGCCCCCTGCCTCGTCTTACTGCCCCGCCCACAACACAGCATCTCATTAGATAGCCAGAGAAACGAGTTAACGTACAAAAGATCCTGAACTCATCCTGACCGCCTCTTAAAGTAACGCAGTACATTTACTTGAGTTCTGTACTGAGCCAAACTCTGTCTTTGATATTGAAAACACATGTGAAGATATCTGGAGATTATTTGTCAAACGGATCTTTTTATATAATATTCCCAAATCTATATCTTGATTTAAATGGCACTGTACGGAGGCCCAGAGAGTCAAACATCTTCTAAATCTGTTCTTTCTTGTCTTTATGAGTTAAGAAAAGAGGAAATAATGTTTGTCATCTTTCTGGGTTCATTGTTCTTTTGTCACTTGTATCTCAGGGCTTCTGTCGTACGAAGATCCCAGGTTCCTTAACTGACTTCTTTCCACTGTGCTCAGATTATGAAAAAAGAATATGGGATCCTTTAAAAGCCGATTTAAAAAGTCTTTTTATTTTATTTTATTTTTGAATTAGAATTTCTTTGTTTTGTTTTGTTCCACAAACACCTGATGGGGAATAAACAACCTGTTGGTATAACAGATGTGATGCAGCTCGCTGACAGTCTGACAGTCTGACAGTCTGAGAGTCTGAGAGTCTGATAGACTGAGAGTCTGATAGACTGAGAATCTGAGAGTCTGATAGACTGAGAGTCTGAGAGTCTGATAGACTGAGAGTCTGACAGTCTGACAGTCTGAGAGTCTGAGAATCTGAGAGTCTGACAGTCTGAGAGTCTGAGAGTCTGAGAGACTGACAGTCTGAGAATCTGAGAGTCTGACAGACTGAGAGACTGAGAGTCTGACAGTCTGAGAGACTGACAGTCTGACAGTCTGACAGACTGAGAGACTGACAGTCTGAGAATCTGAGAGTCTGACAGACTGAGAGACTGACAGTCTGACAGTCTGACAGACTGAGAGACTGAGAGTCTGACAGTCTGACAGACTGAGAGACTGACAGTCTGAGAGACTGACAGTCTGACAGTCTGAGAGTCTGACAGTCTGAGAGACTGAGAGTCTGACAGTCTGACAGTCTGAGAGACTGAGAGTCTGACAGTCTGAGAGTCTGATAGACTGAGAGTCTGACAGTCTGACAGTCTGACAGTCTGACAGTCTGAGAGTCTGACAGTCTGACAGTCTGACAGACTGAGAGACTGACAGTCTGAGAATCTGAGAGTCTGACAGACTGAGAGACTGACAGTCTGACAGTCTGACAGACTGAGAGACTGAGAGTCTGACAGTCTGACAGACTGAGAGACTGACAGTCTGAGAGACTGACAGTCTGACAGTCTGACAGACTGAGAGACTGACAGTCTGAGAATCTGAGAGTCTGACAGACTGAGAGACTGACAGTCTGACAGTCTGACAGACTGAGAGACTGAGAGACTGACAGTCTGAGAATCTGAGAGTCTGACAGTCTGACAGTCTGAGAGACTGAGAGACTGACAGTCTGACGGTCTGAGAGTCTGACAGTCTGAGAGTCTGACAGTCTGAGAGACTGAGAGTCTGACAGTCTGACAGTCTGAGAGACTGAGAGTCTGACAGTCTGAGAGTCTGATAGACTGAGAGTCTGACAGTCTGACAGTCTGACAGTCTGACAGTCTGAGAGACTGAGAGTCTGACAGTCTGAGAGACTGAGAGTCTGACAGTCTGACAGTCTGAGAGACTGACAGTCTGAGAGACTGAGAGTCTGATAGACTGAGAGTCTGATAGACTGAGAGTCTGACAGTCTGACAGTCTGAGAGACTGACAGTCTGACAGTCTGAGAGACTGAGAGTCTGATAGACTGAGAGTCTGACAGTCTGACAGTCTGAGAGACTGACAGTCTGAGAGTCTGACAGTCTGACAGTCTGACAGTCTGAGAGACTGAGAGACTGACAGTCTGAGAGTCTGACAGTCTGACAGACTGAGAGACTGACAGTCTGAGAATCTGAGAGACTGACAGTCTGACAGTCTGAGAGACTGACAGTCTGACAGTCTGAGAGACTGAGAGTCTGATAGACTGAGAGTCTGACAGTCTGACAGTCTGAGAGACTGACAGTCTGAGAGTCTGACAGTCTGACAGTCTGACAGTCTGAAGACTGAGAGACTGACAGTCTGAGAGTCTGACAGTCTGACAGACTGAGAGACTGACAGTCTGAGAATCTGAGAGTCTGACAGTCTGACAGTCTGAGAGACTGAGAGACTGACAGTCTGACGGTCTGAGAGTCTGACAGTCTGAGAGTCTGACAGTCTGAGAGACTGAGAGTCTGACAGTCTGACAGTCTGAGAGACTGAGAGTCTGACAGTCTGACAGTCTGAGAGACTGAGAGTCTGATAGACTGAGAGTCTGAGAGACTGACAGTCTGACAGTCTGAGAGTCTGACAGTCTGACAGTCTGAGAGACTGAGAGTCTGACAGTCTGACAGTCTGAGAGTCTGACAGTCTGACAGTCTGAGAGACTGAGAGTCTGACAGTCTGACAGTCTGAGAGACTGAGAGTCTGACAGTCTGACAGTCTGAGAGACTGACAGTCTGATAGACTGAGAGTCTGACAGTCTGACAGTCTGACAGTCTGTTCTGATTCAAGTTGGTACTGATCAGTCAGCGGACCCGAATAAGAATAATCAATATGTGGAGCTTAATCTGTCAATCACATTTACATCAATCATCAATCATTCCTTCAGCATAACCCAGACCCTGACCCAGTACCAGACCCGGTATCAGACCCAGTATCAGACCCGGTATCAGACCCGGTACCAGACCCAGTATCAGACCCGGTATCAGACTCTGTATCAGACCCAGTACCAGACCCGGTACCAGACCCGGTACCAGACTCTGAGTCAGAGGGGGGAGGTCTGTCTGATGAGAAGGAACAGAGCTGTGGTCCTCCTCCACCCTGATGGATGGAGCTCCCGCTGCTCAGTACACTGATTTGATCATCCCTCCATTACACACAATGGATGTGCGCTGGTCCTCCTCCCCCCCTCTTCTCCTCCACTTCTCCTCCTCCTCTCCTCCTCCTCCCCCCCTCTTCTCCTCCACTTCTCCTCCTCCTCTCCTCCTCCTCTCCTCCTCCTCCCCCCTCTTCTCCTCCACTTCTCCTCCTCCTCTCCTCCTCCTCCCCCTCTTCTCCTCCACTTCTCCTCCTCCTCTCCTCCTCCTCCCCCCTCTTCTCCTCCACTTCTCCTCCTCCTCCCCCCTCTTCTCCTCCACTTCTCCTCCTTCTCTCCTCTTCTCCTCCTCCTCCTCCTCCCTCCTCCTCCTCCTCCTCCTCCCTCCTCCTCCTCCTCCTCCTCCTCCCTCCCTTCTCCTCCTCCCTCCTCCCTCCCTTCTCCTCCTCTCTCCTCCTCTCTCCTCCTCCCTTCTCCTCCTCTTCTCCTCCTCCTCCTCCTTTTTCCGCGTTTCTGAGTGTAAAGTCAGAACATGTTTTACGGTGGTTCTGATCCACGGCCGTGTGACGACAAACACTGAAAAGTTATCAGAACTTTTGATTTAATAAGTTAGTGTCAGTTTCTGGACAGAAGACAGAAAGAGGAGCATCACCACACTGGAGATGAAGATGAAGAGGAGGAGGAACCATCGTTTAGGGCTCGATAACAACATGAAGGCAGAAGATTTGTATTTATGATTTGTGCATGAGATCAATAACACTTACAGTAACAATAACACGCTGTCGTCTTCTTCTACTTCTACTTCTACTTCTTCTACTTCTACTTCTTCTTCTTCAGTCTTTTCACTGTGTGCTCACAGTAAATACATATGCACATCTCTGCCTGTCTCTCCCTCTCTCTCTCTCTCTCTCTCTCTCTCTCTCTGTTGATGCTAACACACTTCCTGTGCTTCAGCCCTACTGAGCATGCTCCAGCTTCTGCCGACTCCGCCCCCACCGCTAGCGCCGCCCTGCAGCCTTGGGACCACGTCCCCACTTCGTCTGACCCCGCCCCTCACAGGTAACCAATCACCTGAGGGTCAAAGACAAAACAAACACTGATGATTGTTCTGATGAGTTCACACACGTTTGTTTGTTTGTTTGTTTGTGAAGATTTATGAGGTTTATGGAAACAACACAGTGAATCATTTAACCCTTTGCTGACTCGTTTCACTTTATTCAACAGGTTTGTTTTATTTTTGTAACCTGAAATATTGTAAAGAAAGCTCGAAGTATTTATTTATTAATGTCGACTTTAAGATTAATGACACAACTTTTGATACGATTAAAGCAGATTTGCACCAACTTAAACATTAATTAGGAGTTACCCTAATTGGTCCAGATGATGAGTGGTTTGGGGTCCTGAACATTTTCAGATGTGGAGCCAACGCTGAAATGCCACTTGGCGGCCATTTTACCTAACCCGACCCCTAACCCTACCCTAACTCTAACCCTGCATCGTATCTCCTGAACCCAGCATAGACAAGGTGACAGCGGCCTCCATGTTTCCATGGTCGAGGATAACAACAGAGAAACAGAGCACCGCAGTGACCACGTCAGAAGTTAGCATCTCTCTGGTTCCTCTGTGGGATTATTACAGAAAATAATCTGAAGGTTCTGATCCGTCCAGGTTCTGCTGATCCAGATCATCTCCACAGATGAACACCACTCTGTGATGTCTGAAGCTAAATTAAATGTGTAGCAGTAAGAAGCTAATGTTCGGCTACAAACAGACGACATCACGGTCACATGACTCAAACGTCTCCACCACTAAGAGTCTTACTGCACAATTACTATCCAGGTTTTCTATAAACTGATCAGAGTACAAGCTGTAAAGTCAGAGTTAGAACAGTGTGGAGCTAAAGTGGCCTGTAGAGACGGACTAGTGAGGAGACGTGTCTCTCTCACTTTGAGTTGAGGGAACTGGATGTGCTAACATGCTAACATGCTAACTTATTTCTGGTTTTGGGACTAGGTGAACAGTTAACAGGGAGTCCAGCTACATTGTGAGAAGGAAACTAACTACAATCTGAAGTTTTAAGAATCGTCAGCACTAATGATTAATTTGTTGTCCAAACTGCGTTTATGAGCAAATCAGACAAACAGACAAATCTCCACTGAAAGCTGAAATAAAGTCAAGTTTGAAAGAAATTAATATGATCAAGAATAAAAGGGAGCTCAGTGAAATAAGATGAAACTATTTAGAAGCAAAACCGTCAAAGGAGTCCTCAAACGTATTACTCTGTTCGAGTTTAGATTTCTGAATTAACAATGTGCACCTGAATGCACCATTAAGTCCCTGTGTGTGTGTGTGTGTGTGTGTGTGTGTGTGTGTGTGTGTGTGTGTGTATGTGTGTGGTATGGACAGAGGATTGAAGGATTTGTCTGTTTTCCAGCTCCACAGTTAATGTTGACCCTCTCGGCTCTCCGTAGTTTGACTGAATGTTGTGTCTGCTGTGATGTGATGTTGTGTCTGTGTTTGTGTGTTCGGTTGCGATCTGGAGCAGAGTTCAGCTCGTGGAGGATTCTGAGTTTGTAGTCAGACGTGTTCAGGTTGAACATCTGGGGCTGTTTGTCTCCTCAGAGATGCTTCTTGTTGTTGACAGAGCAACATGACTGTGCTGTGTCTGACGGACACGTCTGTCTCTTTAGCTGCTGATCACTCCTCCGTGTTGACCAGCTCGTCTCTGACTGTGTCGTGTCTGACGGACACGTCTGTCTCTTTAGCTGCTGATCACTCCTCCGTGTTGACCAGCTCGTCTCTGACTGTGTCGTGTCTGACGGACACGTCTGTCTCTTTAGCTGCTGATCACTCCTCCGTGTTGACCAGCTCGTCTCTGACTGTGTCGTGTCTGACGGACACGTCTGTCTCTTTAGCTGCTGATCACTCCTCCGTGTTGACCAGCTCGTCTCTGACTGTGTCGTGTCTGACGGACACGTCTGTCTCTTTAGCTGCTGATCACTCCTCCGTGTTGACCAGCCCGTCTCTGACTGTGTCGTGTCTGACGGACACGTCTGTCTCTTTAGCTGCTGATCACTCCTCCGTGTTGACCAGCTCGTCTCTGACTGTGTCGTGTCTGACGGACATGTCTGTCTCTTTAGCTGCTGATCACTCCTCCGTGTTGACCAGCTCGTCTCTGACTGTGTTGTGTCTGACGGACACGTCTGTCTCTTTAGCTGCTGATCACTCCTCCGTGTTGACCAGCTCGTCTCTGACTGTGTCGTGTCTGACGGACACGTCTGTCTCTTTAGCTGCTGATCACTCCTCCGTGTTGACCAGCTCGTCTCTGACTGTGTCGTGTCTGACGGACACGTCTGTCTCTTTAGCTGCTGATCACTCCTCCGTGTTGACCAGCTCGTCTCTGACTGTGTTGTGTCTGACGGACACGTCTGTCTCTTTAGCTGCTGATCACTCCTCCGTGTTGACCAGCTCGTCTCTGACTGTGTCGTGTCTGACGGACACGTCTGTCTCTTTAGCTGCTGATCACTCCTCCGTGTTGACCAGCTCGTCTCTGACTGTGTTGTGTCTGCTGTTATCAGCACTTGTGGGCTGAAAAAGGAGTTGATCGATGGACAGATCTCAGGTCCGTGTTAACCTCTTATAAGACACTGAAAACACAGCAAACACAATACGAAGAGGCAGAAAACATCTGAATCATCACCTGCAGCAGGTTAACCTCTCAGGATGCAGATCGCCATGGTGACCTGTGCTGTTTTTGTCTCCACACCTGCAGTATGAAGCGACAGTCTGCCACTGGCTATAACTTCCAGCACAAAGCTGCCGTCTCCAGGTACCAACACCGGCAGGGATCCAGCTCCGGTCCAAACGTTGCCAGCGATTAGTCTGCTTCACGCTGCCTTTTTATCCACGCTACATAACAAACTATCTGCCTTTAAACAGGCTTCTTTTTCTAAAACTCCTCACTGGATCATGAGTGGGCTTCAAGTCTCAGTATGCTTCAAGTAACAGCAACAGCACCAGACTCCATTAACAAATGTGGTGATTTTAAGAGTTGTTGAGTTAAAACAAACTTTGTAACGTAGTGAAACTGTGTCTCTGACAGATTCTAACTGGTTGTGTCCTTGTTGTAAATTCAGCATTAAATCAGAAGCTGAAGTTGTTTGTCTCCTTGTACAAAGTGTCAGTTTGTGGCAGCATGTCTGTACCAGCCTGTCTGCTTCTGTGTCTAAAGTGCTAAAGTCTTACCTGCCAACACTGATCAGCTGTTTGAACACACTGTTCACACTGATGTCACCATTTACACTCCATTTATGAAAGAAGAAACATTTTAGGAGAAATTTAAACTCTGTGAAACTCTGTCTCTGACTAATTTGTCATTATTTGGACCTTCTTGTAGATTCAGCAAATGTTCTACATGAACTTCTTTCTGTCTTTGTGTAGAAATATGGAGTCCTTTGTGTAAATCCCTTCATAAAATGAAAGTTATAGAAGTTGTCCGAACTGGTTCTGTTGGACTATCCTCTCCATTTGAAGCATACTGAGGCTCTTTTTTTTATAAAGGGTGAGCCTGATGGGAATTGAACCTCTAACCTGCCAGTGTTGGTGCATTGCTCAGTGCAGGACCATGTAACCATTGAGTAATAAGACTTAACAACTTCATTCTGCAGGCTGAATCTCTTCTAACTGGCTCTGAAGTCCAGCTGTCACGTGTTTCTCCTCTGTCATCTCTTACAGGCTGGTTGTCAGGCTGGTTTGTACTGGTCTGCTTTCTTTATTAAAACTGTCACTGACCTTTGAATATCCTGTGTGTACAAAGGTAAACACCCAGCCAACACTGATGAGATGATTTGCAGGTTTTTATATAATCACTGTATTTCAGCATTTGGGCCAGTTTGATATTGAATTCTGAAATACAGAAACAAACGTTACGTGTAACACAGACGACTTCTAACCTGCAAATCAACAAATGAGTGTTTGTCCCAGTGAAGAAGGCCAGGTGGGTATTTCTGCACATTTACACATTTGGCATCAAAAGTTGAAACTACAAATGGAACTTGGTCATTTGTAATGAGTTAAAAGTTGCAAGAGGAAATTCCTGTTCAAATAAAACAACCGTTACTAGAGGATAAAGATAAAGTCAATGTTTAGACCCACTTTTAATTTGGAGTTATTTTTGTCACTTTGTCTTTGGTTTGTGTTTCTTTTTAGGTATTTTGTGGGTGTTTGTTTATTCTGTCTCTCTGGACATTTTGGTCACTTAAAATAGAAGTTTTGGTCCACGGACCTCCTCACCTCGTGGGCACTGTGCCTGTGCCCAGCTGACCCACTCAGTAGTTCAGGAGGTGAAACAAAAACCAAGTTGCATAAAAAAGTTTCACATATCAAACAGAAGTCTGAGAATGTTTGTGTTCAGTGTGACGGCAGAGCAGAGGACGTGTGTCTGTCATGGATCAGATCACGTTTTCATGGTTGTACAACTTGTAATAATGACGCCTCAGTGAGTTTATATGTATATATATATATAAATCACAGTATATGTATGAATGTTTTCGTGCCTCTGCAGCCCGTACGCTCAGCCTCCTCCGATGCATCAGGCTCCACAGGCCCCGCCTCCACAGCAGTACCAGCCCGCCCCCCAGCAGTACCAGCCCGCCCCCCAGCAGTACCAGCCCGCCCCCCAGCAGTACCAGCCCGCCCCCAGCAGTACCAGCCCGCCCCCCAGCAGTACCAGCAGCCTCCCACGCAACAGTTCCCGCCCACACAGCAGAGCTCCATTCAGATCCCTCTTGGCCCCGCCCCTCCCAAGGTGGTCAGCACTGCCTGCATCTACCCCTCCCAGCCAGGTGAGAACACCTGAGAGCTGATCCGACACCCAGAGAGGCAAAAGAAGAATACACTAACAGTCTTCTTCTCCTCCAGGTCCGGCTCCTGCTCCATCTCTGATCCCACCCCTTCAGCCCCGCCCCCCAGCTGCTGCCCCTGCCCCTGCCCCGACCGGCCCCCCCTCCGCCGGCAGACCCCCCTGGGTGGCTGACCCCAACTTCGCTGATAAGTTCGACCCCGGTAAGATGACCACCACTGTGAAGGTGCAGCCGCTGCCCCAAGCCGCGCCTCCTCCACCAGCATACATCCCCAACCCCTCCCCCGCTGCACCTGCAGCTCCCAGCCCCGCCCCCATCACATCAAGTCCCGCCCCTTTCTCTCCTGTGGCGAGGGGCGTGGCCCAGAGGGCAGAGAGGTTTGCCGCCAGCAGCCGTACGCCTCTGTGTGGAGCCTGTAACAGCGTTATCAGGTGAGTCGCACCTGCTGCCTCTTCTTCTGTGGTTTCCATTATATATCAAATACGATCATTTATTTACATTTCGGACTCATTTATTCTGCTGTAACTTGAAAAGAACAATTTGAGAATTAAAAAAGTTATGAAAGACAAGAAGAGAAGACCTAACATGACAAGGTGTTGTTGTTGTCGACTGCAGGGGCCCGTTCCTGGTGGCTCTGGGTCGGTCCTGGCACCCCGAGGAGTTTAACTGTCACTACTGCCACATGTCTCTGGCTGACGTCAGCTTCGTGGAGGAGCAGAACAACGTCTACTGTGAGAACTGCTACGAGGAGTTCTTCGCTCCCACCTGCGCCCGCTGCAACACCAAGATCATGGGGGTGAGATGCTCCTCTGTACACCTGTACACCTGTACACATGTACACCTGTACACCTGTACACCTGTACACCTGTACACATGTACACCTGTACACCTGTACACATGTACACCTGTACACCTGTACACATGTACACCTGTACACATGTACACATGTACACCTGTACACCTGTACACATGTACACCTGTACACCTGTACACCTGTACACATGTACACCTGTACACCTGTACACCCTGTACACATGTACACCTGTACACCTGTACACATGTACACATGTACACCTGTACACCTGTACACATGTACACCTGTACACCTGTAAACCTGTAACCCTAACCTGTTGTGGGGTTGTTTGTTTTGTTATTTTGAGTTGTGTTTTCACAATCATCTGGTCAATATTGATTGATTTTTATATCAACGAAAATAAATCAGCTGTGGTCAGACTTTCACCGCCTGTCTGACACGTTGTGTCATGTGATGTGTTACAGGAAGTGATGCACGCTCTGCGGCAGACGTGGCACACCACCTGCTTCGTGTGCGCAGCCTGCGGCAAAGCCTTCGGAAACAGCCTTTTCCACATGGAGGACGGAGAGCCATACTGCGAGAAAGGTATGAAGATGGTCACACTGTAGGGTCAGAGGTCAGGGGTCAGAGGTCAGGGGTCAGGGGTCAGAGGTCAGGGGTCAGATATAGAATGAATGTTTCAAAGTGTGTCTCTCTGTGTCTCTGTCAGATTATGTCGCTCTGTTCAGCACCAAGTGTCACGGCTGTGACTTCCCGGTTGAAGCTGGTGATAAGTTCATCGAGGCGCTGGGTCACACCTGGCACGATACCTGCTTCGTCTGTGCGGTAAGAAGCAGAACCAGAACCAGATCCAGATCCAATTCCAGAACCAAAACCAGAACCCAATCAGTTATTTAAACAGTCAAAGAGTCAAGGCAGATGGTTTTGGCTTCATCTGTCAGGATTTTGAGATCTGACTTTCTCTTCACCTCCCTTCGATGACCCTCTAAACAGCTGCTACGGTTGAGCAGGTTCTCATGTGATCCATCTTTGGAAGATTCTTATTCTGTTGTTTCACTGATGGAAACCAGTCTGAGATACAGTCACAGCAGCAGACACAAAAAACAACCAGGGACCGAGTTTTGGCAGCTTACAGATGAAGTCTAACCCTCGGCGTTAGTGTTAGTGTTGGTACAGTCCTAAAGGCCCAGTCGATCCAGTCCAGTACAACATATAGGCCAAAACACATTAAGACATCCATACATGGTGATGCCTCATTTGATCCAATGTGAGATCACATGCCTGCCTTACAGCCTACAACAGCCAACAAGGAGGACCATGTTCCCTCCTCGCTCTCCTTGGCCACTTGCAAACAGAATGCACCACTAACCCCGTTCACACTGCGTCTGGATGCGGCTTCAGTGCACCAATTCTCCGCCTCCGACTCAGCGTGAATCTCTCGGAGGCCACGAGAGATGAAATTTCACTCGGCTGATCCGCCTCTGGAGGTAGTATCAGGGCCACAGTATTGGCGAACCGAACCAGTGTGAACGGATCAGCCGGCTGCGTATCGAGGGCGTGTCGGTCTGACAGTCTGATAACTACACAGCTCCTTCACTCAACTAAACACAGAGAAATGTCCCACAAAGCAACGTTACAGGACCAAACAACAGGAACGTAGCAGCTGGAACTGTCTTTGGTGACTTATGAGGAAAACAATACAGCAGATATACGTGGAGAAGTGTCTGTCCTCCTGTCTGTCCTCCTGTCTGTCCTCCTGTCTGTCCTCCTGCCTGTCCTCCTGTCTGTCCTCCTGTCTGTCCTCCTGTCTGTCCTCCTGTCTGTCTGTCCTCCTGTCTGTCCTCCCGTCTGTCCTCCTGTCTGTCCTCCTGCCTGTCCTCCTGTCTGTCCTCCTGTCTGTCTGTCCTCCTGTCTGTCCTCCTGTCTGTCCTCCTGTCTGTCTGTCCTCCTGTCTGTCCTCCTGTCTGTCCTCCTGTCTGTCTGTCCTCCTGTCTGTCCTCCTGTCTGTCCTCCCGTCTGTCCTCCTGTCTGTCTGTCCTCCTGTCTGTCCTCCCGCCTGTCTGTCCTCCCGTCTGTCCTCCTGTCTGTCCTCCTGTCTGTCCTCCCGTCTGTCCTCCTGTCTGTCTGTCCTCCTGTCTGTCCTCCCGCCTGTCTGTCCTCCCGTCTGTCCTCCTGTCTGTCCTCCTGTCTGTCCTCCCGTCTGTCCTCCTGTCTGTCTGTCCTCCTGTCTGTCCTCCCGCCTGTCTGTCCTCCCGTCTGTCCTCCTGTCTGTCCTCCTGTCTGTCCTCCCGTCTGTCCTCCTGTCTGTCTGTCCTCCTGTCTGTCCTCCTGTTTGTCCTCCCGTCTGTCCTCCTGTCTGTCTGTCCTCCTGTCTGTCCTCCCGCCTGTCTGTCCTCCCGTCTGTCCTCCTGTCTGTCCTCCTGTCTGTCCTCCCGTCTGTCCTCCTGTCTGTCTGTCCTCCTGTCTGTCCTCCCGCCTGTCTGTCCTCCCGTCTGTCCTCCTGTCTGTCCTCCCGTCTGTCCTCCTGTCTGTCCTCCTGTCTGTCCTCCCGCCTGTCTGTCCTCCCGTCTGTCCTCCTGTCTGTCCTCCTGTCTGTCCTCCTGTCTGTCCTCCTGTCTGTCCTCCCTGTCTGTCCTCCTGTCTGTCCTCCTGTCTGTCCTCCTGTCTGTCCTCCCGTCTGTCCTCCTGTCTGTCCTCCTGTCTGTCCTCCTGTCTGTCCTCCCGCCTGTCTGTCCTCCTGTCTGTCCTCCTGTCTGTCCTCCCGTCTGTCCTCCTGTCTGTCCTCCTGTCTGTCCTCCTGTCTGTCCTCCCGCCTGTCTGTCCTCCTGTCTGTCCTCCCGCCTGTCTGTCCTCCTGCCTGTCCTCCTGTCTGTCCTCCTGTCTGTCCTCCTGCCTGTCCTCCTGTCTGTCCTCCTGTCTGTCCTCCTGTCTGTCCTCCTGTCTGTCCTCCTGCCTGTCTGTCCTCCTGTCTGTCTGACCGACTCTTCTTCACATTTCTGCCCAAAAAAACTTACCTCACCAGGTGTTTGTGTTGTTGTAGTTGCTGTTGTCACGGTGACGGTCAGCCCTACAGACCGAGACTTCAGTGAACTTTCCCCCAGAAAACAGCCTCCGTCCCCGCGAGAGACAGAGTCAGACAGCGTCCAGTTTACTGATGGTGATGATGTGATGATGTCATTTAGAGTGAAAACGTGACTTTGTCACTTTCCAGGATGTTTGGTGGGTCAGGATCTCAATCACTGACACATTATAACAGCATCCATAGGATTATAAACTGTCAGCAGGTTTAGATTGACAGGAGGACACCTGGAAACACCTGGAAACACCTGGAAACACACCGACGTCACCATCATGACGTGGACCGTCACCATCATGACGCGGACCGTCACCATCATGACGCGGACCGTCACCATCATGACGCGGACCGTCATCATCATGACGCGGACCGTCACCATCATGACGCGGACCGTCACCATCATGACGCGGACCGTCACCATCATGACGCGGACCGTCACCATCATGACGCGGACCGTCACCATCATGACGCGGACCGTCACCATCATGACGCGGACCGTCACCATCATGACGTGGACCGTCACCATCATGACGCGGACCGTCATCATCATGACGCGGACCGTCACCATCATGACGCGGACCGTCACCATCATGACGTGGACCGTCACCATCATGACGCGGACCGTCACCATCATGACGTGGACCGTCACGCCTCTTTAGGAGCCGCAGCGCTGGATTTCTGTGTGAATTCACGTCGGTTCG
Organism: Lagodon rhomboides; assembly: GCA_039737535.1. Taxonomy (NCBI): domain Eukaryota; kingdom Metazoa; phylum Chordata; class Actinopteri; order Spariformes; family Sparidae; genus Lagodon; species Lagodon rhomboides. The sequence continues at coordinate 31,098,485 of CM077796.1, forward strand.
TCTTTAATGCGGAGCTGCTTCCTCTGTGTGAATCACCATCGGCGGAGATGATGCGTCTGCTCCTGTGTGAACGGGGTTACTGATTCAAAAAGACAATACGAAGATTAAATTAAAGTCGTCTGCAGGTTTATTTTGCAATAAAACCTTTTTTTTTTAATTAAACTTCTGTTTCAGTGTGTTCAAACTTAAACTGTAAGTCAAAGCCAGAAGCCTTTAAACTGATTCTGACTGATGTGGAAACATTTGAAACCCAAACCTGTGTCTGGACCTGTTCCTGGAAGGAGATGGCTTTATGTGTGTTACCTTTGGGTGAGCAGTCTGTCAGGAGAGCGGCGCAGCAGCAGATCCTGCTGGACTGCAGGATGTTGGTGTGATCACTGTAACGCTGTCCCGTGTGTTGTGCCTGCAGGTCTGCCACGTGAACCTGGAGGGGCAACCTTTCTACTCAAAGAAAGACAAACCTCTGTGCAAGAAGCACGCTCACGCCATCAACGTGTAGACCAACAACCAGCGACAACGACCGCAAACCGCCGACAACATCTGTGTAAACGTGTGTAAACGCTCTTTATGATGCAAACTACAAAGTACACTTTGGTTTGAGACTTTTCTCTCTGAGCATAAATATTAACCATTAAAACGACGCTGCCTGATGATTCTGCCTCAAAACAGGAAGTCATGATGTTTTCTGTCGTCCGTCCATCCACTTTGTTCTCAACCGTTTATTTTCTTATGTTTTCTACCAGAAGAACTACGTGTGTGTGTTTAATGTGACCGCTGTGCTGTTCAGGTCACACATGGAGGACGTGTACGGAGTCTGAGTGTGCCAAATTAAATTAACATTAACCTCTAATTGATCAATAAAATGACTCATGTAAAATATTAAATATGTAACTAACAACTTCAAATCAATATTTAGAATAATATTGTTGTGATTATGTGATAATGTGTTGTTTGGATTATACATCAAGTATAATTATACTTAGTATATTATACTAAAAAGTATAATTATACTTAAAGTATAATTATACTTAAAGTATAATTATACATTAAGTATAATCCAAATGAATATAGAAAAGTAAATATCGTCATTCTCTTTACTTTTTCTGTTTTTAAGATGAAATAAAGCAAAGTTAATCATTTAAGAGTAATTTTGCAATTCCAATTAATATTTCATCTTTTACAGACAAAATTCAAAAAATAATATTTTTTATGAATTCTAAAGATTTGATTTTAATAGCTTTTTTTTTAAAAAATATATCAATTTACATTTGAGTTGTATTGAAACAGTTCACGTGCTGTTGAGGTCGACACTCCGGAGCCTCCGTACGCTGAACTGTAGTCTGTCTGTGAATATTGTTCTCATCATGTCTTGAACTCGTCTTTGTGCCTGTTTTGATTTCGATCTCTTGAACTTTATTTTTTTCACTTTACTAAACTAAAAACTATTGTAATAATGTTTGTTCAGCAGCAGCTCATCAGACTTCAGAGCAGCATCACTGTTACATCTTAAAACTCTTTATTTCCTGTTGTGGTTTTGATGAGAACGTTATCGCCTCTGCTCTCGGTTCCGCCTCAGTCCTGGATCCGGTCTTGGACCTGGTCTAGTCTGGACTGAGGTGGCCTGACAGCGCAGCACATGAAGAAGCCTTGTCCAACCTGTGATGTTAGAACTGACACTGGCAGTGAATGTAACATGAAGGTTTTTTGAAAAACACGACCAGGAGACACTTTTCAGTGCAGCAGCTGAACCTGTGAGCTTTGAACCTGAGAAACAAGTCGAAGACAGCGACACAAAGCTTCCCGGCCTCTGAGTGACCGCGTCCAGGAGCAGCTGGTCTCTGTTATGGTCCCTGTCTGTGCTGCTGTCTCAGCAGCTAACTAGCTAGGTCGCTAACGTTACATTTCAAGAGTGCAGTCCTGCATCCTGAAAAAACTCGACCCGCTGTGTGAAACACCAAGATTTTTTGTGAGAACCCTTCTGTTTTACAGTACAGATACTGAGTTACTGTCCTTCAGTCCATGTCTCCTGTCTCTGTCCTGTCCCTGAGTGTCTCTGTGTCTTCTCCTCTCTACATCTGAACACAAACATCTGAACTTTCTCCTCCTCACAGCTTCAGAACAGCCTCGTTACTTTAGTTTGATGCATCTGAGCTGAATTATGGATTATTGTTATTTCCCAACATCAGCAGACTGATGTCGACCTATCAGAGCGCATCACGCACGGCAGACGCAGCGAGACGAGACAAAGACGTAAAAGCCGTAAGAAGCCGTGAACAGACAGAGAGGGAGGCTGGAATGTGGAGAAAAGGCGTGTTAGTGTCTCGTATCTGCAGAGAGTTTCTGATTTTCTCTCTTTGTTGCTGCTCGGGACGCTTTACAACCCAACATGTGTCTATGTGACGTCCTGGGAATGAGACTCAACAATCAGCTGTCTTTGTGGTGCGTTCAGGAACAGCTGGGACAAATCCTGCTGATTCTACCTTTAACTTTAAGAGTCTTTGAGTTATATTAATGTGACGTGAGCTTCAGTTAGCTTTGACCACAGATGTCCTTCAGAGGGAGACTTGTTACTCTGATACTCTGAGGACATGTCAGAGTACTCGATTACTTTACTGGAGTAAACAAGCTGAATCAGTACTTCTACTTTTACAAAAGTATCTGAACTTGTGCTGGAGGACAGACTGTGAGGACTTTTACCTCCTCCGCGGTGGTATAGAGACGTGTTTCTAACCCTAAGCCTGTTCTGAGGGGAGAGAGGCAGTCGAACGGGGAAACGTTGTAAATCAAAGTGACAACAGAATGTGACATCATACATCGTCACAACACAGGCGGTTCTGTTGGATCTCTGCTGGTGTGTTTGATCATGAAAGAAATGTCTGCTGTAGTCTGGAGTTGTTTCTCCAGGTGAAGCTGCTGCAGAGTGTCTGATGATGATGATGATGATGATGATGATGATGATGATGATGATGAGAGTGTAGCTACTAACCCTCTCTGACTTCACTACCGTACAGTCGGTGTTACTATGCAACAATAACCTTGATCTCATATTTATTGACTGTGTGATATTCATGTAGAGAGATCGTCACTGCTGTCACATGAGTAGCTGTCTCATTTGTTTGAAGGCTGTTTGACATCACGAGATGTTTTCTTGATGGATATATTTTAATTATTCCTTTAACGTGATTGTGACTGTAGAGGCTCCGTTCACACTGCAGGACTGTAAAGCTTCTGTGGATCTTCTGTGTTGTGTTGAAGTAGCTGGCTAGTTTCTGTTAGCGGACACATTTCTAAGCTACCGTTAGCTACTGCTGATCAATTTATCGTGCATAAAGTCACACATCCTTCGGACAGTCGTAGAAAGTCTGACCCGAGTCCTTCACGAAGAAATCCACAGTCCAGCAGCTTTAAGCAACTTCAACACATCATCCCCAGGCTGGCTCAGACGTGACAGTCTGCGCCCACATGACCAATCAAAAACTCATTCATACAGTAAATGAATTCAGATTGTTCCATAAAGCCCCTCGAACCCATCCAGGTACAACTTACACCCCACATTTAAATACAATTATTTGCCTGTAACAAGGTTTTTATTTCCATCTCATTTTGAAACATAATTTCAAGGTAAAATGTCACATTTAATGCAAAGACTAAGTTTGATGACCAGATGTGTGACTGGAACAAACTGTGGAATTGTAAACAGCGTAAAAACACAATATGATACAAACCAATAAATATTGAAATGTGTAGCACCAATTCACAATAAAAGTAATCTCATTACTCTTTGTAATAGGAGCAGGTCTAAAACATACTGTTTGAGTTAGTTTGTTGAAAATGTTTCAAATCCGAGAGTTTAGTTAAAAAATGACACGTTTATTGATCAAATAATTTAGATTAAATCAATCAAAAACTGGAATGTGAAGGATTCAAACTTGGTCAGAAGTGAAATCGTCTTCTGAGAGCTGAATCTTTAAAAATGTATTTGTTGTGAGAAAAAACAGGTTTTTCCAATTCACTTCAACACAGGTGGCACGTTTTGAGCAGCACCTGGTGGCGGTTAGAAGAACTGCAGCTCATCATCTGCAGTATACGGCAGGATCATTACAGATCCTCTCTGTTGGGTCCAGGTACATGAGGTTCTGATAACGGCCGGGAAGAATAAACAAAGTTAAAGCAAGTCAAAAAGATAAATAAGAAGATGGAAACTGATTTATTGTTTATCACTAAAACACACTGTTATTTTCTGCAATGTGGGCGGAGCCTCAGACCGAATAATAAATGATATCGATCAGATGAACTCCGATTGTTTCTGTGGGGAAACATTAAAGGTGCGGACACATCTCCCTGCAGCGTTCGGTGCCTTCAGGCTGTTCTGGGATCTGTTTGTCTGACCGGCACACACTCCTGATGATGTGTGTGTGTGTGTGTGTGTGTGTGTGTGTACAGTTTATACTTTGAATATTTTATACAGTTTGTGAGTTTCTCAGAGGTGAATGTGTGCATGCAGAGCGACGAGCTCCGTCAGAGTTCGGTAGAGTTTGTGTCACTGAGTGTCCCTGAAGCATCACTGATGTCACGTTGAGACTGAAGGACGGAGAGCAGCTGGAGTCTCGTGCAGACGTTCAGCTGCTGCACCACATTTCTTTAACAGGTTTTAAATATTTGAAGATTATGTGTTACAGCTTGAATAAACTGAGCACTTCAAACACTACAAACAGCTGCTTTTGTGTGTCTTTAAGATGTGACTCTTTCCTGCAGGATTCTCAGTTTGATTTTGGTTTCAGAGTCACAGGAGAAATATTTAAATCTTAATCCGTTAATTGCTGAAAGTCAGTGAAGTGTCGTCGTCCACAGAACAGTCCTGGAGCTTCACAGTAAAACAGAGCTGCAGCGTTCTGCTGAACACCTGAAGCAGCTGGAGACTTGATTTAAACATCAGATGTCTCCGTGCAGCTCGTCTGCTGTGATCACAGTCTGCAGCAGAGACACATCACTAACTGACCTGAGACCAGATCACAACCTGATCTGAGGAGGCAAAACTTCACCTGACGCTCCATCAGCAGGGACGAGATGATGACTGCTGCTTTAAGAGAAAATGGAGGATTCACATTAAAGTCTTTGAGTATTTTAACTTTTGTTTGGTATAAATAAAAGTGACATCTTTAAAAGATACATGAAAAAGAAGGTCAAAGAATTTACAGTGAAAAAGTTCATATTCAAACATTTATTCTTTATTACAACTTTTTAAAACTCATATTTTTAAGCCCAAGAGACGTCAGAGACTCAGAGTTCAAGCAACAGTTACAACAGTGACTTACTGTCACTAGTCCGATCCAAAACCTTTATTATTTATTATTTATTATTTATGTATTTATTATTATTATTGTTGTTGTTGTTGTTGTTGTTGTTGTTATTATTATTATTATTATTATTATTATTAGTCGTAGTAGTAACAGTAACAGTAGTAGTAGTAGAGAAAGTGTGCGTGTTGTTCCATTAATCAACAGCAGGGGGTGCTTGGGTCACTTTTAGATCACACTTCAAAATAAAAGCACGGCAGGTTTCTCTGCAGCACTGATTGGAAGCACAGAGGAGGAAAAATGAAGAGCTCTCACTCTGCATCTGTGTTGAGAGACAAAAAAATTTCTCAATGTAGCTCAACAGCTGGGAAAATAATACATTTACATTGACATTTACATTTACATTTACATTTAGGGCATTTAGCAGACACTTTTGTCCAAAGCGACTTACAATAAGTTCATTTGTCACAAGAAAGAAGCCACAACATGGCAACATGTTACCATTGATAAAGTAAGAATGAAAAAAATAGAAACAATTTCAGAGCATCGTAGCTGCTATTTATCAAGGAAACCTTAAGAACAGAGGTGCTGTGATTTAAGTGCTGAGGGTAAGAGCACACAAGAACAGTGCACTGAACTACATTGGAATTGTGTTTCATTTTAATTTATTACACTGGTTCTGACTGTAGACTCATTCTGGACGCTGATATAAAATAAAACACATAAAATATGTAGAAAGTAAACCCACCAACGAAAGAATGCACACATCACGTTCAGCTGCTGTCACACAAAGGAATCACATCATAAATTATACGATTTCTGATGGATCTTTTTTAAATGTGCATTACAGTAAACAGTAAAAGTAATTAGTTAAATTGAATTAATTATATATAAGTTAAAAAAATCGGTTTCTTCAACTTTTCAAATAATTAATCAACAAAAGAAAGAGAGGAAATTATTTAATCAAAAAAAATAATTGGTAGATTTATTTTTGACCCCGTCGCAGTTTGAAAAAAAAAAAATATTAGCAAAGGTTCCAGAGCTTCAGCCACATGTCACGTCCATCGTGTCACGTCCATCGTGTCAGTCCATCGTGTCAGTCCATAGTGTCACGTCCATCGTGTCAGTCCATCGTGTCAGTCCATTGTGTCACGTCCATCGTGTCACGTCCATAGTGTCAGTCCATCGTGTCAGTCCATCGTGTCAGTCCATCATGTCACGTCCATCGTGTCAGTCCATCGTGTCAGTCCATCGTGTCAGTCCATCGTGTCACGTCCATCGTGTCAGTCCATAGTGTCACGTCCATAGTGTCAGTCCATCGTGTCAGTCCATCGTGTCAGTCCATTGTGTCACGTCCATCGTGTCAGTCCATCGTGTCACGTCCATCGTGTCAGTCCATCGTGTCAGTCCATCATGTCACGTCCATCGTGTCAGTCCATCGTGTCAGTCCATCGTGTCAGTCCATCGTGTCAGTCCATAGTGTCAGTCCATCAGTGTCACGTCCATCGTGTCAGTCCATCGTGTCAGTCCATCGTGTCAGTCCATTCGTGTCAGTCCATCGTGTCACGTCCATCGTGTCAGTCCATCGTGTCAGTCCATCATGTCACGTCCATCGTGTCAGTCCATCGTGTCAGTCCATCGTGTCAGTCCATTGTGTCAGTCCATTGTGTCACGTCCATAGTGTCACGTCCATCGTGTCACGTCCATCGTGTCAGTCCATAGTGTCACGTCCATCGTGTCAGTCCATCGTGTCAGTCCATCGTGTCACGTCCATAGTGTCACGTCCATCGTGTCAGTCCATCGTGTCAGTCCATCGTGTCAGTCCATTGTGTCACGTCCATCGTGTCAGTCCATCGTGTCAGTCCATCATGTCACGTCCATCGTGTCAGTCCATCATGTCAGTCCATCATGTCAGTCCATCGTGTCAGTCCATCGTGTCACGTCCATTGTGTCACGTCCATCGTGTCAGTCCATCGTGTCAGTCCATCGTGTCAGTCCATTGTGTCACGTCCATCGTGTCAGTCCATAGTGTCACGTCCATCGTGTCACGTCCATTGTGTCAGTCCATCATGTCAGTCCATCGTGTCACGTCCATCGTGTCACGTCCATTGTGTCACGTCCATTGTGTCAGTCCATTGTGTCAGTCCATCGTGTCACGTCCATAGTGTCACGTCCATCGTGTCAGTCCATCATGTCAGTCCATCGTGTCAGTCCATCGTGTCACGTCCATCGTGTCAGTCCATCATGTCAGTCCATCGTGTCAGTCCATCGTGTCAGTCCATCATGTCAGTCCATCGTGTCACGTCCATTGTGTCAGTCCATTGTGTCAGTCCATCGTGTCAGTCCATCGTGTCACGTCCATCGTGTCAGTCCATCGTGTCAGTCCATCGTGTCAGTCCATCATGTCACGTCCATCGTGTCAGTCCATCGTGTCACGTCCATCGTGTCAGTCCATCGTGTCAGTCCATCGTGTCAGTCCATCAGTGTCACGTCCATCGTGTCAGTCCATCGTGTCAGTCCATCGTGTCACGTCCATCGTGTCAGTCCATCGTGTCACGTCCATAGTGTCAGTCCATCGTGTCAGTCCATCGTGTCACGTCCATTCGTGTCAGTCCATCATGTCACGTCCATCGATGTCAGTCCATAGTGTCAGTCCATCATGTCAGTCCATCGTGTCAGTCCATCATGTCAGTCCATCGTGTCAGTCCATAGTGTCACGTCCATCGTGTCAGTCCATAGTGTCAGTCCATCGTGTCAGTCCATCGTGTCAGTCCATCATGTCAGTCCATCGTGTCACGTCCATCGTGTCACGTCCATCGTGTCACGTCCATAGTGTCACGTCCATAGTGTCACATACATCATGTCAGTCCATCGTGTCACGTCCATCGTGTCACGTCCATAGTGTCACGTCCATCGTGTCACGTCCATAGTGTCACGTCCATCGTGTCACATACATCGTGTCACGTCCATCGTGTCAGTCCATCGTGTCAGTCCATCATGTCAGTCCATCGTGTCAGTCCATCGTGTCACGTCCATCGTGTCAGTCCATCATGTCAGTCCATAGTGTCAGTCCATCGTGTCAGTCCATCATGTCAGTCCATCGTGTCACGTCCATTGTGTCAGTCCATTGTGTCAGTCCATTGTGTCAGTCCCTCGTGTCAGTCCATCGTGTCAGTCCATCGTGTCAGTCCATCGTGTCAGTCCATCGTGTAACCCTAACCCTGATGATGAGATGTGGCTGAAAGCTCAGCAGACTTTTTCTTCACCAAATCTTTCAAAGAATCAAATAATTATTTGTTTTCTTTTTAATTAAAACTCTTAAAAAGTCGAATATTCCAGAACACTACAACAAGAGAAAACAAAGGTTAAGAACTCAGAAGATCTATATATTTCTAAATATTAAAAACAAAACAAAACTCGAAGCTGTTGAAAAACGAGCGTATCAGTGTCAGCCAGCAGCCACTCTTCCTGGCAGGAAGTTCGGCCACTTGTTTTGATCAGCGGGTGATCCATCTTGTGCTCCACACACGATCTTTGTCCGGCTGGCGTTCGCTGTCCTCCATCAGCAGACGGTGAAACCGCAGAGGAGCGAGCGGCCAGCGACGAGCCAGCGACGCTGCAAATGTTACAGTTCACCTGGGAAACTAACGCGTTTCTGTCGCCCTGTTCTGCTGGTACTTTGGATTTGAGCAACTGGGATGAAATACCGTCGAAAGCTGCGCCACGTCGGCGGGAGATCGTGAAGAAAGAAGAAGAAAGGTAAGAAATCCTAAAGTTGATCCCAGCCTGCGGGTCTGAGCCCGACTTTTGGGCTCCGTCTATCGGTTGGAACTAACGCACTCCCAGGGCTGGAATGATTTGTCGAGTTAAAAATGTCTTTTTCATTTTAAACTTGAATTGTTGATATTCTTGAAGCCCTTCGTGTTTGTATGATTGATGTAATTGATTATAAAGCATGGTCGTGGGAATAAATTGGCAATAATGATCGGGAATTCTGCGAACAGATTTTTTGAGCGCCAGGACGTAGACGGATCCCGCTGGCTGCCGTCGTGGAAAAAAAGTTGGTTTCACCTCCGCTGCAGCGCGAAGTTGTGTTTTTTGTTGTTGTTTAAAATCAGCGTTTATTACAAAAACAAGAAAACAGACACTAAATAATGATATTAACACAATAATAGTTTACCGTGATGAAGTTTTTTGCAGTTAGCTTTGTGTCCGGAGAGATTTGTTCTGTTTAACGCCTGTTAGCCACATTCCTCTGTTAGCTAACTGCTGCATAGTTTACACTGCTCGTCTGTAATTATAGGAAAGCTTGGGGGTATATAATACGAACATATGGCACCAACCTCAGCCAGATTATTAATCCTGATCAGGTTCGTGGTCATTATAAGGCACATTGTACTTTTTAAACAGATAAAGTCCCTTTAAAAACGAGCTAACGTTGAAGTTGTTGTAGTTTATTTCAGGTTAGCTAACTGTGTGTAACGTTAGCTGTGTAGCTGCCGTGAGAGTTTATTGTGGTTAAAGAGGAAGAAATCCCTGGTTAACAAGAGCCTGCTCATAATTCTGGTGTTTTATTACGTTCATGTAGTTTATTTCATTTAAACGCTGCTGGATGTTAAGTTATTGTTGCCGAAGTAGTTAGCATCGTCGGCTAACTGAGCGTCAAAACAATGTGTTCACAGCTTTAATGTTCACACTGATCACAGCTGGTTTATTCAGACAGGATGAGTTGTTCACTGTTACTGACAGAAACTGTAGAAAGACAACAGGTAGAAGAAGTCGAGACAAACTCCTGACATGTGGCTTTAATTTGTCATTCTGAAGGTGTTTCAGTCGTTTCACTCCACATAAAGTTCATCTGCACATTTCCGTAACAGTATCTTTAGAGAGGCTGCAGTTTGTAGGAGAAATTCAAACTCAAAACAAAATGTTAATGTTTAGTTATACAAACTCAGAAATATATATTCTTTCCACCTGTGATTAAACAAGCTGTTCTCGGATGAAAATAAGGTCCCGGAACACTGTTCGAAGCTAGAAAGGTGGCAGGGTCCGCCACATATAAACACAGTTAAACAGTTTAAACTGTGTCTTTAAGGTCAGTTTGTTTATTCAGTTTATTAAGTCATGAAAACAAAGAGAGTTTGATTCTTTAGTTTGTTTAAAACACCTTCCTCTGCCCATTAACATTTCTTCAACTAAACTACAGACTGCTCCTTTAATTTAACCTCTCTAGTCTGCTGTGGTGATCAGAAACATCCAGCAGTGAAATAATCAGTTGATCAAAAGTTTTGGGGAAGAATTTTAATCAGAAAAAAAAATCTTCATTGATTGACTGTCATGACTTAATAAAGTGAATAATCAAACTGTCCTCCTGTTTTACTATGTTAATATGTGGCGGACCCTGCCATCTTTCTAGCTTCAAACAGCGTTCTGGGACCTTATTTTCCTCTGAGAACAGCTTGTTTATTCACTGATGGAACAAATGTTGCCTTTTTGTGTTTGAATTTCTTTCCCAAAATGACGCAGTGCCACTTTAACAGAAACAGATCCAGTACAGTGTGGATGAAAAAGCGTCTGTCAGCTGTGAGCTCTGCAGAGAAGGTTGATGAGTTGTGACTGAGTATAAGATTGTAACTTGTATCTTTTGCTCCTAATCAAAGCTGAATGAAAGACTGAATGAATGAAGTCCTGTCGAGCCGCAGACGCCCGTCCTACACATCTTATTCTGCACACACTCCAACAAATGTCACATCGTCAGGATATTAATAGTTTACTTAGTGAAAATGAAAATTGTGATGCAGAAAATAATGATCATTCCTACTAGTCACCGATCGATCACATTATCTCTAATATTAACCTTACGGTGACTTTCCTCACCATATCTTTGTCTCGTTCTCATCCAGAACACAGTCTGCAGCTCGTCTCCCCAGTCGCCTGAGTAAATGTTGGCTGTGTCCGTGTCTGCGCGGAGAATTCACAGCTTTCTGCTTCTTTAGGCTTCATTTTCATAAAATCTCCCAACACCTCATCAAAACTATCCAGCTGTCACCGCAAATACAGCTGGGAAATGTCTCGAGGTCTCAAGACAACTTCCTGATGTCTCGTCAACAGTGTCCCTCACCTGAACAGTGTCCCTAACAGTGTCCCTCACCCTAACAGTGTCCCTCACCTGAACAGTGTCCCTAACAGTGTCCCTCACCTGAACAGTGTCCCTAACAGTGTCCCTCACCCTAACAGTGTCCCTAACAGTGTCCCTAACAGTGTCCCTCACCCTAACAGTGTCCCTAACAGTGTCCCTAACAGTGTCCCTCACCCTAACAGTGTCCCTCACCCTAACAGTGTCCCTAACAGTGTCCCTAACAGTGTCCCTCACCTGAACAGTGTCCCTCACAGTGTCCCTAACAGTGTCCCTAACAGTGTCCCTCACCCTCACAGATGATTGATGCTTGACAGCTTCAGGTGAGTTAGAATGAGTGTTTATTAGGCGTCTTCAGGTAACTGACCTTCTGTCAGTGTCCAGTTATGTGAAGGTTGAGTTGTGGATGATGTCATCAGAGGATCATTTCTGCAGGTCATGTTGTTAATGACTGAACTGAGGTGAATCATGGCTCTTTAGTTGATGAATTGATCAGATATCCAGAAATCTAAATGTTGTGATACTTGTCAGACTTCTCTTGTAGATGAAGGAATTGCCGTACTTGACATTGCACCTACTGAGATGTGACTGTAAATAATCCGAGTCTGAAAACGGGAAACCTTTGCAGTGAGTTATGTTTCTCTGTAAAATGACTTCATTTTATTAAGAAATGAATCATTTTGTAATGTCCTGTTCCTGTTCCTCTTCCTGAGACCGTTGAATGAGTCTTTAGTCAGTTCTGTGTAAATAAGCATTCATTAATATATAGGATATTGTTGAATTATTCATTTTAAAATGGGATCTTAATCTGCTGCTGACGGCATCATAATGTTTGTTTAGTCCAAACCTGGACATGAAAGTCCGTCTGCAGCCTCAGTCAGGTGCTGCTGTGGACGTGGAAACGTCTTCCCTTCCCTTCATATTCATGGATTTCCTTCTTTATGCTTCAGATAAAAGCCATAGAAAATACAATCCACAGTTTGTTTTCTTTGATATATGCAAGCTATATCCCAAAGTTTATCTGAAGATCCTTTTGGCCTCATCAGTGTGATCTTGTGTTTATCCTCCACGGTTAAAGAGTTTCAAACACTACGTTGTCTCTTTGTGTTTCCCTGGATGCTTCAGCTCCAGCAGAGAGAACTTCATACGAGAATGACTTCAGACACTCGTTGGATCAGATTACATCAGGTTTTTGTCCTCCATCACATTAGGAAGTGATTCTTAAATATCCAGTATGAACAGGAGGAATGATGACAGTCAACAAAACCCGTCTGTGTTCATATGAACGCCTGACTGGTTTTTAAAGACAAACTTAAAATGTGAACTTTTCTTCTGAGCTTCTGAATGGTGCGGCCCGATGCTTCGCTAACATCAGAGACTGTTGTTAAAGCTGTTGCTGAACGGAGAGGCTGTATTTCCCAGTGTAGAGCCAGAGCCTGTAGATCTACAGAGGCATGTCCAATACAGTGACAGTAATATGTTTTGAAAGTATTTATTTCTGACTGAAAATGGTTTGAGGCCTTTAAAACCAGACACTCTACTCTGGTGTACCTCTGCAGCTCCCTCCCCATGAGGGTGAGATGGAGAGCGGTCATAGTGGAGGGGGAGGCGTTGTTGGAAATTAAAATCTGGTTTTATCCATATGTCAGACAGCTGTACATTCCTCAGCCAAGCCCAGGATCTGTGTTACCGAAATAACAGGCTGACTGACTGAGAGGGCGAGCCAGCCAGGCCACAACAACAGAGAGAGAGAGAGAGAGGTCTGAAGTGTTGTTAAAGAAGATCAGATCAGATCTGGGCCTCCTGCAGCTCAGAGCAGCTGCCCCACCAAAGATGGATTTCTGGGGCAGATATTAGAGAGTAAAAACATTTTCTGCATGTCCCCGTAATGCTGCTATCAAACTCTTGTGGCAAAGCTATGTGACATTCGCAGGGTGTTTTTCAGGTCTTCTGCGTTATTATCTCTTCAAAAAGTTTTCATATTGGACAGCATACACACAGATATTAATATATCCGCGACAGGCCGGCATCGTCCGATCAAAGGCCGGTACATCGATCAGGCTCTGGTTTTCATCACCTCCCCGACCTCCCGCAAGTCTCTTTTCTTATTTTCTTGTAATCTACAAACAATCTAATCTAAGATAATAGTTGTAAAATGTCACATATTGACCTATCATAGATATATTTGCATTATCATATGTTGTCCGATATGCACTTACAAAACTTTTATTTTTACCCAACGTAAGGCAGAAAAAGATGCGTTATTCTCTACGTAGTCATTTTTGACAATAAAGTTTATTATTAAACTGTTAATAATGTGTCTGTGTTCCATCTCCCTGGTAGGGTTAGGGTAGGTTAGGTTAGGGTAGGGTTAGGTTAGGGTAGGTTTAGGGCAGCGTTAGGGTAGATTAGGGTCGGGTAGGTTAGGGTCGGGTAGGTTAGGGTAGGTTAGGGTAGGTTAGGGTCAGGTTAGGGTAGGTTAGGGTCGGGTAGGTTAGGGTCGGGTAGGTTAGGGTAGGTTAGGGTAGGTTAGGGTCAGGTTAGGGTAGGTTAGGGTCGGGTAGGTTAGGGTCGGGTAGGTTAGGGTAGGTTAGGGTCGGGTAGGTTAGGGTAGGTTAGGGTCGGGTAGGTTAGGGTAGGTTAGGGTAGGTTAGGGTCGGGTAGGTTAGGGTAGGTTAGGGTAGGTTAGGGTAGGTTAGGGTAGGTTAGGTTAGGGTCGGGTAGGTTAGGTTAGGTTAGGGTAGGTTAGGGTCGGGTAGGTTAGGGTAGGTTAGGGTCGGGTAGGTTAGGGTCGGGTAGGTTAGGGTCGGGTAGGTTAGGGTAGATTAGGTTAGGGTAGGGTAGGTTAGGTTAGGGTCGGGATGATTGTGTTTAGCCCTGTTCACACACAGACTCTGCATTACGGCCACAACGAAGGCTCGCCTTCACACTGAACCAAGCTGCGGATCCAGAAGAGGCGTGACGGTGCACATCATGACGTTGGGATCCAACGTGTTTCCAGCTGTTAATCTCAACATGTATCAGCCGGCTGTTTCTAATCCTGTGGACGCAGTTATAATGTGTTGTGATTGAGATCTTGGCCCATCAAACATCCTGGAAAGAGACAAAGTTACACCTCCGGCTTTTCCGTTCACACAGACGCTGTCTCGCCTCTGCTGCCGCTCTGATTCGACCTTCGAGGCGGATCAGAGCTGCAGCGAAACTGTCCCCCCTCTCGCCATCTGAAACTTTCACACAGATGGCGAAGCGGATCGTCGGCGCATGATTCCTGCCTCGACATGGCCGTGTGAATGTCAGCCTACATAGTGATGTTGGGTTTTTGTACTCGGCGCTGACTAACAAACGATTCAAACCTACAGATATTCAGTTGAAGTCACACTCGAGAGGCTGCAGCTAGTGAATGACTGGAAATGGCGCTTAAAAAATGACATGAGCCAGTTTAAATTTCCATTAATCGTCATATAGTTTCAGCTCGCGTAGAAATGAAATAATTGTTTTGAAACAATCTGTTTTTCCAGAAGAAATACACACATTTAATTTTGTCCTGATGCTTTGAGTCGTCTGTGACATCAAAGCAGAAACAATGCTCAAAAACATCACATTGAAATAGTTCTTTTATTTGTCCTTTGCAGTGTTATACAGATAGAGATCCAGTTAGACTTCTGTAAGAGAATCCAACAGAACCGACAGACTATAAACAGCCTCTGATGAATCGCTGGGCTTGTGCGGCCTGTGTGTTGAAGCATTCATGAGGTTTCGTGTCTTTAGGGACGGACAGAGGTTAAAAGACGCTGTCCTCCATCTAGGGCTGTGGCTGAAGACTCGGACGGCATGTTATCTCTCTGACACTGATTGTGTATCGGTCAGCGATTAGTCTGCGGCGTCTCTCCGTCACTGCAGGTCTGTTCTCATTAGCTGTGCTGGGACCAGACCAGAGTCCAGCACAGACCACTTCATGCTGCTGAAGCTTGGCAGAAGGACCACTGGAAGGTTTATGGAAAAATCTCCTGTCAGACCAAAACAAAAACATGATCATTGGTTAAAGTCTGAGGCTGCACAGTTCAGTCGGCCAGTCACATGATGTCTGGTTGGTGGTGTGATTTCTGTCTCATGGTTGGTTGTAGATCTTCACTTTCAGCCCTCTTTGGTCAACATCCATGATTCTTCTGTTGCCAGCCATGTTTGTTGCTGCTGTACAAAGTGTTGAAGTAAATCCATCGACACATTGTTCTGTGGTTGATGGACAAATGTACATCACAGTTGGCATTTCTGTCATGAAATGTGATGTTTTGAACTGTCCTGGTTGGAGTTTGGAGTTAGTGTAACTGTATATGATAGTTTGTCGTGTGACCGTCCTGTTATTGTTGCTTTAGTGTTTGATCAATTAAAAACCCTTCAGTGCTGGAAGACACTTCAGTAATCAAAGAACTGACTTTCATCAGAGTGTCTGATGTAACAGTGGAACAATGTTACACACACTTTTGTCATATTGTGATTTCTATATGATATTGTGATCAGGTACAGTGAATTAAAGTGCTCCAGTCTTAGACAGCAGTCCTGCAGGACGTCCACCTCTCATGTTGTAGACGTGTGAATCCTCACTGACTTCACAAATCGATTTCAAGTCGCCCGTTGATTTTCAATGCATCCTGATCATAGTCCATTAAGACAAGCAGTCAGATGAATCTGACCTGTTTTATTTAGAAAGCCAGTTAATTATTCAGGAGACAACAATCTATAAAACTTCATCTTTTTAATACGGATATCTGTGTGACACGTGTCTCTACAAAAACATTACGTGAATCTGTATTTTGCAGCGATGCTGTTTTACTAAGCAGCTCTAAGATGTTAAGTTTATAACTCACAATCCAATTCAGGACTTGTGATGGAGGTTTACAACTTTATTGAAACAATCAACAGGCTGCAGACTGGTGATGAAGCCCCCTCTTCCTCCTCCACACCTCCATCATGAAGCCTGTGGTGTGTTTAGAGCTGTTGGTTCAGCTGTGTGATCACTTTGGACGATGTAGTTTTAAGCTACAATTGACGTGTTTGTCCGTTTGTCTCCATGAGGGGAAGTTAACGGGGCGATGAACCGGGAACTGAAAAGTCTGTAAATGTTAGAGCGACAGTGACTCTGCAGCTTCACATACAGAACAGTTTTAGTATCTGCTTTAGGTTTTCCTCTGTTTTTACTGTTTCTCACTATTTCACCTTTTCTTCCTCTCATCTTTCTCTTTCTTGCTCCTTTTTTCTGTTTTTCTGTATCGGCTAATTTGTCTTCACTGATCCTTCTCATGAAAGCTGATTTAAAAAGATCATGAAAGAAAATTGTACATAATGAATCAAAGACCAAATGCTGCGAGTTATCAGCATGTTTCTGTTTTCTACCTCATGTTGAGTGTTTTGTTCCTTTCTCTCCGTTTCCTACATCTGTTTCTCCCTCTTCACGCTGCTCTTTCTTTTCACTTTACTTCTCTACCGGCTCTTTATTAAAACCACTTCTACAGATTACTCATATTGTGTCTGTTCAGACTGTTTGACGATGATTTTTTGAATTTAGATGATGTGATTTGAAAGCTGATGAGAGTCAAGCAGGTCTTTCTTTCTTTCTCTTCTTCTTGTTTCTGCTCTGACTTACAAGCTCTCGCTCTTCTTCCATCTGTTTCCTTTCCCCTCCTCTCCGTCTTCTCCTCAGTTTTCTCTCTCCTGGGAGCGTTTCTGTCTTGGAGGCAGAGCTCAGGGATCTCTCTCCTTCCTCGGCTCTATTTCTATCCCTCTCTCTGCCCCTTTTCTTTCCCTGCATTTTTTCCTTTCCTCCCTCCTCCACCTCTCCCTCTCTCGGAGTGTGTTTCCAGTCTCGGAGGCTGAGGATCAGATTACTCAGGGAGACTCTGAGGCTCTCTGGCAGGCGAGGTGGCAGTGGTGGAGGTGGAGGAGGGAGGGAGGAGGTAGGGAAGGAGATCAGGTTTCACATCTCCAGTGCTCTCCTCTGTCTGCCTCGCCTCCCTCCTCCTCCTCCCCCGGCGGCCTGGAGACAGAGTGGCTGAGCCGGGGAGGAAAACATGCAATCCACCCTCCTCCTCCTCCCCCTCCTCCTCCTCCCCCTCCTCCTCCTCCTCCTCCTCCTCCCCCTCCTCCTCCCCCTCCTCCTCCTCCTCCATACGTCCAGCCTCTCTGCTGCAGCACAGCAGATAAATAAAGGCAGTAAATGGGAGCTGAGCACACAGAGGTATGATTCTTCACCACCTCCACCTCCCCCTCCATCCCTGCAGAGATATTTTATATCCTGCGCCGTGTGTTTTTTATTCTCCTGGATGTGTGTTAAAGGTGAAACTGCTGCAGGGAGACAACCAAAGCTGAGGATCAGACCTGGACTGGACTGAAGCAGCTGTAGCCGTGGTGCTGGTGTAGCTGGAGGACAGTTGGGCTTCAGTAGCAGCAATCTGACTTTAACGGCTTCGTAGCTTGTTTGTTTTGGAGGGTTTTTAATCTGTTTCAGACCTAACCCTGTCTGTTAGAAAGAAGTTGTTTCTCGGGCTGCAACTGACCATTTTTAGTTGAACTCAATCTGCAGATTACCTAATTGATTGATTGTTTGGTCTATAAACTGTCAGAAGATCCCACTAACCAAGTTTATGACTTGGGTTGTTTAGTCCAAGACTGAAAGATCTTCACAGGCCTCCAGGGCTGCTCTGTCAATCACATCATATCTAAATCGCAGTATGACCAAGTGCAACATCCAAACTACAAGGAGCTGCATTATTAGATAGGTAACATGAGACAAAACAGGATTATAATGATGCACTGGACTCTTAAATTTGTTCTCCAGATGTAAGAAAACATGTTTGTTTGGTACAGACACTCGGGCTGGCTGATAAAACGATCTCGATCATTTTCATGATAGAAATGTTCACATTAACGAAGATAAAGTTATGACATTTATTTTTGATACAGCTTTTTTGAGTCCGTTTTCCTCTCCCTAGAAAACACTTCACCAACAGCCAATCGCACAGCAGAGAACCAAATGCATGTGGTTGATGCAGGTTTCTGGCCCCTCCCACACACAACAACTCAGACTGACGAGGACCACCTGTGTGTCGAGCCCGCACAAGTAAATGAGCGGCCGACTAGCGAAACCGAGTGCGAGGAAACTGACAAAGGCGAAGAAATTGTACCAAAGAAAGGTCACACCACTTCGGTTATTTAGAAATAGTTCGGCTACCTGAAGTCTGACAAAGGACAGACCAGCATTAGGTGCAAAATGTGTCGGCGACCACCACTAACCTCTTCCATCATGTCAACAGGTACCGTCCCAAACAAAACTCCGAAAGCATGAGTTTGGCTATCATGCTAGCGTTAGCCTCCACTCAGCCCTACTACTTCCACGAGTCAAACTTCACTGCGGCAACCAACAATTGGCGCTGCTTTTTCAGCCATTACCTCACATGAGGAGAAACCTAAGCGATACAAAGACAGAACCAGTGTAATTATGTACTATACCACTAAAGATATGATGCCTGTTAGCACAGTTTGGAAACAGACGGTCACAGATTCTAAGTACAAACAACAGTCGCTCAGCTGTACGCAGAGTGGACGGAGAAGGTGGAGGAGCAGCTCAGAGATGTCAAGCACTTGGCGACCACCGCTAATATGTGGTCTGGTCGCACGTCCGAACCACATCAGGTCCTACAGAACCACATCAGGTCCTACAGAACCACATCAGGTCCTACAGAACCACATCAGGTCTCACAGAACCACATTAGGTCCTACAGAACCACACCAGGTCCTACAGAACCACATCAGGTCCTACAGAACCACATCAGGTCCTACAGAACCACATCAGGTCCTACAGAACAGGAGGCTAATGAAGCTACCTGCAAGCTCAAGAATGTGCAGTATTCTCAGGATACAGAAGCATAATCATCCTCAACATTGACCTTTTTATTATTTTCTTGAATCAGTGTTCAGTTCAGTACCTGAACTACCTCTAAAATGTTTGAGACACGTTAGAAACAAGCAATTTGTTGAACTTATTTATCATTTTATTTATTCAGGGTCACATGAAGCCATTTGGTTGGTTGGTTCTGTTGAATGTTTGTCAGCTAGTATCTGACAACAAATCATTTTATAAACCATAATAACCTTCTGGTTTGTTTTGGGTTCTGTCCAAAGGAGAATACTCTAAAAACTGTCAATTCAACATTATTATTATTGTTCAAATATACTGTATATTGTGATGATTATCGAAATCCATCAATATAAAAATCGTGTGGGTCAAAGTGCGACTGAACAGTTTTAGTGGCCACACGCCTGATATTCAGCAGGTCAGATGAAAAAAACGTGTGACATATTTTTTAACAAACAAAATGATGCAAAGCAAAACATCCAGAAACACTTCCACAGGTCCGGCAGTGAGCCAGTGGAAACACTGCAGCCACACTCAAGGTAAAATGAAAGCAAAGACATTTTAATCTTATCAGCGATGGATGTAACTGAGAAGATTTTCCACAATACTTTACTTAAGTACAATTTTGAGGTGCTTTACTCAAGTGTTCACATTTGTTGGACACAGATTAATAGTTATAAGGAGACTGATGATATTTGAAGCTGATACATTTGCAAGACCAAATTTAAAACAAGCAGTGGTGGAGTGGAACTAACTACAATTTACTGAGATACTGTACTTTAAGAGACTTTTCTTGAAGATTTAAATTTTCTGCTACTTTATACTCTCCATGTCATTTCCTTGATAACTTTAGTTACGAGTTTTACTTTACAGATTCCTGTTATTCAGTGTTAATTGGCTGTTAAGGCCCCCACACACCGGCTCCGACGACTTCCTTCTCCGACCACTCCGTCGGATCCGTTCGGTAGAACAGTCACACTGAAACACACCGCCCCGGCTACACAGCAGCGTATACGTTCTGCGCCTGCGTGAGATGCAATAAGTCTCCTAAACATCGGGTGGCGCTAGTCTGGTGCCAGTCACCCAAACATAAAAACAGGAAATGACAGAACGGAGTGCGGACCGTAGCTTATCAGAACAAAGCACACACAGTGTTAGCTCAGCATTACTTGCGTGATGTCGTATTACGGTGGTCTCTCTTCCACCAGGGCAGCCAGCTGCTCCTCAAAGTCCTCGGTCCACACAGCCATGGCTTCCAAACATACGTTGGTTTATCCCCAAAATAACGAGCGGTGAAGTGTTGTTTGTAACTCTGTGCCGTCTGTTGTTCAGTCGGATCAGACGCCGTCCTCGCGGCTCCAACA
>CM077796.1:31119290-31126790 GCA_039737535.1 Lagodon rhomboides
ACGGACCAAGATGGCGGCTTAATGTGGGTGCTCCGTACAACTTCGCACTAAATAACTTTAAAACTGCAAGTCAACAATACCAATTTAACTGGGACTATGTCCAAAGCTGCTTCAATCAAAGACAGTGACTTTTTCACTCGAAAACGCGGTTCCCAGAGGGCGAGAGCCAGCACTCCGCCGACTGAACGAGACGAAGAAAATTCAGGCAATATGACGGACATGTCGGCGGTGCTTGTTGAACTTAAGTCACTTCGCTCTGTTTTTGGATCTAAACTGGACAGTATAGATGACCGCCTGGGTAAGGTAGCCAACTCTGTCACTGCTTTGGAAAATAGTATGTCAGAAGTGAAGCAAAATGTGGCTGCTAACACCACCCGAATGGAAGAAGCTGAAAACCGAATAATGTCGGCAGAGGAGCAGTTGGAAAAAAATGCCGCCGACTTGACCAATGCGATGAAACGAATCGCCTATCTGGAAACTAAGACTGAGGATCTTGAAAATCGAAGTCGCAGAAATAACTTGCGGATATTCGGCATACGGGAGGGCGCCGAAGGTAACCAAACGCTACTCGACTTCATACAGAACATGCTGCCCCGCTGGTTGGAGCTGGACACCGGCAGAACCTTCATCCTAGAGAGAGCCCACCGGACCCTGGCGCCACCGAAACCAAACCAGGACAGAGCGGTTCTCATTCGGTTCCTGAAATTTCAAGACAGGGAGTTTGTTTTTCGAGCCGCTAAGCAACGTGAAATCACGCATGAGGGAAACAAACTTGCCCTCGTCCAGGACTTCTCAGCCGAGACCATGCGACAGCGCTTTGGATTCAACAAAATAAAGAAAATGTTCATGGAGAAGGGAACTTTTCGCGGATTTCAGCTCAACCCGTGCAAAATGAGGGTCCTCCATGACGGAAGGATACACTCATTTTCTTCACCAAAAGAGGCAGAGGACTTCTATAATAAACATACCTGAGAGATCAGATGTAGCCAGTGGTGAGGTGCAAGTTTTACTTCCTTCACCATGGAAACCAGCTGATAATGCATACTTAAGAGGTATGGTGTAACTCTCCAATGACACCCAGTTTTTATTTTTTATTTTTATTTACTTATTTTTATTTATTTATTCTTTATTCATTTATTTATTTAATTTATTTTCCTTATTATTATTTCTGAATCTGATTTAATGCTTATTATCATTTCAGGGGCTTTGGAAATGTATGGACCTAAATGAGAATTTTATAACAGGCAACACTGACATACATTCAGTGTCTACTTTATTTACTATTATTATTATTATTATCATTATTATTATTATTATTTATTTATTTAACTCTTTTTTTTTTTTTTTTTCCATAATGAAAGTTGACTATATAATGTTGAAATGTAAAGTGCGTGGTTGGCGGACCCCTCTGGTCGCCTATGGAACTAGTTCGTATAGTTTAGCTACTCCTCTGTTGAGTGGATTGGCCCAAGCCCTCCAGGTTCTGTTTTGAGTAAGGGAGGGGAAATAAGGTGTTTGAATGTTGGTATATGTAAGTGTGTATATGGTGTTCTTTTTTCTTTTCGTATGTCGTGTACTCAACGCAGCAGGAACGTTTCTTACTCCTTTTCCCTGTATAACTAATATGTACTACATTTGTATATGGAACACGTAGTCACTCAGAATCTCTCTGATATAAAAATTACAAGTTGGAATGTTAGGGGGTTGCGGAAATTGACTAAAGTGAAACAGGTTATAAACAGAATTAAACAGCTCAAGTCAAAAATTATTTTTCTTCAAGAAACTCACCTAACAAGTTCGGATACCAAAATGATACAAAATAGATGGCCTGGTAGAGTGATACATGCAACATACAATAATTATGCTAGAGGTGTACTAATTTTAATTCATAGAAGTATTCCATTCCAACCTATAAAAACAATTCATGACCCAGCCGGGAGATTTGTCATTACGCATGGTAACATACTCTCCCTCACATTAAATTTAGTGAGTATATATGGTCCAAATGAGGATGATCCTAAATTTTTTGAAAATCTTTTCCTTACTCTGTCTACTTTGCGGGGCTCTTACATTATTGGAGGAGATTTTAATTGTACTCTAAATCCGGAAGTAGATCGGTCTTCAGGTTGCGATACCTATAAGGCACAGACAAGAAAATTGCTAAAACAATATATAGATGACATAAATTTGGCTGAAGTTTGGCGAGAACAGAATCCTGGTAGAATAGAATTTTCTTGTCACTCAAGTATGCATAAATCTCGCTCCCGTATTGATTATTTTCTTGTCTCAAGGGAACTCTTATCAAGAATAAAAAGATGTTGGTATGACAGCATAGTAATAAGCGACCATGCTGCTATTTCACTAAATATACATATAGAGAAATTTGTCCATAACCCCCCTAGCTGGCGATTACAAGCAAGATGGTTACAAGACCCAGACTTCGTTAAACATGTGGGAACTAAAATAGATAGTTATTTTGAGTTAAATACAGATCAAACTAGTGCCAGTATGAGATGGGAAGCGTTTAAGGCGTACATTAGAGGAGAAATCATCAGTTATATAAGTTCCAAGGCCAAACAGCAAAGAGTAAGGATGGAAACTTTGGAAAAACAAATTAAATCCTTAGAAATAAGCCTTAATATAAAAGATGATCCAAGGAAACATAAAGACTTGCTGCTTTTGAGAGCTGAATATAATAAGCTTTCAGTTGATAAAGCTGTAAAAAATTTAATGTGGCTAAAACAATCCTATTACGATCAAGGTGAAAAAGCTGGGAAACTATTGGCATGGAGGGTTAAAAAAATACAGTCTGAGAGAGCAATTAATAGTATAATGACCGCTTCAGGGAACCTGTCAACAGACCCATTGGAAATTAACAATAATTTTAGAGAATTTTATGCAAATCTATATAAATCTGAATGTCCCCAAACTGCAGAAGAACGGGATAGATTTCTTGATCAGTTTCAATTCCGGATATTGACAGAAGATGCTAAAAATGAATTAGATGGAGATTTGACAATTGAAGAATTATCACAGGCTATCCAAAATATGAATAGTGGTAAAGTCCCAGGACCTGATGGTTTGCCAGTTGAATTCTACAAAACATTTAAAGAAAAACTATTACTTCCACTCATTAATATGTTTAAAGAATCCTATCAAGCAGGCGCCTTCCCACCCTCTTTAAGACAAGCAATGATAACACTGATTTTGAAACCAGGAAAACCCTCCACAGAATGCTCCTCATTTAGGCCAATAAGCCTTATTGGATGTGATATGAAAATACTTTGTAAAACTCTAGCAAGGAGACTGGACCCTCACATATCAAGCATTGTTCATAATGATCAAAATGGTTTTGTTCCAAAACGCCAAGGTTTTCATAATATTAGACGAGTTCTTAATATAATTCATGGAAAATCTGATGCAAAAGATACAGCATTACTCTCACTGGACGCCCGGCAGGCTTTTGATAGAATAGAATGGCCATACTTATTTAATGTTTTGCCAAGATATGGATTTGGACAGAAATTTCTTCAATGGATTCAGATTTTATATACAAACCCAACAGCCAGTATCTTGACAAATAGCACAGTCTCTAAACCATTCACCTTGGAGCGATCTACTCGTCAGGGATGCCCCCTGTCACCTATGTTGTTTATATTGGCCATAGAGCCATTAGCTATGGCAATAAGGATACAGACAAGCATATCCGGTATTTGTTTAGGAGAGCAAGAGCACAAAATATCCTTGTATTGTGACGACGTGATTGTGTTTTTAACTAAACTATCAGTCAGTGTCCCGCACCTTTTACAAAAGATTGAACAGTTTGGAAGATTCTCTGGGTATAACATTAATAATGCAAAATCATCTATGTTGTTTTTAAATAAAGAAGAGAGATTGAACCCGGTCATAGAAACCCCCTTTTCCAATGCAAAGGAATTCACTTATCTTGGTGTTAAAATTACCCCCGAAATTAAAACGATCATACCAGCAAATTATGATCCACTAATAGATGAAGTAAGTAAGACATTGGATCGGTGGTTGTCGTTGCCCATATCAATGATTGGCCGAATTAACTTGATCAAAATGAATATATTGCCAAAGTTTTTATACCTGTTTCAATCACTCCCACTCCAACTGACAGATCCATTTTTTGACAAGCTTAATAGTATTTTTGGTAAATTCATTTGGAACAACAAAAAATCTAGACTGAGGCTCAGATTGCTGTACTTGCCGTATGAGAGAGGGGGGCTACAGCTTCCAAATCTGAAATTATATTATTGGTCTGCCCAGTTACGCTCAGCAATGTTTTATTTCTCACTGGAAGCCCCTCCAGCCTGGGTGAACATTGAGCAGGCATCAGTACCAAACCTCCCATTAAAGCTGTATATGTATTCTGCAGACCCAAAGAAATTAAAAAGATTAACAGAGAACCCTTTCCTCAGAAACACTATCGATGTCTGGTACAAAGCACATCAGCATATCGGAGACACTCCTTCCATCTCTCGTTTCTCCCCCATATGGGGTAATACATGTTTCAAAGCAGGAAGGGCAGACGGTGGATTCAAAATTTGGGCAGATAGTGGTGTGCAAAAAGTAGAGGACCTTTATGGAGACGGTCTTCTTCTTACATTTGATCAGATATGCCAAATATACCACATTCCTAGAAAACATTTTTTTAAGTATCTGCAATTGAAACATTTTATTCTATCGAAACATAACAATGTAGCAACTGAACCACCACGATCACATCTTGAAAACCTTACGCTTCAGCACCTCGAGGGGAGGAAACAGATCTCTTTATTCTACACAGCTTTGATGACGTATGACAAAGAGTCCACCATCGACAGGCTAGAGGCATGGAAATTGGATATGCAGGAAGACATACAAAAGGCTGATTGGGAAAAAGCATGTTTTAAAGCCCAAAAACAATCCATCAATACAAGAATGAAACTACTACAATACAAATGGTTAATGAGAACATATATTACCCCGGTTAAATTAAATCAATGGTCCCCTAATGTGCCAGACACGTGTATTAAGTGCTTGGAAGAAAAGGGTACTCTGTACCACTGTGTATGGGATTGCCCAAAAATTAAGAAATATTGGAAAGAAGTTGTTTTGACCCTATCTGAGATTGTTGGAGTGACGGTACCTCACCAGGCAAAAATATGTATACTTGGTATATGTCCCCCAAACTTTATTGTCAATCCTAAAAAGTCAATTTTAATTGACTTTGGACTCCTGCAGGCAAGAAGAATGATCGCTCTATTTTGGACAAAAATGGATGTACCTTCAATACGCATGTGGATAAATGAGATGGCATCTTGTATTGTGTTGGAGAGACTGACTTATATAACCAGGGGAAGGACTGCAGAATTTGAGAATGTGTGGAAACCTTTAATAGAGTTCCTTAAACGATAAATGCACAATGATTTTGGACTGCTGTGTTGATTTGTGTAGTTGAGTATTTTGTTTGTTAGTTTGTATTTTATTTTATTTATTTATTTATTTTTATTGTTATTGTTTATTTTTTTATTTATTTATTTTTTTTGCTTTAAGTGTCTGAAGTATGTGAAATGTCTTGTGATTGCTTATTTTATGGATGTTATTTTCTTGATTATTGTCTATCTGTATAAATGTAAAGTTATATAAAAGTTCAATAAAAATATTGTTGAAAAAAAAAAAAAAACAATGAACACACCGAACAGAGCAGCTCCCGAACTCGTCCGACTCTCCGAACGCTTGAGACGTCGGAGCCGGTGTGTCCGGGCCTTTACACGCGACGTGATAGTGTTGTGGGTGGGACAGTGATGAGACCCCAGCGTGGTGACTACAGAGAGAAGATACCAAATCATTCCTAATCATTTCATTTTATCGGCTGTGGGACACAAAAAGTGCCGATACCGATAATCCGAAGCCTGCTGAGTGTCTGCCCCGATGATCAGCCCGGTCAGTAACTGGTCTGTTCCTGATTATAATCTCCAAACCCAAGAGGTTTTTAAAACTATAGATCTGTGAATAAGGGCAAAATGAATGCAGATACTGATGTCTCGTTCAGCTTCTAGTACTATTCACCACTCAGTTCATTGAACTAAATCATTTTCCTGCAGAAAACGCTGAATTTTGATAACAAAAAAAATATTTTTAAAGTTTTTCTTAAAAATCTAAAATGTAGAAATGTTGAAACCTATATTTGATACCAACACATCCTCCTCGGCTCTGACTCGAGTTGAAGGTTGAAGGAAGGTCGGAGCAGCCTCCATGCTGACTGTCTCCAGCGGCTCCAGTTGTCCTTTAATGGTATTGATCTTTGCTTTAAATACACCCGGCCCATCCCAGTGAATAATTCAGATCAGCTCACCACAGCAGAGAGGAAACCTTCCTCGGTCTTCTAATGGAGGAAGTGGATGAAGTCTGGCGGGGCTGCATGCTTTGTCAGACTCTGTTTGGAGTCGAACCTGCCGTCCTCCTCCTGCTGTGAAAATGTGATTACTTGTGGCCATGTGTGATTCGTGTGGTCATGTGACAGCGGAGGACGGGACTGCATTCCTCCAGAGTTCACAGATGTGAAGGGTTCACCAGACCACAGGAATGGAATCAGATGTGGTTATATAGAGAACACAGCAGGACGGAACAATGCCTGCTAGTATCTGACTGGAGTAAATAACTGGAGCTGTGATTGGCTGGAGTCGTGTCCAGGGTTTGTCCCTCAGAGGTCAGGTTGGTCCTGATCTCAGGACCATGTGGTATCACTTGAGGTGGATTTGGTTTTCCTCTCAGTGATCCCCTGCCTGATGGGTGCGGTGATCCCTCTGAAGTGACGCTGGCCCCTGATCTCCATCCTGACCCCTGACCCCTGACCCCTGACCCCACAGTCCTGATCCCCTGTCAGCTGGCCACTAACGGAGCCGCCGCCATCAGACTGAGATGTTCACATACTGTCAGCTGATGACTGAGAAACCCTACTGACACAACGTGCCCACAGAGAGAAACGGCCGTCAGGTCACTCAAAGTCTTAATAAAGGAAGCCAGACAACAACTGTTTGTGAGAGAAGACATTTGGTACCAAGCTGGTGTGATTTTATAAGCTAATTGTCTTGTTTCTCTGAATCTACGGTTTCCTGTTGGTCCTTCAGAGTCAGACTGGTGAACTGCAGTCGGTGGGTTTATGCTCTTGGCTGCAACCATGAGGAAGAAAAATATCAGCGATGGCAGAGTTTTCCCACTTTGCCTGAGCATCTGTGAAAGCAGCAGCGCTCCCTCCCTCCCTCCCTCCCTCCCTCCCTCCCTGCGTCCTTGTTTCTGGTCTTTAATTTCAATTAGCTCTGGCTGCTGGTTGACTTTGATGGCATTAGTCTTCCTCCCAGCCTCCACACTCGTCCCTCCGCTCTCGTCTTCCTCTGTTGGTTTTGTGAAAGCCGCCGGGTTTAACTGCTGAGATCAGAATCTGAACGCTTCGCTTCCACTTCCTGCCAGCATCCAGCCCGCCGTGCAACCGCA
>CM077796.1:31131790-31136790 GCA_039737535.1 Lagodon rhomboides
TTCCACCACTGAGGCGACAGAACAGAGAAGAGTCGTGACTTCGCTGAGCGAGCTTAGTTTGCTCTCAGCGATGGCGGCACCAGCTGATGGCGTGGAGCTAAATGCTCTGTCTGGGCCGTGTGGTCGACCAGTGTGGCGGGCTGCAACAGGAAGCCAGTGGAGGTCACGGAGGAGGGGGTCACATGGGAGAATGTGGGTAGATTGAAAACGAGGCGCTGCAGCGGTTGAGTCGCAGAGGCTGGGAGTCCATCATACCTGTTTTATCTGTGTGCTGATATCATATAAATCTGACTCAGACGTGGTGTTAAAGCTCCGATGTTGAGTGTAACTGTAAACTTTGCCATCAGGAGTCAAACATGAGCGTTTTATTCTGACAGTCTGGCTGCTGTGCGGACAGCTTCCTGTTATCAGGCTCTGTAAACGTCTCCTCTCTGGGTGTGAATATTAACTCTCTCTCCTGGCGTCGGCCTCCTTCACTAAATAAAGCCTCCTTTGAGCAGCTCAGTGCTGTCAAATAAAAAGGCTTCTGTGTCGGAGGAGGCTCCGCCTGTCAGCCACGCTGCTCCACTTATCTCCTCACAAACAAACACAAGGACGCCAACACTGATCTGATGATGGAGCAGAGGCAGAACCGGGAATCTGAAGGGAGGGCGTTCATTGGTCCTCGAGGGTCCTTCTGCTGTTCTATGTTACTGTGAGAATACTCCCATAGTTCGTCTCTCTGTCATGTTTTAAACCTTCAAAATCAGACAAATACAGCATCAGAATCGCTCCAATTCAACAAATATGAAAAGTTTCTGTAAAACATCATATTGCTCAGTCAACACTAAACCAGTGAGCTCTCTGATCAGATGGTGTTTCCCATCATGCACCTTGTCTTGCAGTCCTTATTATTGCAGTCCATGTGTGCATGGCGTCAGATCAAGTCAGACATGAATGAACCCTACAGGCGTCGCACAGCGATCGGTTCTGCTCTCGTCTGGCTCATCTTGAAGCAGCCTAGTTTTAGTGATCAGGTTCATGGTCCTGTGAGGATGTCCAGGTGTTCGTTGGTGACGTCTCAGTCATCCTGTGTGGATTTGAATTAATTACATTTCCCTGCAATACTGGGGATGCAGCTGTGCATTGAGATTCAGACAGAACGTCCTTGGACTTCAGAGATTTTTATCAAACTTGGCACGGACGTCCTCTGCGACTGAAGGATGATCTGTTTTGGTTTGGGGGATCAAAGGTCACATCGGTCAACAGTCCATATGATAATTCTGAAAAAAAATGACACAAATGTCAAAGAGGATAAAATTATGAAATGATGACATTTCAAAAGGTCAAAGGTCAGCTTCACTGTGACATCATCATATTCTGCGAAAAACGTTTTTTATCGTGGTCACCTTCTCTTCACCTGCCTGGTCAAGTTCTCTGAAAGAGAATTTTAAATGAAGTTTTGATAAAATGGTGAAAATGATGAACTTTAGCTGTTTTCCTTTTATCTGATTAATGATGTTTATTCTGATTCTGAAGAAGCGACTTTCCAGGAAAATATCAAGATTTGATGTTTGTGCTGATGTCGGCCGAAGCTTTTCTGGTCCAAGTGGAGGGAAACAGCTGACGGACATGATGGAGATGTGATTAGTGAAGCTTGTTTGTTTGTCTCTGACAGACACTACATTTCCCATGGAGCCATGCACCGACACACACGCTGATCGCCATGGAGCCCCCAGTCAGGTATGGACACACACACACACACACACACACACACACACACACACACACACACAGAAAACATAAACATTGTTTTTTTGGCAGCAGTGATTACTCCTTAGAACTTGATTAGCTGATCCCCTCCCCCCTCCTGCTCTTTGAGGAGATTAACCTTTGACCCCTGTGGCTGAAGTCAGAGCTGGCCAATCAGGAGGCTTCCTGGCTTCTAATTGCAGGCTCTGATTGGGTCATTTGAGCTGTCGTCTGGTTTGATTAATAACCACAGAGCAGGAAGAGCCGTGATTACAGCGCTGTGTGTGTGTGTGTGTGTGTGTGTGTGTGTGTGTGTGTGTGTGTGTGTGTGTGTGTGTGTGTGTGTGTGTGTGTGTGTGTGTGTGTGTGTGTGTGTGTGTGTGTGTGTGTGTGTGTGTGTGTGTGATCTTTGCCTCTGGCTGCAGCTGAGGATTGTTCTGGTTGTTCTGGTTGGTTTTCTCTCCGTCAGGCTGTTTTATCCTGCAGCCTCTCAAAGATGTGCTTGTTGGTGTTGTTAAGGTTTGAAACTGGGCAGAGTAACGCTTCCTGGTCGTAACAGCGGCAGTGAGCTGTACAGCTGCACGTTTACATTCAGGCTGTGTTTACCTGGAGGTTTTTGTCTGAGAATCCTGGAAAGTCTTGAAATGTTCCTCAAAGCTCGAGGTCGAATCTCTCGTCTGTTATTCAAGATAGAAAGATTTGATATATACCGATATTTGTTGAGTTTTATTTGATTTGTTAGTTTTTTGTTATTGGAAGAAATAGACTTTAACTTGTTGAAAACCAACTTTTAAGTCGTTATATTTCTGGCTGCGGCTGCACAATTAATTGGATATTAATCATTTATGACAATTAATACTATCAGTGTCTTTGATGAGCGTAACATTTGTGACAAACAGCAGCTTGTTTTCCTGATGGAAGAAAACCTCTTTGTTTGCTACAGAACCCAACAAATGTCATTTGGATTTCTTTAAAAATATAATTAATATGCTGTAATTATCTACTAATACAATACTAATCTTCATATCTCTCAAAAATAATCACAATATCATCATATTTTTTACCTTTGACTCATTCTACAACTCGAGCAGCTCGTCATTCTATCAACAGCTGTTTTCAGTAAGTATTCATCAGTCCGAAACTTAAATGTCTTCATTATTTGTTCTTTCAAAATGAGCTAATTGATGAATTCATTATGAAAATAGTTGCTTTTTTCATCAGTAAAAGTTTTATAAAACACACTAGAAAACGCTCTCTCCCCCTCTCTGACTATTAAACTGCATTTATTGTCCTGACAAGGTCTCATAAGACCTTAAAACAAACTCCATGTTTTAGGTTTGAAGTCCATGAAGTGCTCTTTGCCTCATATTTTACTAAAAGTTTTATGTATTCAGAATACTTTTTAAAGTCTTTCTCCTATATGCATTCTGCAGCTGCCGGTTTTTCAGTTCCGCCGCCACTGCAAAAAATAAGACATCCGTGTGGATGCGGGGATCCTTCGCCAATTCCCCGCCTCCGACAGATTCTGTCTGAACGTGAATCTGTCGGAGGCGGCGATGGCTGAAATTTCGTGATGTAAAAAGTTGGTGGTGATGCAGCCAGTGTTTCTGGCAGATCGTGACTGTGTGTTGGATCGAGGCAGACTGCTGCCTTTGTTTCAGGACGAGGCGACTCCAGCTCGCTGACAGACGTTCAGACAGAGTCGGCCAGTCTGCAGCTCAAAATCACTCCCATATGTCCCTGAGCAGCCCCGCCCCCCCGCCTGCACGCTCCGCTCTACTCTGCAGCCCCGCCCCCCCCGCCTGCACGCTCCGCTCTACTCTGCAGCCCCGCCCCCCCCGCCTGCACGCTCCGCTCTACTCTGCAGCCCCGCCCCCCCCGCCTGCACGCTCCGCTCTACTCTGCAGCCCCGCCCCCCGCCTGCACGCTCCGCTCTACTCTGCAGCCCCGCCCCCCCCGCCTGCACGCTCCGCTCTACTCTGCAGCCCCGCCCCCCCGCCTGCACGCTCCGCTCTACTCTGCAGCCCCCGCCTGCACGCTCCGCTCTACTCTGCAGCCCCGCCCCCCCGCCTGCACGCTCCGCTCTACTCTGCAGCCCCGCCCCCCGCCTGCACGCTCCGCTCTACTCTGCAGCCCCGCCCCCCCGCCTGCACGCTCCGCTCTACTCTGCAGCCCCGCCCCCACCGCCTGCACGCTCCGCTCTACTCTGCAGCCCCGCCCCCCCGCCTGCACGCTCCGCTCTACTCTGCAGCCCCGCCCCCCCCGCCTGCACGCTCCGCTCTACTCTGCAGCCCCCCGCCTGCACGCTCCGCTCTACTCTGCAGCCCCGCCCCCCGCCTGCACGCTCCGCTCTACTCTGCGGCCCCGCCCCCCCGCCTGCACGCTCCGCTCTACTCTGCGGCCCCGCCCCCACCGCCTGCACGCTCCGCTCTACTCTGCAGCCCCGCCCCCCCGCCTGCACGCTCCGCTCTACTCTGCAGCCCCGCCCCCACCGCCTGCACGCTCCGCTCTACTCTGCAGCCCCGCCCCCACCGCCTGCACGCTCCGCTCTACTCTGCAGCCCCGCCCCCCCGCCTGCACGCTCCGCTCTACTCTGCAGCCCCGCCCCACCGCCTGCACGCTCCGCTCTACTCTGCAGCCCCGCCCCCCGCCTGCACGCTCCGCTCTACTCTGCAGCCCCGCCCCCCCCGCCTGCACGCTCCGCTCTACTCTGCAGCCCCGCCCCCCCGCCTGCACGCTCCGCTCTACTCTGCGGCTCGGTTCGGCTCGGCTCGGATCGGCCCGACTCGGCTTACACTGCTGACAGGATCCAACCACGCTGAGGTTATAAGTACGGATGATTTCAGAGAATCCACTGAAAAATAAAGAGTGTGAAGGGTTTCAGCTGTGTGTCCGGCGGGAGATGTGATCAAAGATACAACACATCTCTGCACAATCTCATCCGGTCCAGTACAACTGTTCTGCCCCAAACCCTGAACTGTGATCCCAGCAGTGTCAACATAAACATTATAAACCTAACCAACCAATCAATCAATCAATCAATCAAACTTTATTTATACAGCACCTTTCAAACAGATCAAAGTGTGTTACAGATGACGGAAAGAAAAAGCATGGTATAAAAACAGATCTCGAGGCGAATGCACGCCAATTTCAGTCAAATGAATATTTAAAATAAAAAGATGAAGGATAAAAGATGAAAGCAAGCAAATAAAATATTGCACGTAAGATTTGATTTTAAAGTTTGTAAAGTATAATGAAAAAAGAAGAAG
>CM077796.1:31141790-31149290 GCA_039737535.1 Lagodon rhomboides
GGTAGTACCTGGTTGTACCTGGTAGTACCTGGTTGTACCTGGTAGTACCTGGTAGCACCTGGTTGTACCTGGTAGTACCTGGTAGTACCTGGTAGTACCTGGTTGTACCTGGTAGTACCTGGTTGTACCTGGTAGCACCTGGTAGTACCTGGTTGTACCTGGTTGTACCTGGTTGTACCTGGTTGTACCTGGTAGTACCTGGTTGTACCTGGTAGTACCTGGTTGTACCTGGTAGTACCTGGTAGTACCTGGTAGTACCTGGTAGTAGCTGGTTGTACCTGGTAGTACCTGGTTGTACCTGGTTGTACCTGGTAGTACCTGGTTGTACCTGGTAGTACCTGGTAGTACCTGGTTGTACCTGGTTGTACCTGGTAGCACCTGGTTGTACCTGGTTGTACCTGGTTGTACCTGGTAGTACCTGGTTGTACCTGGTAGTACCTGGTTGTACCTGGTTGTACCTGGTTGTACCTGGTTGTACCTGGTAGTACCTGGTAGCACCTGGTTGTACCTGGTTGTACCTGGTTGTACCTGGTTGTACCTGGTTGTACCAAGGTAATTCGATCTGTACCCTTAAAAGTACCATGTTCAGCGCCCAACCCTACGCTTGACCTCCTTACTCAGATTGGAACATGCTAACTTGCAGGTACTGCTGAATCCAAAACTCGTAACTTGCTCTTTCCAGTGACAGCTTCATGTCAGAGCATTCAGACACAAAGTTCTTCCTAATATCATCACATCTTGCCTCAAAATCACATCATGTTGTGCGTCTGAACCTCAGGAAGGTTTTTTATTTGAAACGATGAACTTGGATGTTTTAGACTTCCATATAACTTTCTGTCTGCATCTGACCTCATAAACAAGCTGCAGTCATTATTAGAATATTCTTGTCAACATTTTTTAGTGAAAAACAGGTGTAATTCTATATTTCCAAGAACTTCAGAGAATGAACAGGTTATTTAACTGTTAAAATGTCCTCCAGCAGTTATACAAATGTGATTTGATAGATGACTTTCTGAAAGTTGTTATAGATTAATTTCCTGTGTATTGACTATTCATTTTCTGATTGTTTGAGCGTTGTGTAGAGTCACTATTATGAATTTCAAGTTGTTTATTGGCTGTTTTCTTTTCCTTTCTGATAATCAACGCATTAAACATTTTAAACCTCTTACAAAGACAATATATGGAGTAAAAAATTCCAATCTAATTGTATTTATTTTTTAGAATATGTTTACCGTCACTTTCTTGTGTTCTAACATTAAATCACTGAAACATACAGAAACAACAGTTTGAGACTAGAAATACGCACATTACACAGACACACACACTCAACTTGCACCGATATCAAATAAAACCAAATATTATCCTGCATTGTTTACAATTTCCTCTTTAGGTAAAGCTTACATTTCCATCGTTTGTGATATTCATCATGGTTCCCAGAGCTGAACAAAGTCCGTCCGCTGGTCTTAACGCTCCCTTCTCCTCATATTCAGTGATGGAGCATACAACTCTTCCAACATCGTGCAATAGCTCTCCTGGCTTGGGGGAGTCCAAAGTCCAGAAGTTTAGCCTGTTTCAATGCTTGTATGATATTATATTCCAAGCACACAGAGTTTGACATTCAAAGGGACTCTGATATTAAACATCTCTGACAAACATTTGATCACATCCTTCCAGAAGGTTTGGATTTAGACAGTAGAGTACCTTTCTCGCCTAAACATTTAGAACAAACATCTGGAATATTAGCAGACATGTGATGAAGTTTGACAGGAGTCATGTAAACTCTCATTAACCCTTTCTATTGAAGTAATTTAAACCTCGTTCTTATCGTCTGTTTTTGTGCTTTTAAACAGGCATCGTTCCAGTCTGTCCCATCAATGTCCTCTTGGACTTTCCAAGCATTTCATGTATCCACACATGATTCAGCACTATATGCAACCAGTATATTGTAATATTAAGATAAGTGGCCCTTCCCTTCTAAGTTTGCAAATGTTATTTCCTCAGGTTATGATAAAGGTGATGTACACATTACCTGACCATATTTTGATGACGTATAGCTTTTAAACTGTAAAAATTTAAAAAAGGTGTTTTTTTAGGGATTTGATATCTCTGACACAATTGATCAAAAGAAAGTAAAACTCCGTCCACATAAAGATCCATAATTCCGGATACCTTTTATATTCCATGACCTAAATCCTCCATCTTTTTTACCAGGTGTAAATTGTTACTGTTCATTACCCCAGATAGCAGTAAGTTGAGAGCTTGTGAATATTCTCATTCATCCAGGTCATAGTTATCTCAAGGAAATTGAATCGAAAGCAACTGGATTTGGTTTTTGTCTTGAAGACGTTTCACCTCTCATCCGAGAGGCTTCATCAGTTCCTGCTCCCTTGACTAGGCTGAGACTAGTGTCAGCCTAGTTGCTTTCGATTCAATTTCCTTGAGACAGTAAGTTGAGACAATACTGGCATATCTGGCGCTGTTGTACAGAAATAATATGATGCTGCGGTCGGATGGACTGCCATATAACACCTTTCACTGAGTTCAGGAGCGATCTGAACGCCCAGGTACCTGAACCCTTCAGTAGGTGTCATCAATGGAGTATTTACAATCTTCCTTGTTAAGAAACATTAATACTGATTTGGAGTTGTTAATTGTATATCCAGAGAAACATTAATACTTATTCTCATCAGATTGGGAATACTATATTTTATATTTGTCAGGAAAAATATAATATCATCCTCATATGAAGAACTGCGGTGATCTATACCCCAGTTGTCATGCCTGATCATCCTGTATGTGCTCTTACAGCCATGCTGGAGGTTCTCAGTTGCTCGCGTGAACAGAAGTGGAGCCGAGCGGCGACGCTGTCGGCTGGATCGCTGTAAGCAAACGGTTTCAAGATGGTGTTATTGGTTCGGGTCTTAGTTGAGTTTGTGTATAGTAGCTGAATCCATTTGAGAATTGTTTCGCTGATCCCAAATCTTGGAAGTACTTCAAAAAGGTAACCCCATTCTCTTCTACTGAATGCTTGACAAGCATCTGCTGATAACGTTGCTGTGTCCTTTGCATTGTGTCTCGTGTAGTATATTCAAGACTCTTCTGATATTGTGATAACCTTGTCTGCTTTTTACAAAACCTTGTTGATCATCAATAATCAACTGAGGAAGACATTTATTTAATCTTCTAGAAACAATTGCAAAGTATTTTTGTGTCACATCCCATTAAACTAATTGGTCTGTGAGCATTCTGTTGGGGGCTTATTTGGTTTTGTATTAGGTTTATTATAGCTAATCGTTATGAATCTGGGAGCGTTTCTTCAATAAACGATTCTTCATACATATCAAGAAGTGGCCTTACAAGTTGTTTTAAATGTTTTGTAAAACTCTCCTGGTAGCCCATCCGGTCCGGGTGCTTTACCGCCATTAGTATCCCCTATAGCTTCACAAAGGTCTTCTGTTGTTAATGGAATATCTAGAGTTATTTCTTCATCGTCTGATATAGTCAGAAATCACAACTGGTGGAGAAACGTGTTCTGAGCTTTTCTGTCCCCTGTATATTCTGATTTGTATAACAGTTTCATAAAAGTCTCTAAAATGATTATTTATCTCTAATGGGTCCATGTTTAGTTGCCAGATACTGACTTTATTCTGTGAGTTGTTCTTTCAGCTTGTATTTTTTTATCCTCCAGGCCAATAATTACAATCTAAGTCATTTAAAAGTCGAAGGTATCAGGGTGAGGGACAGAAGATCTTCTTAGAAATGATCTTCTAAATGTGCCATAAACAAACTGCACAGTAGGAGAAGAAGAAGAGGAGCATTCAAGATGAGTTCATGGGATTAAATGAAGGGTTTTGGTGAGGAAGAGGAGGCAGAAGATGCAGGGAGGAAGAGGCCCGCAGCGCTGCTCACCGTGGCTCGGGGTATTCTGGGTATTCTTATGCTAATCCATCGCCGGGGATGAGGCGCAGAGCAGTCAAGCAAACAATGGCAGTGGAGCCAGAAAGTCTGGCCTGCAGTCTCCCAGGCCCTGAAAGGCATGTCGGGCAGGGCGCCGACACCAACGGGAGGCTGCTGCAGCACCCAGAGGCCCGCCTGCAAGGAGGGGCCCCTGGAGGGGCTGGGGAACGGGGCCAAGACTGAGGCCGGGAGGAAGGAGGGGAAGGAGGGGAAATGGAAAAGTGGAGGGGGAGAGAGAGATGTGAAGGCAACAGATGGAAATAAGAAAGTGGAGGTAAGATGAGAGAACATGCTGAGGAGAAAGAGCTAAAGACAGAGAAAATGAATCTGGGATGTAAAGAAATGTAAAGTGTTGGCAGAAAGAAAAGAAGAAATAACAATAAAATGCTTACTGCCTAGTTTAGCACGTTCAGGCTGCTGTAGCTGGACTTCTGTGCCTGGAGGTGATATCTTCTTCTGTTTCCAGGCTCCTGTGTTACAACAGTACGAGATTTTCATGGTATGATAACATCTCAGAAAAATCTTGGTTCATCACACAATTTGTATTATTATCAGTTCAGTCAGGGAGTACGGTCGAGACCTGCTCATGTGGAAATGGTTATGAGATTACTTTGGTTTGGATTGGCACTATACAAGTAAAGATTGATTGATTGATCGGTGAGGGTCCGTGTCGCTGTGTGATGTACAACTCTCACCTCAGAGTGGCCAAACAACGAGGCTTGCACCTTTTCTCCGCTTGCTGCCACAGTTGCTTGCAGATCACTGGGAAGAACTTAATAAAGACGCTGGCGCTCAGAGAGAAGCGATTCTCCCTGGACTCGGTCCGATTGTACATCACCTTATCTTGGGGCTAGCTGGTTAGCATTCTCACTTCAGTAGCATCTCTGCAACACAGCACATAGAGGTTTATGACACAATGTCAACACTGTTGTTTCATTACTCTGTTGATGATTTATGATCGAACGTTCTCAATTCTGACATATTGCACCTTTAACAAAATATGATGAAGTTAATTTAACGCTGCAACTTGTAGCTACACGTAGCTTAGCAAATGTACACCGCTACAAGACTCTTGATTTAAGTGTAAACTGCATCTTCCTCCTACATGCAAAAAGCAAAGATTTGACTGTAATCTGGTGGCCTGTTCTTGTCTGTCACCTTGGAGACGTTTTTCAGCGTTAGGTTGTTCTCATCAGGTTTCTAAGGACCTGTTTGAAACCTTCTGGGTCATAATTTGAACACACGACCCAGATTATAATCATCCATCTGATTATAAATACTACAAAAGAAACTCCCCCAAACCTGCCTGAGAATCAGCATCTTTTTAACTTTCCTAAGCTGCCAACACATTTGCAGCACACAAGAAGCAGAAGACAAATATTCATAACTGTATCTTAATGGACTTAAAAACATATTAAATGTAGCTGAATTTAACTTGATGATATTTTGTGAAATCATCATGATTCATTAAAAAATGTATTCAGAAGACACAGAAAAGATGCTGTGTAACTGCAGAGCCCGCTGAGAATCTTCATGTCTTTAAATGTCCTCAGTGTGAAAGTGATCCAGTGATATCAGTCTGTATCAGTGCGTACGATGCAGACGGGAAGCATCGCAAGTCATCCAGCGTACGTTCAGCACAGGTCATTCGGGGGGCAGTTAAATGTTTGTTAACCCACCGTCAGCGTCTCCCACACCCGATGATCGTCTGTTTTCTGGGAAGTGAAACGTAAACGTAATGCTGCTGATTAATCCCAGTGTTGTGAACTGAATTAAAGTCATACACAAAAAAAATGACAAAAGTTTTTTTCTTAAATGTGGTTTGTTGCTTTTTTTCTATTGAATATCAGTATAAACAGAGTTTTTTGGACTGTTTTAAAATATGTTTGAGTCACATTTTTCCACATTTTGTCGGCAGAATGATTACTGTGAAATGTTAATTGATAGAATTCACAGATTGGACTGACGAGAAGCTACAGATGAAGCATTAATACGTGGAAAGAGTCTGTTAATATTCTCCACCACCAGCAGCTCCGACCCCAGCCTCCCTCATTACTGCATTTATTTGTAGAGCTCAGGGGCTGTTGGACGCCGCCGCTTCTCCAATCAGGCCTCACTGTCGTTTATTTAGTCTGCCGGCATTCAGCAGGAAGTGGAGACGCATTAAGGCTTGATTATTGATGTCTGGCCCCTCACGCTGTCGTCCATCCAGGAGGGGGAGGGGGAACTGTTAGAGATGGATTATTAATATCTGTAACCCCCCCCCATGAGATATATCGTCATTTTACAGCTTTTTAACAGCTCTGTGAGGAGCTGAAGGAGCTGCTCACTGCTGAGGAAGGGGTAGTGTTACCTTGAGGCGTTTGGAACCAATTGATTTGTGTAGTTCTTTGGATCAGTCCTGCACTCGGACTAAGATGAGGCTCAGACAGGTGAAGTGATGGCAGGACATCCATGTCATGTTTTAATTTATTTTTTTCTTTTCGAAATCCCTCTAAGAAACAAAATAAGAGACCATATGATATGAGACCATATGATATGAGACCACATGATATGAGACCACATGATATGAGACCACATGATATGAGACCATATGAGATGAGACCATATGACATGAGACCAGATGAGATGAGACCATATGAGATGAGACCATATGAGATGAGACCATATGAGATGAGACCACATGATATGAGACCATATGAGATGAGACCATATGACATGAGACCAGATGAGATGAGACCATATGAGATGAGACCATATGAGATGAGACCAGATGAGATGAGACCATATGAGATGACCATATGAGATGAGACCATATGAGATGAGACCATATGAGATGAGACCATATGAGATGAGACCATATGAGATGAGACCAGATGAGATGAGACCATATGAGATGACCATATGAGATGACCATATGACATGAGACCATATGAGATGAGACCATATGAGATGAGACCATATGACATGAGACCATATGAGATGAGACCATATGACATGAGACCATATGAGATGAGACCATATGACATGAGACCATATGATATGAGACCATATGACATGAGACCATATGAGATGAGACCATATGATATGAGACCATATGAGATGAGACCAGATGAGATGAGACCATATGAGATGACCATATGAGATGACCATATGACATGAGACCAGATGAGATGAGACCATATGAGATGACCATATGAGATGACCATATGACATGAGACCATATGAGATGAGACCATATGAGATGAGACCATATGACATGAGACCATATGAGATGAGACCATATGATATGAGACCATATGAGATGAGACCAGATGAGATGAGACCATATGAGATGACCATATGAGATGACCATATGACATGAGACCAGATGAGATGAGACCATATGAGATGACCATATGAGATGACCATATGACATGAGATGACATGATATACCCATTTGACGCAGCAACATAAGAATAAGTGAGACTGCTTGTTGGTCCTTTCTCCATACGTCCATTCG
Organism: Lagodon rhomboides; assembly: GCA_039737535.1. NCBI lineage: Eukaryota > Metazoa > Chordata > Actinopteri > Spariformes > Sparidae > Lagodon > Lagodon rhomboides. The sequence continues at coordinate 31,149,250 of CM077796.1, forward strand.
TTCCTGACAGGAGTGTCGCATTGTCATTGTCTTGTTCTTAC
>CM077796.1:31154290-31186790 GCA_039737535.1 Lagodon rhomboides
GTCCCTGTCCCTGTCCCTGTCCCTGTCCCCGTCCCCGTCCCCGTCCCCGTCCGTGTCCTGTCCCTGTCCCTGTCCCTGTCCCCGTCCCCGTCCCCGTCCGTGTCCGTGTCCTGTCCCTGTCCCTGTCCCCTGTCCTGTCCCTGTCCCTGTCCCTGTCCCCGTCCGTGTCCTGTCCCTGTCCCCGTCCCCGTCCGTGTCCCTGTCCCCGTCCCCGTCCCCGTCCTGTCCTGTCCCTGTCCCTGTCCCCGTCCCCGTCCCTGTCCCTGTCCCCGTCCCTGTCCCTGTCCCTGTCCCTGTCCCCGTCCCCGTCCGTGTCCCTGTCCCTGTCCCCGTCCCTGTCCGTGTCCTGTCCTGTCCCTGTCCCCTGTCCTGTCCCTGTCCCTGTCCCCGTCCCCGTCCGTGTCCTGTCCCTGTCCCCGTCCCCGTCCCTGTCCTGTCCCCGTCCCCGTCCATGTCCCTGTCCCTGTCCCCGTCCCCGTCCCCGTCCGTGTCCTGTCCTGTCCCTGTCCCCGTCCCCGTCCCCGTCCCTGTCCCCGTCCCCGTCCCCGTCCGTGTCCCTGTCCCCGTCCCCGTCCGTGTCCGTGTCCTGTCCTGTCCCTGTCCCCTGTCCTGTCCCTGTCCCTGTCCCCGTCCCCGTCCGTGTCCTGTCCTGTCCCTGTCCCCGTCCCCGTCCCTGTCCTGTCCCCGTCCCCGTCCGTGTCCTGTCCCTGTCCCCGTCCCCGTCCCCGTCCGTGTCCTGTCCTGTCCCTGTCCCTGTCCCCGTCCCCGTCCCCGTCCCTGTCCTGTCCCCGTCCCCGTCCCCGTCCCTGTCCCCCTCCCTGTCCCTGTCCTGTCCCTGTCCCTGTCCCCGTCCCTGTCCTGTCCCCGTCCCCGTCCTGTCCTGTCCCTGTCCCTGTCCCCGTCCCCGTCCCTGTCCCCGTCCCTGTCCCTGTCCCTGTCCCCGTCCCCGTCCCTGTCCATGTCCCGGTCCCTGTCCCTGTCCCGGTCCCTGTCCCTGTCCCCGTCCGTGTCCCTGTCCCCGTCCCCGTCCCCGTCCCTGTCCCCGTCCGTGTCCCCGTCCGTGTCCCTGTCCCCGTCCCGTCCCCGTCCCTGTCCCCAAAATACCTCCAGTCCTCGCAGGCACAAACAGTTCACAAGCTCCCGTTTCTTTCACACACACACACACACACACGTTTGTCTTTCTGGTCTTGTGAGGACTCATTGATGTGTTCATGTCCTCTGACACAAACTGTAACCGTGACAACTGAATGTCCAGAAGCTGAACCTTCGAGCTCTTCACCTTTAAACAGTCGTTTGAAGTTTGGAGGAACAAAATGTCCTCTGAGTGCCGACACGTCCTCACTACGATGGTTCAGATACTTGTCCTCACTCTGATCGCAACACTGGCAGACACACATGCACATGCACACACACGCACACGCACACGCACACACACACACACACACACACTTTTGCTGTTTCACTTCAACTACACTCCCCCTCATTCAGTTACAATAATACACACATGCACACACCTACACACACTGATTCTTGTGCGTGCATGTGTGTGTGTGTGTGTGTGTGGAGGTGTGTGTGTGTGTGTGTGTGTGTGTGTGTGTGTGTGTGTGTGTGTGTCTTTGCTCTCCGCCTCCTCAGCCAGAGATGTGTGAAAAGTGGGTCACAGGTCGGACCTCTTTGTCCCCCCGGCAAATGAAAAGTGACAGACACCGGCCGTGCATCGCTGCTAATTCACTCACACACACACACACACACACACACACACACACACACACACACACACACACACACACACATCCACAGACACACATCCACACACACACACACACACACACACACACACACACACACACACATCCACACACACACACATCCACACACACACACACACACACACATCCACAGACATCCACACACACACACACACACTCACACACACACACACACACACACACACACACATCCACACACACACACACACTCACACACACACACACACACACACACACACCCCCTCCACCCCTCTTGGCCCACTAATTGCGACCTGCCGTTATCAGCGCTGCGCAGGACCAGCGCCTGTAATTGCAGAACATCCCAGGACAAATAATTTGGTAGTTAGGTGGACTGTCGGAGGCCAGAACCGGGCCGGCTGAGGTCAGCGGGTCACAGCTCGCTGAGGACGAGGGGGCCAGGGAGAGAGCCGGGCCGGGCCGAACCGAACCGAACTACTTGGTTCTTATTAGAGCTGCCACTTTAATGACAGCTGGATTAAATTATGTGTTTTCAGTTGAGGCTGAAACAAAAGTGACAGTTGTGGATGCTGTGATTCTGGGGCTTTACCAACACTGATCTGTCAGTAAAACAGTTTGGTGGATTACTGATGTCATTTATTCTGTTATTTATTCTCCCTTTTGTGTTCAGTTCAGGTTTAATACTGTGTCCTTCCTTCTTTAGGGTTTTGGACCCAAAGATCCAGTGAAACAGAAGAGGACCTGATATTGCGATACCTGCCTCCATCCCTGCCTCCATCCCTCCCGCTGTTCTCCAGCTCCTTCTCCTCCTCTACTCCTCGATCCAGCTCTCTGACCAGCTAACAGACGCTCCGGATCACAGAGCCGGCCCAGTCGGGCTCCAGTCCGGCCCATTGTCGGTCCGGTCCTGCTGCAGGATGGCAGGTGTCACTTTGTGTTTGGCTGTGACGGCTGCTCTCCTCCTGACCCTCAGAGCTGATGGTAAGACTTTGAAATACAGTTGTACTGTTGTACCAGGCAGAATGGGTCTCACTCTGTCTGATCTCCAGGTGCTTCACTGTGATGTAAATGGCAGGTTTGGTCTCCGTTCACCTGCCAGTGTCAGCAGCAGCTGTTGGTGGACACACTGTTTTAACTGATCCAAACACTGAGCCAGTAACAGCAACATCACCAGACTCCCTGAACGAATGTAGTGATTTTCAGAGTTGTTAAAAACAAACTTTATAACCGCTGTGAAACTCTGTCTCTGACAGATTCTAAATCATTGGAGCCTTCTTGTAAATTCAGCATTTACAAATACACTATACGGTGACGATTATAGGCATTATAGCCTCAGCCACCCCACAGTGTCTCAGTTTAGTGAGTTGTTGAGTTAGGAGAAACTTTATAAACTCATTTTTTGGGCCTTCTTGTAAATTCAGCAAATGTTCTACATGAACTTCTTTTGTCTTTGTGTAAAAACATGGAGTCTGTCTGTCTCAGTGATGGACGTGTCTGTGTGCAGTGAGATCTGATCACAAGTGGTCACTCAGACTCATCTTAATGTTAATGTCCCAAACTTTTAATCTCAGGGACTAATAATCAAGAAACTAACTAAAAGGTTCCTTGAGCTGGTTGTCTGCATTTCCACTGCAGCATGAGACCAGCGAAGATGAGCCACATTAGCCCAGTAATGAATTAAAAAGAGACAAATGTTTTTACATGATGCTGTGACCACTTTGTCATCAGTGCGTCTGTCGTATGCCTTCTTCTCTAACTCCATAGTGATGTGTCCAGGCCCAATCACAAACCAAACTGGAATTTTACTGCGAGTTGTCGATCAGAAATGTTCAGTGCTGAAAAGTTCCTGCACTTGTGGAAAGTACAACCCTGCAGTCCCGGGAACTTGATGTAGACCCGGGACCCTGGTTCATGTTCCTTGTTCCTGGGAACGTTCCTTCACACAGCAAGTGGTTTCTCTGATTTCCCCTCCTGGACGTTTCAGTCTTTAAAGCTGTTCAGCTGCAGAGTTACTCATTAACTCTTCAGTTTGCTCTCAGTGAGATAAGCAGTACTTTCAGACTGGCATTAACACACAGAGTCGCTGAGCCCCTCCTGTATGATCCTCCTTGAACACACAGATGTGTATCAGCAGCCTTTTGTTCCAGCTATGATTAAGTGTTAATTGGCTGATAATGGAGAGACTCCAGAAATGAGCCTGTAGCTGTGAACACGATGGAAAAACAGAGTGAGAACAGCAGCACATTCATTTATCCTGAGTGAGACGTCACATACAGATGAGCAGAAACGGTTTGAGGAGACTGAGGCAGCAACTTCTGCATCTGTGTGTTCAAATAAAGTTTTTGCTAAAAGCAGCAGAAGTGAACACTTTGTTTCCAGCAGCTTCACAACAAATTAGATTTCATTTAATAAGAAATACTCAAGTTTTATTTGTAAACTGAATATTTTTCTGTCTTTTTTTCTCTGTTGTCCTCTAGAAGACGACAAAAAAAGAGAAATCGACACTAAAACAACTGTGTGAATAGATGTTCTGGTCGCCTCACATTCATGTTTCCACTCGGCTCTTTCATCATCTGAACCTCCCTCTGTCCCGTCCATCGCTCCTCCCTGCAGGAAGCTGTTGAACTGATTGTTGCCGCTCTCACTTCCTCTCTGCACATTAACCACTTCCTGTATGGCACTGTACGAGCTGTCAGCGGCGCTAAACGCTCCAAACAGCCATTGTTCTCCGGAAATATCCCTCAGTCCCTCTGGAGACACATTCAGCCTCTGAAACAGTGTTTATTTCCCCTCTGGAGTTTCTCTGCCACAGCCAGCGACGACCGAGAGCAGACTGATTTCACTCTTTGACTCGTTTATTTCTTAGTGATTTCTTTTCGACTAACAGAATAGTTTCCTTTCAAACTGTCTTTTGCTGTATGAAGAATCTCTTCTCCTCTTTTCTTCCTATGTGTCTGTTAGATTTGATATCTTAAAAACATCTGAGTGTCCAGCAGAGGTATTGATATGTTGTAGGTTGTGTCTGTGTCGTTTCCATATTAAGGTCTGCTCTGTCTGCTCTGCTGTCTGCTCTGTCGTCTGCTCTGTCGTCTGCTCTGTCTGCTCTGGCGTCTGCTCTGTCGTCTGCTCTGTCGTCTGCTCTGTCTGCTCTGTCGTCTGCTCTGTCTGCTCTGTCGCTCTGCTCTGTCGTCTGCTCTGTCTGCTCTGTCGTCTGCTCTGTCGTCTGCTCTGTCGTCTGCTCTGTCGTCTGCTCTGTCGTCTGCTCTGTCGTCTGCTCTGTCGTCTGCTCCGTCGTCTGCTCCGTCGTCTGCTCTGTCGTCTGCTCTGTCGTCTGCTCTGTCGTCTGCTCTGTCGTCTGCTCCGTCGTCTGCTCCGTCGTCTGCTCTGTCGTCTGCTCTGTCGTCTGCTCCGTCTGCTCTGTCTGCTCTGTCTGCTCTGTCGTCTGCTCTGTCGTCTGCTCTGTCGTCTGCTCTGTCGTCTGCTCTGTCGTCTGCTCTGTCGTCTGCTCTGTCGTCTGCTCTGTCAGTCTGCTCTGTCGTCTGCTCTGTCGTCTGCTCTGCGTCTGCTCTGTCGTTCTGCTCTGTCGTCTGCTCTGTCGTCTGCTCTGTCGTCTGCTCTGTCGTCTGCTCTGTCGTCTGCTCTGTCGTCTGCTCTGTCGTCTGCTCTGTCGTCTGCTCTGTCGTCTGCTCTGTCGTCTGCTCTGTCGTCTGCTCTGTCGTCTGCTCTGCCGTCTGCTCTGTCGTCTGCTCTGTCGTCTGCTCTGTCGTCTGCTCTGTCGTCTGCTCTGTCAGTCTGCTCTGTCAGTCTGCTCTGTCGTCTGCTCTGTCGTCTGCTCTGTCTGCTCTGCCGTCTGCTCTGTCGTCTGCTCTGTCGTCTGCTCTGTCTGCTCTGTCGTCTGCTCTGTCGTCTGCTCTGTCGTCTGCTCTGCCGTCTGCTCTGTCGTCTGCTCTGTTGTCTGCTCTGTCTGCTCTGTCGTCTGCTCTGTCGTCTGCTCTGTCTGCTCTGCCGTCTGCTCTGTCGTCTGCTCTGTCTGCTCTGTCGTCTGCTCTGTCGTCTGCTCTGTCGTCTGGTCCTTTAGAGGTTTTAACGAGCGTCCGACAGTAACTACCTTGTCACCATGGTAACGCAGGGAGGTGGCAGGTAACAAGTGAATGTCCCCATTGTGGGATAAGTAAAGTCTATCTAATCGTATCTATTAATCCTGAAGGAACTTCTTTTGCTCCAAAAATTACAGTAACAACCTCCCTCAGATTTTAATGAGAATCTAAACTATAGAGTGTTAAACACTAGTGTACTCTACAACATATCCATGGAGTAAAAACAGCAACAACAATAAAACAGTGCCTGGTAGAATAATACGAGTATTAAGACAAGTTCAGTGAAGGAGTAAAATAAAAATGAACTAAAATAGAAATAAATATGGCACATGATATTAAACTCCTTGTTGTCTGATCAGAGGGGAGATATCAGAGCAAGAAGCCGTCAATAACATTATCTCATTACTGAATCATGTACAGAATTTTTTCGGTCTTCAAAGTCAAAACATGCTGAAAAATCACCTCAGATGAGAAGATTTCTCATCAACACATCAAAGCCACATTTATTCAGTTTGTTATATTAAAAAGAAAGAAAGAGTTTGGGCTTTCTGTCTGAGCAACAAACTGAATGATTCATTGATTATTTAATTAGTTGCAGATCCATTTAGTTTGAAGCGACTGATAAGAAGCCCTTGAACGTGTCGCACTGCTGTCTGTGGCTCTGAAGGCTCTTTGTTTCTGAGGCTGAACTCTGCTGTGAAGTCGCTCCGTATTTACACATGTCTGTTTGTTTAAACCCTGCGAGGCGCACCAGATGCACGGGTGGAGTTTATCACGCCCGCCGGTTCAGAGTCGGCAGATAAGGATGACTTTGAGAATAGTGCTCTCTCTTCTTTTCCCCTCTCGCCTCTGTAACGTTGCGTACATGAAGTAAAGTCCATTTCCCCTCCAGCTCCAGTCAGCAGTCAGCGGTACAGAACCAGGATGTCACCTCCGGATCACTGCTGCAGTCGGTTTGATAAACAGGAGTGAAGATAAATCCACTTTTTAATCCCAGAAGTTAAAAAGTCATCTCTGAGCTCTCCTCGCGTCGGCAAACGGCTCCAGGAGACAGAAATAACATGTTCACGTTCAAACAAAGGATCCAAGCATTTCTTCTTGTGCTGCTGTGTGCAGGCGAGAGGAGACAACAGCCACTCGAAGGAATGTTTAGTCTCTTCATTTGTCCTCAGCATGTTTGTTTCCTCTGTGTCTCCGTGTCAGTAGTTGGATCACATCTTTATTTCTCTGTCAGTGACTCACAGTCGTAAAGTTTCTCTGCATGAGAATAGAGCAGCTAACTTTGTGTCTGCAGACCAAACCAAACACCAGCAGGGACACAACGGGACATAAAACGAGCGCTCCTCAGTCTGCTGTAACCAGCAGCTCGCCCACATTCCTTCCATCATACTTTCCTCCATGAATCCACTTCGTTTCCTCTCCTGTGTGGAAGACATTTTATGTAATAACCCAGTTTGTTCTGTCCTGATCAGCTCTAAACCTGCTGTTACTCTCCTGGGCTATATTTAGTTTCATTATCCACCATTTTTCAGATTAAGCTTCTTGTCCATTAAATGTCCAAAAAGTGTTCATCCAGAGGACCAAAACTCAAAGTTAATAAGTTTATGGAGACACGAGGAGGAAACGATTGTACAAAAAGCTGTTGATTATTGTTCTGTCGGTCGACTAATTGTTTCAGCTGCAGGTTTGATCGTCTTTAATTCTCAGCATATTTAAAGTCAGTGAGTCCGTTTCATGCAGCTCTGCAGATGTTTGCTGACGGCGACTCTTTTATCAGACGCTGCTGCTGCTGGATGTAAATAAACAGTCGCTGTGACTTTAAGAGCACATGGAGAGAGTCTGATTACCCAGCGTGCTCTCTGCCAGACCTCAGTCTCCACTCTGACTGCCGGCACAATTAAGCACACATGTGGATGCAGACGCACACACACACACACACACACACACACACACACACACACACACACACACACACACACACAAGCAGCCATTTCCAGTTCCAACACACCCAACATCTCTTCGCTTCATCCTCCTCCTCACAACTTTTCAGCCAATCACAGCTGTCCAGGTCTGAGAGGGAGGCGGGACGGCGAGAACCCGTCTAGACAGTGATGACATCACTGCTCAGTTTGCATTTTTATTTTTCAGTTTCATGTTTTTCATTTGAGCGGTTTAAAGCTGCTCAGATTGAAGCGTAGCGGCGGCGTTCAGCTCCTGTGGCTCCTCCCAGGAGGTCAGAGGTCAGAGGTCAGACTGTGATGTGGACCAACATGGAGGTTGACTCACACGCTGGACACAAACGTTTAGTAACGGAGGTGAATAATGACAGAAGCTGCTGAAGAAACAACACCAGGAGCCTCTCTGTCTCTCCGTCCTCCATCTCCGAGGGAATGTGGGAATTAATCTGGGAATATTCAAGAAGACATCGACAGAGAAAACAGCTTCCATCCACCCGCTTCCTTCCTTCCATCCTTCCTTCCTTCCTTCCTTCCTTCTCTTTCTTTCTGTCTTCCTTCCTTCCTTCCTTCCTTCTCTTTCTTTCTGTCTTCCTTCCTTCCTTCCTTCCTTCTCTTTCTTTCTGTCTTCCTTCCTTCCTTCCTTCCTTGCTTCTCTTTCTTTCTGTCTTCCTTCCTTTCTTCTCTGCTCTTCCTCATCCTCATCCTCCCGGAGCAGAAACAGCTGATCAGTCGTGGTGGTTAAATGTTCTCATTAACTATTTTTGTAAAATATGCAGAAACTAACTCAACTGTTTGACATTTGGAGAGTTCAGTTTCCATCAACCTTTATTTAAAGCGATAGATCAAACAGGACACTGTCAGGGAGTCAGCTCAGTGTGATGTCATCATCAGCTCAGTGTGACGTCATCAGCTCAGTGTGACGTCATCATCAGCTCAGTGTGACGTCATCATCAGCTCAGTGTGACGTCATCAGCTCAGTGTGACGTCATCAGCTCAGTGTGACGTCGTCATCAGCTCAGTGTGACGTCGTCATCAGCTCAGTGTGACGTCATCAGCTCAGTGTGACGTCATCATCAGCTCAGTGTGACGTCACCATCAGCTCAGTGTGACGTCATCAGCTCAGTGTGACGTCATCAGCTCAGTGTGACGTCATCATCAGCTCAGTGTGACGTCACCATCAGCTCAGTGTGACGTCATCAGCTCAGTGTGACGTCATCATCAGCTCAGTGTGACGTCACCATCAGCTCAGTGTGACGTCGTCAGCTCAGTGTGACGTCGTCATCAGCTCAGTGTGACGTCATCAGCTCAGTGTGACGTCGTCAGCTCAGTGTGACGTCATCATCAGCTCAGTGTGACGTCACCATCAGCTCAGTGTGACGTCGTCATCAGCTCAGTGTGACGTCATCAGCTCAGTGTGACGTCATCATCAGCTCAGTGTGACGTCGTCAGCTCAGTGTGACGTCATCATCAGCTCAGTGTGACGTCACCATCAGCTCAGTGTGACGTCATCATCAGCTCAGTGTGACGTCATCAGCTCAGTGTGACGTCATCATCAGCTCAGTGTGACGTCATCAGCTCAGTGTGACGTCATCATCAGCTCAGTGTGACGTCATCATCAGCTCAGTGTGACGTCGTCATCAGCTCAGTGTGACGTCATCAGCTCAGTGTGACGTCATCATCAGCTCAGTGTGACGTCATCAGCTCAGTGTGACGTCATCATCAGCTCAGTGTGACGTCATCATCAGCTCAGTGTGACGTCATCAGCTCAGTGTGACGTCATCATCAGCTCAGTGTGACGTCATCATCAGCTCAGTGTGACGTCATCATCAGCTCAGTGTGACGTCATCAGCTCAGTGTGACGTCATCATCAGCTCAGTGTGACGTCATCATCAGCTCAGTGTGACGTCATCATCAGCTCAGTGTGACGTCATCAGCTCAGTGTGACGTCATCATCAGCTCAGTGTGACGTCGTCAGCTCAGTGTGACGTCATCAGCTCAGTGTGACGTCGTCAGCTCAGTGTGACGTCATCATCAGCTCAGTGTGACGTCGTCATCAGCTCAGTGTGACGTCATCATCAGCTCAGTGTGACGTCATCAGCTCAGTGTGACGTCATCAGCTCAGTGTGACGTCGTCAGCTCAGTGTGACGTCATCAGCTCAGTGTGACGTCGTCATCAGCTCAGTGTGACGTCGTCATCAGCTCAGTGTGACGTCATCATCAGCTCAGTGTGACGTCATCATCAGCTCAGTGTGACGTCGTCAGCTCAGTGTGACGTCATCATCAGCTCAGTGTGACGTCGTCAGCTCAGTGTGACGTCATCATCAGCTCAGTGTGACGTCATCATCAGCTCAGTGTGACGTCATCATCAGCTCAGTGTGACGTCGTCAGCTCAGTGTGACGTCATCATCAGCTCAGTGTGACGTCGTCAGCTCAGTGTGACGTCGTCAGCTCAGTGTGACGTCATCAGCTCAGTGTGACGGCGTCATCAGCTCAGTGTGACGTCATCATCAGCTCAGTGTGACGTCGTCATCAGCTCAGTGTGACGTCATCATCAGCTCAGTGTGACGTCATCATCAGCTCAGTGTGACGTCATCATCAGCTCAGTGTGACGTCATCAGCTCTTCACAGCATCTCTTCTGTGTTTCCTGCGTTGTCCCGTCAGACACGAGTCAGGCAGTCAGTGGGACTTGTGTGGTTGGAGGCAGCGGCGGCTCAGAGTCGGTGAGCAGGTCCAGACATGACAGCATGTCTGAACACCTCAGTGTTTTTACTCTGGAGAGTGGGAGGAGAGACGTCAGTCCTGCAGGAGGGACGGAGACGAGAGAGAGGGATTAAAGAGGGAGACAAACAGAAGAGATAAGAGAGGAGAGAACAGAGCTGCATGAGGAGGAGGAGGAGGAGGAGGGATTACGACTCTTCCTCCTCTCTGTCTGGCCTCTTTATCTCTCTGATAAAACATGATTGATCCGTCCATTGAAAGAAAATGAATCCACTATTTTGGCTTGTTGCTGTGAAAGTGAATTTACACACAAAGTGTGACTGTCCTGTGAGAGGAGGACTGTTTTAGCTCCTGCAGGAGTCGGCCTGATGAATCTCTGTGTCTGAAACTGAACCGAAATGATATTAATAAGTGAACAAACAATGTGTCTCTGTTAAAATGAGTTAAACTTAAAGATCAGAATCACACTAACACATGAAACTGTAAATCTGGTTCTGACTCTGTGTTTGCTGTCCAGCTGCAGGTCAGAACCCAGACCACGTCCTGCAGGGGACGGGGGTGAAGCCCGAGGCGAGGCGGCCCGGTGACGACTCCACCATTGCTCCCGAGGACGCCGCTCGTTTCCTCAGCTGCTACTGCTCTGGACACTGTCCCGAGGACGCCACCAACAACACCTGCCAGTGAGTTCAGACAGGACACGACTGAAGTGATGTCACGATACTGACATTTCTAACTTTCTAACAATATCCGTGAAAAATATACATATTCAGTACCATGATCGACAGGGGAAGAACTGATGCTACACTGAGGACGTCAAATTTTAGATTTTTCTTGAAAGATAAATAAAACATGACAGAGACGAGTAGCAGAGGACAGCAGAGGCTGCAGGAAGCAGTCAATGTACCACGTTTTGCTTCATTTTAGATTAGTCCTTTAAATGTGATGTGTGTGACGGAGAGAGTGGGAAAATGAGAAAGTGGTGTATTGATCCTGCAGAAAAAGGTTCAAATATTCAGAATCAATATGTATCGATACTGTTGACAACACTAGAGGACAGTAAACTTCTGATGAGGGGATGAAATCGTACTGAGGGCCCTGAAACAGCAACGAGAACTATTCAGGAGAAACGAGCTGAGAAGAAGAAGAAGATTATTCTGAGCAGCTGGAGAAACTTCAGTCATTGTTACTGATACTAGAGAGACCGAGTGTCAGCCGGCCAATCAGCGGGGCCCGTATTCAGCATTTCCGACTTTTGGTATCTGTGTTTTTTTGTGTCCGATTAGCAACAATATAAATTAATCTGTGATCTCACTCAGTGTCCCGCCCACAACACTATCCAGGGCTGACTGCAGTCCGGCGCCGTGCCGGATCTCCGGCGTGACTGCGAATAAAAAAAGAAAATAGAAATGGGGTTTGCCCAGAGATCTAACATACAGTTCTCTGGGTCTCACAGAGGCACAACTTTCAGTCAGTTACACTAAGGACAGGTCTACCAGCCAATCAGAAACACGGTGGGGCGGGCCTTGGCCAAACAGATTGATCCAGAGAGCAGTCGCTCCTCGTGCTGTTGACTCGCACCGTAGTGTCAGGACGGACCGCAGATTAACGAAGCCAGGGGAAGACACTAAAGATGTGGACAAAGGCAGTAAGAACAAACGGCGCTGGGCTTGGAGAGAAGAGGCGGGTAGCGATGGAAAGCTCTCTGGGAGGCGGGGCCAAAAGCGCGTGTCCTATGACGTCATAGGAAAAAGTTCCGGCTCAGGATTTTTTTTTGCAATAACCCCTGACTATCTGACTGGTTCCACATCTCAGGTCATGTTCTCAAAAACATGTAGTGGACAAAATATAAAGTGAAAGAGAAAATGGAAACAGTAAAAAGTAAAGTGCCTCAAATGTGAACTTTACTGCAGCACTAACATTTACTCTGCAACGATTCTGCTCAAGGATTGATGATCAGTCTCCTGATTACTAACAATCAGTCTCAGCCCTGAAACAAAACATAGTGGCCGATCCCTAACTGTGTGTGTGTGTGTGTGTGTGTGTGTGTGTGTGTGTGTGTGTGTGTGTGTGTGTCCTCAGGACTAACGGTCAGTGCTTTGCCATCATCGAGGAGGACGAGCACGGTGAGGCCATCCTCACCTCCGGCTGCATGAAGTATGAAGGCTCACACTTCCAGTGCAAGGTACACACACACACACACACACACACACACACACACACACACACACACCAGACTTCACACATAAGTTCTTTCCTCCGAGCATCAGCTGTTCGGTGAGGTCTGATGGATTGGTCGGTGTGATTGACAGGACTCTCCCAGAGCTCAGACCAGGAGGACGATCGAGTGCTGTAACACAGACTTCTGTAACAGAGAGCTGCAGCCCACGCTGCCTCCTCAGACTCCTGCAGGTAACATTCACACTCACCTGGAAGACTTCAGGTGTTCATCAGGTGACTGTGAACCTCAGTTAATCGCACTGTTGTGTTTTTCTTGATGTGTTTGCAGAAGGCAACCCTCACTGGCTGGCCTTCCTCATCTCTATGACGGTCTGCTGCTGCACTCTGATCTGTGTCACCGTCGTCTGCTACTACAGGTACGACCTCACCTGGACTCTGTCCGCCACAGGAACTTACAGAACTCCACAACATTTTTAAGGGCTGACAGGGCGGCTGTGGCTCAGGGGTCGAGCCAGCATCTTGTTATCCGAAGGTCGCTGGTTCGAATCCCCTGGTTTGCGTGTCAAAGAGTCCTTGGGAAGGACACTGAACCCCAAACTGCTCCCGATGTTCTGGTGGCACCGTCAGTGTGTGAATGTATGTCTGAATTACTGTAAGTCGCTTTGGACTAAAGCGTCTGATAAATGCTCTAAAATGTAAACAACACCAAGAAGGATAACTGACAGGAACTATAAACCTGCTTTTAAAACTCCCCAAAGAGCCATTCATGATTAATAACCCCGAAGAAATCAAAGAAGAAAAAAGAAGCTTCTAGACGGCTGCAGAACTTCCTGAGAAGCTTTGTTTTTAAGTGTGTACATCCACAGGTGCCCTGCAAACAGGAAGTGCTCAGAGATCATTCAGCCTCCTTTCCTGGAGAATATTTCAGTAGATGCACCTGCCAGGTGAACTTTACTGAAGCTTGGTTATTGGACTACAGGAGAAGCCTTGTGTCTCTCAGCTAGACGTGACGTTAAAGTGTCGGTTATTCTATACACACTCATGTCATTGTGTGTGTGTGTGTGTGTGTGTGTGTGTGTGTGTGTGTGTGTGTGTGTGTGTGTGTGTGTGTGTGTGTGGGTCAGGTATAAGTGGCAGAGTGAGCGTCAGCGGTATCACAAGGATCTGGAGCAGGAAGTCTTCATCCCTGCTGGAGAGTCGCTCAAAGATCTCATCCACCAATCACAGAGCTCCGGCAGTGGCTCGGGGCTCCCCCTGCTGGTAGGAACAAAGTGCTGCATCACACACAGACACACACACTTGTGAGAGGTTTCTTCTGCTGACTTCCTGATATATTTTAGTTTGTTTGAATTGTTGGTAAAATGTCAAATCTGAGATCGGAACACGCTCCTCCACAGTTCTTGGTGTCATCTCCCACCGACTCGAGGGTCTCAGGTCTTTGATGACGTTGGTCTTTAGGCTCGGTTATGTAGAGATGTACATTTAAGAAGTTTCAGCACCAAAATGATACTTTGAAACTTGTTAATTTACAAAATAATGATTTATTCAACAAAAGAAGTCACAGTTGTTGATGTAAAATGTCTCAACACAAGCCGCCACACCACAAAAGCATCATTAGAATGAAGTCTGAATCTGAATCAAGACATTACTTCCCTTTATTATCTTTTCAGAAAGGTTTTTGTGTCTGTGGCAACAAAAAACAACATTCCAACAGTTTACAATTAAAGACGCTCAGCAACATCCCAACAATAAAGACTATAAATACACTAAAACACAAGTGACACACGCGTCAGATCATTAGCATCTGATCCTGACACTTGTGTGACTAAAACATTGAACGTAACAACAGAGGAGACAAAAATCCACATTGGTTTTTACACTGAAACCTATTTCCATTATTGATCCATCTCCCCGTCTCAGAGCAGTCTCAGACCCAAAAACAAGAACATTGGTCTAAAAATGGATCGATTATCAGAATAGTTACTGATCAACACATTGATTAATCAGCTAATAATTGTAAAAATAGGGACTGAAAAAAAATATTGACTCCAACATGAACTTTGGAAGAACTTTGACTTTCTCGACTTGTTTCTTCAGTTTCTACTTCTTTTCTTTCTTTCTTTCTTTCTTTCTTTCTTTCTTTCTTTCATCATCATGTCATTATTTCTTGTGACTCTCTTTCATTATTGGCACTAACCCTTGTTTTGTACTTACTGACTCACTACAACATGTTTGTAGACTCAGAAAACAGGACATTAAACCATCATGTGCTATGAAAGCTCCTCACTGTCAGCACATAATTAAATGAGTTTAAGATGAATCATCAGTTTAACTGAAATCTCCGTCTTCCTCATTTGATATTTGATGTAGAAAAACAGTGGTCATCATCGTTAATCCCATCCCTCTCTCTCCTCTTCCTCTCTTGCTCACTCAGGTGCAGCGGACCATCGCCAAGCAGATCCAGATGGTTCGTCAGATCGGGAAAGGTCGGTACGGCGAGGTGTGGCTCGGCCGCTGGAGGGGAGAGAAGGTGGCCGTCAAAGTCTTCTTCACCCGAGAGGAAGCCAGCTGGTTCAGAGAGACGGAGATCTATCAGACCGTCCTGATGAGACACGAGAACATCCTCGGTACGTCACCATCAGGACAACCAGCAGAGTCGTTCAGTGCCGTTACATTCATCCTGTTTTGTCCCAAATCTAAGTCTCACGGGATTCACACTTGATTGGAGTAAGTAGCCCCGTTCACACTGCGTCTGGATGCGGCTTCAGTGCGGCAATTATCCGCCTCCGACTCAGCGTGAATCTCTCGGAGGCCACGAGAGATGAAATTTCACTCGCTGATCCGCCTCTGGAGGTAGTATCAGGGCCACAGTATTGGCGAACCGAACCAGTGTGAACGGATCAGCCGGCTGCGTATCGAGGGCGTGTCGGTCTGACAGTCTGATAACTACACAGCTCCTTCACTCAGCTAAACACAGAGAAATGTCCCACAGAGCAACGTTACAGGACCAAACAACAGGAACGTAGCAACTGGAACTGTCTTTGGTGACTTATGAGGAAAACAATACTACAGCTGTACGTGGAGAAGCGTCTGTCCTCCTGTCTGTCCTCCTGTCTGTCCTCCTGTCTGTCCTCCTGTCTGTCCTCCTGCCTGTCCTCCTGTTTGTCCTCCTGTCTGTCTGTCCTCCTGCCTGTCTGTCCTCCTGTCTGTCCTCCTGTCTGTCCTCCTGTCTGTCCCCCTGTCTGTCCTCCTGTCTGTCCTCCTGTCTGTCCTCCTGCCTGTCCCCCTGTCTGTCCTCCTGTCTGTCCTCCTGTCTGTCCCCCTGTCTGTCCTCCTGTCTGTCCTCCTGTCTGTCCTCCTGTCTGTCCCCCTGTCTGTCCTCCTGTCTGTCCTCCTGTCTGTCCTCCTGTCTGTCTTCCTGTCTGTCCTCCTGTCTGTCCTCCTGTCTGTCCTCCTGTCTGTCCTCCTGTTTGTCCTCCTGTCTGTCTTCCTGTCTGTCCCCCTGTCTGTCCTCCTGTCTGTCCTCCTGCCTGTCCTCCTGTCTGTCCTCCCGCCTGTCTGTCCTCCTGCCTGTCCTCCTGTCTGTCCTCCTGACTGTCCTCCTGTCTGTCCTCCTGTCTGTCCTCCCGCCTGTCTGTCCTCCTGTCTGTCCTCCTGCCTGTCCTCCTGTCTGTCCTCCTGTCTGTCCTCCTGCCTGTCTGTCCTCCTGTCTGTCTGACCGACTCTTCTTCACATTTCTGCCCAAAAAAACTTACCTCACCAGGTGTTTGTGTTGTTGTAGTTGCTGTTGTCACGGTGACGGTCAGCCCTCCAGAATGAGACTTCAGCGAACTTTCCCCCAGAAAACAGCCTCCGTCCCCGCGAGAGACAGAGTCAGACAGCGTCCAGTTTACTGATGGTGATGATGTGATGATGTCATTTAGAGCGAAAAACGTAACTTTGTCACTTTCCAGGATGTTTGGTGGGTCAGGATCTCAATCACTACACATTATAACAGCATCCATAGGATTATAAACTGTCAGCAGGTTTAGACTGACAGGAGGACACCTGGACACACCTGGAAACACCTGGAAACACACCTACGTCACCATCATGACGCGGACCGTCACCATCATGACGTGGACCGTCACCATCATGACGCGGACCGTCATCATCATGACGTGGACCGTCACCATCATGACGTGGACCGTCACCATCATGACGTGGACCGTCACCATCATGACGTGGACCGTCACCATCATGACGTGGACCGTCATCATCATGACGCGGACCGTCACCATCATGACGTGGACCGTCACCATCATGACGTGGACCGTCACCATCATGACGCGAACCGTCACCATCGTCACCATCATGACGCGGACCGTCACCATCATGACGCGGACCGTCACCATCATGACGCGAACCGTCACCATCGTCACCATCATGACGCGGACCGTCACCATCATGACGCGGACCGTCACGCCTCTTTAGGAGCCGCAGCGCTGGATTTCTGTGTGAATTCACGTCGGTTCGTCTTTAATGCAGAGCTGCTTCCTCTGTGTGAATCACCATCGGCGGAGATGATGCGTCTGCTCCTGTGTGAACGAGGTTACTGACTGCTGAAGCCTCATTTTAGCTTCAATACATTTTGTCCTCCATCTTTTACACTGAAAACACGTTAGAAGGTCTTTTAATTTTATACGAAGAGGAGAAATGTTGACAGCGAGAAAAACTACAGATTCAGTCTTCATGTGAGCGTCTGATGACTGTTTTGAGACGATGCTTTGAAATACTATGAACTTTAAGTGGAATGAAAAGCAGCAGAAAACTCAATGAAGATCTGAACTGTGAGCTCAGTGACAGACGAGCCTGGAGACTCAAGGAGCGATCAATACCTCGATTGATTTTTAATTTGGTGGATGAATGAGACTAATGACAGCGAGCGTCGCCTGTCAGACTGAGGAGACACGATGGTGTGTGTGTGTGTGTGTGTGTGTGTGTGTGTGTGTGTGTGTGTTTAAGATAATGACTAATTGTATTTTTTGTGGGAACTGTTCCTTTAAACGTTCTCTCAGTCTTCCTACATGCTCTCTGACCTCACTTCCTGTCTCCGTCCGTCCTGCAGGCTTCATCGCGGCCGACATTAAAGGCACCGGCGCCTTCACGCAGCTCTTCCTCATCACCGACTACCACGAGAACGGCTCTCTGTACGACTACCTGAAGCTGACCACGCTGGACACGCAGGCGCTGCTGCGGCTGGCCTTCTCGGCCGCCTGCGGCCTTTGTCACCTGCACACCGAGATCTACGGCACGCAGGGCAAACCGGCCATCGCCCACCGAGACCTGAAGAGCAAGAACATCCTGATCAAGAAGAACGGCACCTGCTGCATCGCCGACCTCGGCCTCGCCGTCAAGTTCAACAGGTACGATTAGGTTTTCGTTCTTTATTATTAATAGATTAATTGTCTCTCTCGTCTGATTTTTAATCCGATTATTTGTGTGTTTATGTGACTTTATATTAGTGAGCGATATATGAGAGTCAGTTTAACTTTCAACAATACTCTGGTAGTTTATTGGTCTTTATTCAAACCGGTGACTTTGTCCTTTGTGTTGCCGTAGCGACACTAACGAGGTGGACGTCCCTCTGAGCACTCGGGTCGGGACGCGGCGCTACATGGCCCCGGAGGTCCTGGACGAGAGCCTCAACAAGAACCACTTCCAGGCGTACATCATGGCTGACATCTACAGCTACGGCCTCGTCATCTGGGAGATGGCCCGGCGCTGCGTGACCGGAGGTACACACACACACACACACACACACACACACACACACACACACACACACACACACACACACAGAAAGACTGAACAGGTCCACGTAACTTTGTTTTGGAGGAAAATAAACAAACAGGATTCAAACTGACATGAGACTGATTTTATTTAGTTTAGAGCAAAAATGTATTAATTCAAGCAGGAAAGTGGAAAGTGAAGTGCAGCGTGACGCTTCAGATAAAAGCTGCCTTGCCTGCAGGAAGTGGGAATGAGGTCAACAGGTGATTCTTGGTGGGTTGACCCGGTTTAAATAACCTGTGTAGACCCGCTGATGTTGGTGGAAACGCAGTATGAATTTGTTGTTTTGTTGTTTTCAGCCTCTCAGAGTTGACGGTTCATGTCTGTATTTAAGTGACTTTATTGGATCTGTGGAGGTCGAACATTTCAGAACAACGTGTGAAGATGACAAACAGAACTTTGTGATGAACATCCATCACTGTGATCTCTGTGGAAAATGTTTGTCCAGGTGAGTCACCTTCAGTTTGTGTTGTTCAGGTATCGTTGAGGACTACCAGCTGCCGTACTATGAGATGGTGCCCTCTGACCCCTCCTACGAAGACATGCTGGAGGTGGTGTGTGTCAAAGGACTGAGGCCCACAGTGTCCAACCGCTGGAACAGTGACGAGGTGACGCTCCACGCTGACTCAAGTTTAACTGACCGGCAGCAGCTTTATTACTCTGTTTCATCTTTTCTGATAGTCACCACAACAGCACCAGACTCCATTAACAAATGTAGTGATTTTAAGAGTTGCTGAGTTAAAACAAACTTTATAAACTCTGTGAAACTCTGTCTCTGACTCATTCTGCATTATTTGGACCTTCTTGTAAATTCAGCAAATGTTCTACCTGAACTTCTTTCTGTCTTTGAATAGAAACAAAACTTTTATTTCCTCTCACATGTGTCTGCTAACATGTGTCCTCAGTGTCTTCGGGCCATGCTGAAGCTGATGTCAGAGTGTTGGGCTCATAACCCCGCCTCCCGCCTCACCATCCTCCGAGTCAAGAAGACGCTCGCCAAGATGGTGGAGTCCCAGGACATTAAGATCTGACCGCCCTGTTCCTCCTCCTCCTCCTCCTCACCCCACCACCACCGGACTCACCTGAACCCAGAACACACTCAACCTGACCTGGACCTGATCGCACCGGCTTCCCCGGGCCTCAGTCTTCATCAGGAGGAGGAGTTGAGAGATAAAAATGGACCCATCTTTGGGCTGAACTGTGCGTCTCCTCCTCCTCCTCCATGTTCAGCCTGCCTGGAAACAAACATGGAGTCCTCCCTCCTCCGCCTCCTCCGAGACCGCCGGTTTGACGCTTTCTGTGAAAGCCAAATGAGACGATAATTTTGATGACGACTTCCTGTGTAGGGGACAGGGGGAGGAGCCTTTGGATGCTCGTCGTGAAAGAACCAGGACGTTTGAAACCTCCTTTATTATTTTTTTAAAGACCCAGCAGCCTTCCTCACTTCTGCCTGTTTCAAAACGCGAAAAATGCCAATTTGTTTTTGTTGTTTTCTCTTCAGGACTGAGTTCTCCTGCCATATTGAAATATATCTCCACTCTGACAGTAGAGTTAATTATAAAAATAAGGTACTATAATAATATGTGAATTTAAATGTGTAAATAAATGTTATCATTAGATGCCGTGCCTACTCATGAGAAGATTAAAGACCAGAACACTATGATGTTGACGTCCAGCCGACTCCTCAGAGACGTTGACAGGAGATGATGGAGTCACCATGGAGACGTCTCCCGTCCTGTCTGTCTGTCCGTCTGTCTGTCTGTCTGTCTGTCTGTCTGTCTGTCTGTCCGTCTGTCTGTCTGCCCTTCTCTCTGTCTGTCTGGTTCGTGTTTGTCCCGTCTTTTCAGAGATAAAGAGGTGTAGCTGCTCTGGTGGGAGAGAAAAATCTGACTGGTTGAGTTAAACCTCAGTGGGTGGAGCTAAAAGACCTGAAGAAGAACTCCAGATGTCAGTGAGGTCTGTGAGCCAATAGGAAGACAGAAAAGTGATACGTGTCACTTTTTTTACTTAAATAATCAATGATTTTTTAACTTCTTTCAGCTCAGGATATTAAATTCTCTTCATATTGAAATATAATAAGGTCCCGTTTTAATAAAACTCTTCTTAAAACCTGTGAAGAAATTTGATATTTGAGTTTGATTTCTAAATTTAAACCGTTTTCGATGTAGTGTGCCTGGCGGTTCAGTAGAGGACGTGAGCCTCTAACCCTAACCTGGTTAAAAGGGTTCAAAATGTAAAACCATGTGACTGAACATCGTCCATTTCCTCCTCACCTAATAATCATCAGCTCGTCAAGATAGCTAGCTGTCCTACAGTGCTAGTTGCTAAATTGAACTTCAAATGCCTGCTACGCTAGCGATAAATTAGCAACGGAGTGCTAAGCTTGTTCTTGTTCACTAAAAATTGGTACGTAGATTAACTTTGGCTCCTTCCACTGATTTTTCACCTGTCCAATCAGATTATTTCTAATACTCTAAGAATATTTGGGAAATTGGTACAGAATGTGGTTAGCCTATCTTAGCACAGAGACTGGAACAGGGAACACTGTTAGCACCATCAAAAGAGTAAAAATAATCCTTAAATCTGTTAATACCTATATTACATTTTAAAAAGTGTAAAAATGAGACGTAAGATAAAACAGATCTCGGCTGTAAGTTTCCGTTTCCAGTCTTTGTACGAGGCTGATCACATTCGCACCCGTCTTGATTTGAAAAGAGAAGAGGATTCACCTAAAATGTTGAACTGTTCCTTTAACGGTTTGTGCTGGATTTCTCTCCTGAACAGCAGCACGACGTGCACGACGTGCACGTGTTGGCTCAGTGTGCACGTTCACTCAGATGTGTGTGTGTGTGTGTGAATGAGTCGTTCATACAGTAGCTATTTAAGAGCAGTAACTTAGTGTTTCCTCTGTAATAAATATGTCAGAGAAGCTCAGTATATAGAATAATCTCTAATATGTAAATCATTAATGTTCTTTGTTTGGTGGTGTTGTTGTTGTACAGCATCTGGTTCGGTGCCTTATGAGTTTACCAAGGAAATGAAACTCTGTATACAGTCAGTCTGTCCAATGTAACGATTTTTAAGTAAATAACCTTATTTTAGTACACAAACTTCCAGCGTCGTCCGATTCTTTCACCTGCTGCAGCTGCCGCCTCCTTTGTTTTATGATGTTTGGTTTTTGTGCCTAATGTACAGAAGACAATTTCCGTACATTAGAAAGAAAGAAAGTTGAAAAGCGTGACGCCAAGACAAGTGTTGTATAAAGGAAATTAAACTTCTGTCATTTTGTGTAAACATGGTCTCGTCAGGTCAGGCTGTGATCTCGTCTCTACAGCAGACGAGCTGGATGGAGACATTTGGTTTTTGCTGTAAATTATATAAAGTGATTAGATCTTTACTTTTTTAAAGGCAGTTTGTTGAAGAACGTCATTTTGAAACTGAGATCTGTGAAAAAAAAATGTGAGAATCTTCCAGATTATCTTTAATTGCAGAATGTTGATTAATCTCTTACCCAATTATAAATTTGACCCACTGTATGATTTAATATAATTTTGTCATGTAACTTCAGTTGGGGATGAAAATCAGGACTCATGTTCCGAGTTTGCAGCTCATCTTACTTAATTCTTCATTTTGACTTATTTTTCTCAGCATCATTTTTGATTCACCTTATTTTTTTTTTTTAAGTTTATATAATCTTGATTAAAACTGAATGTATAACTTCCTGCAGGTTTCTTTCCAGGTGTTAGACTGCAGCTCCACCTGGTGGACAACTGCTGGTGCAGCATCTCCAGACAGGAACCAGGTGGGAGAAAACTTCCTTTTGTTTATTTCATCCAACATCGCTTTGATTTCTTCATCAGTCCAGTTTTGTTTTTAATTTAGAGAGCTTAGAGTTTTATTTAGGTTGGTAACCTTTAAAGAAAACAAAGGAAAATACAAATGCCATTATTTTCAAACGAAGATGTCGTTATGTAAATTACCCCACATCTTCCATTATACTGGATATGATTTAGCGGTTTGCATTGTTATGCTGAAGTATCACCATAACATTAATACTCTTCTAATCAGTATTGAACTTTGATTTCTTACCAGTAGTCTTTTGGTTGAAACATCATTTTTCCTCTGCAGACACACGATCCAGTTATTTCAGTCGTTTAGCTCTCAGACACAACTCGAGGTAACTCATCAGATTCCTCCGGAGCCACCAGACTTTGTATTCTTGTCACTTAGTACTCAACACTTTGATGTGGAAAACTGGCTGGTTTACTCTTCAAGTTGCAGTGTTGAGCTCTCAGCCACATCGAGGACAGTTAAGATGTCGATTTTTGTTGATAGATCCATTAAAATTTCAGAAATTGGTGAAAAAAGATGTTGAATTGTCTTGAAACGCTGAATCTCACTGACATGATTCAGAACCATAAAGCTGTTGAATCAAACGAGTTTTCATTTAGGATGAAACTGATGTTTCCACAATAACCTATGCAGATATGTTGAGTTGATTATTGTGCTTATGGAAATCTCTACACGCGAGTAAGTTACAATCCCATGTGTTTCTGTACCATCAGGCGGAAGCACGTAACTCAGTCTCCATCAGCGGGACTGAATCAGTTCACCCCAGAAGATTCGAATCCAAAGGATTCAATCTTTGAACCGACACTCAGTTCAGCTCCATCACGGTAAAACAAGTGTGAAACATCTTTTAGCTCATTCATGAACCTCAGGGCTGGAAAATGAAACTCAAACCTGAAACACCCACACTGTAAAACTAAAGTACCACGCAATGACAAGAACATCTCAGGTAATAAATTAAACAGATTCTTTGAGTTGTGTCAAATGTTTCTGTCTTTATTAACACCTTCACTTTGTCCCTGTCTACTTGTCCTCGGGCTTGTTGAAGCAGTAGGTGAGGCAGCACTTCCCGCAGTAGTGACGGTCAAAGTGGCTCGCCATGAAGACGCCGGCGCCACACTCGTCAGCAGGACACTCACGTCTCAGCCGGTGGATTTTACCGTTCTCGTCAACCTGCAAACAAAATACAAACGTTCAGAGACTTTAGAATAAAACTCCAGTACTTGTTTCTTCAGATGAAAGAATAAGTTCAACTAAAGGTCTGCTTCTTTGCCACCTCGTCTTCAAGTGAAAGGTTCATGACTGAGATGGGAAACTCGTTTGACACTTGATCAAAAGAAGTTTAGTAAAGATTGTTTGGAGCCGAAGTGACCGAGTCTGAACGGATTCAGCTAACGTGATGTTTGCACAGACTGAAGTGTCCTCGCTAAAACATGTGATGTCTAACATGCGCAGACAGTAACCAGTCGATACCGGAGAGATTAAACAGGTCGTACCTTGTAGTACTTGAGCACAGCGAGCTTGACCTTCTTCCTCTTGTGCTTGTTCTTCTTGGGGGTGGTGTAAGACTTCTTCTTCCTCTTCTTAGCACCACCTCTCAGCCTCAGCACCAAGTGCAGAGTTGACTCCTGACAGTGAGGAAATACACGTTAAGTGAGATTTACAAAGAATTATTGAATTGCTAACCCTAATGACTATAAGATCAATTAAGTACCAATATTCAAATTTTCTGCCAAATTATTCTCAAAGCTCCAGGTGAGTTAGTCACATCAGTTATTGATCTGCAGGACTTGAACTTGTAACAGTATTTTTACAGCAGCTTCTAAACTCCTCACAGGATCCAACATTAATCTAACGTCCCGAACTCAGACCTCAGGACTCTCAGCTCACCTTCTGGATGTTGTAGTCGGACAGCGTGCGTCCGTCCTCCAGCTGCTTTCCGGCGAAGATCAACCTCTGCTGATCAGGAGGGATACCTGCAAATACAAAGACAGGTGTGTTTCAAGGGTTTACATTTAAATCCATCTGTAGCTTCACAAAAATTAGCTAGTTTTGTGAGTTTCATATAAAAACTGATAGTAAGTAAGTAAATTTAATTTATAAAGCACGTTTAAACACAGCATACACTGACCAAAGTGCTGTACAACATCGATAAAAGGCAAATAGCAAGATAATACAGTAATCATAAAATTTAAAAATGAATCCTAATAACTACAATACACAAATATAAAAATTCAACAACAAATAACAGGGCACACCACATAAAGAAGAACAGGAATGCTACCTTGAATATTCACTGTACATCAACTACTAAAAGGTTTCCAATTCAAAGTTGTTTTTCACTTTATAAAGATCAAGCTTATGTCTTGAGGAGCTGAAGGTAATTACTGCAGTCATCAATTAATATGGTCAATTTCCTCACCTTTCCAAACCCTGAAATAATTTGGGTAATATAAAATCAGCCAGCGTTAACTGCCCTATTTTAATTTCTCCACAGCTCAAATAATCAATGGTTAAACGTGTTGATCTGTCCTCATACCGCCTCTGATACTCAGTTCAGACAGGAAACGGATATAAAACCTTTACATTTCACCAGCCTGAAACTTTTAAGCGTTCGTCTGAACAGCTACACGGTTTTCAGCTCTACAGAAAACATTCATCATCTGAGGCTTTACACATCTGTCACCAACACACACCTCCGGGTCACTCACCCTCTTTGTCCTGGATTTTGGCCTTGACATTTTCAATGGTATCTGAAGGCTCAACCTGCAGAAGAAGAAGAGGTCAGACATGACACGTTCTTTCCGTCAGAGATCGGATCAAGTGTTGAACAGACTTTAAACTATAACATGACACCAACGTGTCATTTTGTGGATTAACACAGCGGCGCTGCCCCGCTGCTGTCTGCCACACGTGTTTACGGTGCTTTGGGTAACTGCTAGCAGCTAACAGTTAGCTTAGCCACTTGGTTTCGATGGGACAGTAACGTTAGATGGCGCTCCCTTTGCTTGAATTCAAACAAATACAGGCACTATCGGAGGTGATATTAACTAATCGTGGGATTTAATGTGGGGTTTAAGCCCATTTGAATGCTAAAATAAACTCAAGTAAACTGCGGCCAAAGACGGCCGGATCCCTCCATCACAGTCCGGCTCACCCACCTCGAGGGTTATAGTCTTCCCCGTGAGGGTTTTGACGAAAATCTGCATCCTGGCGTTTGTCCACCTACACAGGAGACACAAATAAGACTTTAGACTTGTTGTTTGTGCTGAAACATTCTGTCAAAACAGGTTATTTCTGAGAATAATGGGCAGAAACACAGAGCTCGATCTTACCACAGGCTCACTCCTAATGGCGGATCATGAGAAGAGGGCTTTCGGAGCGAGCGACGGGGTTTTCTGCTCGCGTTTGCACGGGTTGGTGACCGTCACGGTGCCTGATCAAAAATATAAACAAATATTACAGTTTGTGGTCGTTCAGCGTCTTTTTGTCACCTTATCCGAATGAATATGAGTCAAAAAATTATTTCACAACACAAAATTTTATTTGTTTATTTGTATGTTTAAAAACCTCAAGTCCCTGTTTCAGTGTTAATGTAACCATAGCAACTGGGAGTGTTTGCAAATGGCTGCCCGGAAGGAGCAAAAATGGAAAGCTAGCCTCAAAATATGAGTTAATAACGATGTCTGAGGCAGCAAACACCTGTAGTGTGTCCTCAAGAGAAGAAGACAGACATTCAACACCCGACATTTTGATAACTGACAGTGACGACAGGTTTTTTCAGTCTCTGTATGAGTTTATTGAACAAGAGAAACAGTACCTGCAGTGTCCAGCAGAGGGCCCGGACGAGCTCCGCTACATTATCTACCGCTCTGCGTTCAACAAGGTATTTCTTTTGTTTTTATTGATTGATTGATTGATTGATTGATTGATTGATTTAATTTAACCCAGTAATGGAAGGCGTTTTCATTTACTAATACATAATAAATTATGCATTTTCCAGCTAATCCACGAGGCTTTATAAGACTTTGTTCAGCTTGAGAAGGATCATTTTAAGAACAACACATGTGAGATACGTGTTTTTTACTGGACAGGTAGGAGATAGAAAACTGTAATCTGTAAAGTAACTAGTTACTAAAACTGTAGTGGAGTAAAAAGTACAATATTAAATCTGAGATGTGGTGGCATAAAATTATAAATTTAGATTAAATGCAAATGTTCAAGTAAAAAAGAAGTATGTTAGATTTTCATGACAAATTACTTACAGTACATGTTCTTAGTTACGTTACACCTCTATATAAAAAGGCACATTTATATTTATATTTAGGGCATTTAGCAGATGCTTTTGTCCAAAGTGACTTACAATAAGCACATTTGTCACAGAAAGAAACCAGAACATATCAAACACTAAAAGTAAAAAGAAAAAATAGAAACAATTTTCAAGCCCTCACCTGAGCACCATTTATAAAGAGCTTAATGTTCTTCAGTTACAATATATTGTAACTATAAACAAGTTTTTAGATTTGAGGTTGTGAAACTTCAAGCTGCTCTTTCCTAAGCCATTTCTATTAAAGGGATCGTTACAGAAAATGTGGAAAAGTGTGTTTTACTTTGTCATATATATTAATATGCATACTGCAGCAACAAGGTTGCTGTATCAGTGTTGTTAAAAGTACCCAAATGTTACCCCTTCGATAGTACTGGAGTAGAAGTATTTAAGTATCTCATATTAAATGTACCTAAGTATCAAAACTATGAGTACAAGTCAATGATACATTTATTCATGTGCATATATACTGTATAGCTTGTCCTGGAAGATTATTGGATCTAATATTCAGCATTTTTATGATTATCACAATCAGTGTTTTGTTTTTTATCTGATTGATAAAATAAATTCCTTAAAATGAGCTACTTCTTTATACTTTAAAAGCAGCATGTAATCTGTAACTAAACTTCTCAAATAAATGTAGTGAAGTAAAAAGTACAATATTGAAAGTGAAAATATAAAGTAGAAGACGGAAATACTCATATAAAGTACGAGTACCTCATAATTGTACTTAAGCACAGTACTTGAGTAAATGTACTTAGTTACATTCCATCACTGTTAATAATGTTATCTGGAGAACAAATATCCTCTGGTCTTTAAGCTCCAAGATACAGACAGAGGGGAAGATAAACAGAGTTACACCACTTCCTGTCACACTTAAAGCTGCTGACCGATGGGAACACACTGACTCTGTCTGACCAGTGGAAGAGAAATGTTGAAAATATCGTAATCAACTAAAGTAATAGACTTGTGTTTTAGTTTAAAATAGTTGTATTCCCTTCAAATATTTTATGTGATTAGATTCTGATTTGGGATCTTTTGTTCAATTAATTTTGATGCATAAATAGTTCCATAAAACTAATAAAACTTTACACAACTTTATTATAGCAGTTGTTGATTACATCATAAAACAAAATACAAGCAGAAAACAAAAACATCATGATGAAATACAGACATCAACTCTCCTCTCAATGACACAATAACAGACTTGATTCTGTCCCTGTCTCGTTGTTTTTCCTCCTCCAGGTGATCTCACGAGCGACGACCTATAAAAGACTCCTGCTGACCATAAAAGCAGGCTATGATGATGTCATCAGGGAGCTGCAGAGGAGGGAGGACGGGGAGAGGACAGATCAGCAAAATTTGGCGGCCTTGACGTCACACCCGAAATCACTGATGGCCTGCCAGAGACGAGCCGGCCAGCTGAGGGAGAGGTGTGTGTGTGTGTGTGTGTGTGTGTGTGTGTGTGTGTGTTTATTGGTGAAGTTAATTGAGACTTTGTTGTATTTGTTCTCTTGTACACACACATTTGATCAAACCACACAGACACAGTCCTGATGAAGCAGATTGCCTCCATGTTTCAGAAGATCAGGGTCCAGATACATCCACACCAGACTCCATTAACAAATGTAGTGATTTTAAGAGTTGTTGAGTTAAAACAAACTTTCTAACGTAGTGAAACTGTGTCTCTGACAGATTCTAACTGGTTGTGTCCTTGTTGTAAATTCAGCATTAAATCAGAAGCTGAAGTTGTTTGTCTCCTTGTACAAAGTGTCAGTTTGTGGCAGCATGTCTGTACCAGCCTGTCTGCTTCTGTGTCTAAAGTGCTAAAGTCTTACCTGCCAACACTGATCAGCTGTTTGAACACACTGTTTACACTGATGTCACCATTTACACTCCATTTATGAAAGCAGAAACATGTTATTGATCTAAACATGTCACATGTTACAAAGACACTAAACAGGAACAATATAGGCTCCTTCTTTGTCCCCGTGGAGAAAGTCCCCAGACTCCCTTAACAAATGTGTCAGTTTAGTGAGTTGTTGAGTTGGAGACACTTTATAAACTCTGTGAAACTCTGTCTCTGACTCATTCTGCATTATTTGGACCTTCTTGTAAATTCAGCAGATGTTCTACATGAACTTCTTTCTGTCTTTGTGTAAAAAAAAAACATGGTGTCTGTTTGTTTCAGTGATGGACGGGTTAATACATCTTCCTTCCTGATTCTCTTCTTCTCTTCATCTATTTCAGGATCTCTGTCCTTCAGAGGGAAACAGCAGAAGTTCAGGAGGAGATGAAGAGACAGAAGTCATGTAGAGAGCAGAGCACATGGATACCTGGTACCACTGACACTGATTAATAAAGTGTATTTTGTGTCTGGAAAATGTAACAACTTTCTCTTTGGACATACACCGATCAGGCAGAACATTATGACCACCTGCCTCATATTGTGTTGGTCCCCTTTTGCTGCTGAAACAGCCCTGACCCGTCGAGGCATGGACTCCACTAGACCCTGAAGCTGTGCTGTGGTATCTGGCACCAACATGTCAGCAGCAGATCCTTTAAGTCCTGTAAGTTGCGAGGTGGGGCCTCCATGGATCGGACTTGTTAGTCCAGCACATCCTACAGATGCTTGATTGGATTGAGATCTGGGGAATTTGGAGGCCAAGTCAACACCTCAAACTGGGTGTTTTGCTCCTCAAACCATTCCTGAACCGTTTTTGCTTTGTGGAATGGCATTAACCTGCTGAAAGAGGCCACAGCCATCAGGGAATACCGTTTCCATGAAAGGGTGTACATGGTCTGCAACACTGCTCAGGCAGGTGGTACGTGTCAGAGTAACATCCACGTATCCACACGGATACATGTTTAGATTAACAGGTGGAAACTGGGGGAAACACGTTAAAAAACCCCACACTGTTCTGCACACGTGACATCTATTACACGTCTGTCAGTCCTGGTGGAGGTGTTCCGGCTGGAGGTTTTGGTTTATTTTTTATTTTTTTGTAAGTTCCCTCCCCATGTGTCATATTTAACATTTCCTACTTCCTGTCTGTTTCCCGACTGTTTTGCTCCTCACCTGTGTTCCACCTTTACGTCACTCCCTGTTTATTTAAGCCTGTTTTCCACTGCTCTTTGTCAGTTCTGCTGTTTTGTCTCAGTCCTTCGTCTTCCTGCCTGTTCCTGCCTGTGTTGATGTCTTCTGTTGCCGGTATTTATGCTTGGACTATATGGATGGCAGGACCCGAGGTTTCCCAGCAGAACATTGCCCAAAGCATCACACTGCCTCCGCCGGCTCGCCTTCTTCCCATAGTGCACCTGGTGCCATGTGTTCCCCAGGTAAGCGACGCACCTGACCATCCACGTGATGTAAAGGAAGACATGAGTCATCAGACCAGACCACCTTCTTCCATGGCTCCGTGGTCCAGTTCTGATGCTCACGTGCCCATTGTTGGTGCTGTCGGCGGTGGACAGAGGTCAGCATGGAGCACCTGACTGGTCTGAGGCTCTGCAGCCCCAAACAGAACAAACTGTGATGCACTGTGTGTTCTGACACCTTTCTAGTCAGAACCAGCAGTAACTTCTTCAGCAGTGTGAGCAACAGCAGCTCGTCTGTTGGATCGGACCACACGGGCCAGCCTTCTCTCCCCACGTGCATCACTGAGCCTTGGCCGCCCATGACCACTGCAGACCGGGAACACCCCACACGAGCTGCGGTTCTGGAGATGTTCTGACTCAGTCGTCTAGCCATCACAATTTGGACCTTGTCAAACTGCCCATTTTTCCTGCTCTAACACATCAACTTTGAGGACAACATGTTCACTTGCTGCCTGATAAATCCCACTAACAGCTGATGAGTCAGATAATCAGTGTTGGTCACTTCACCTGTCAGTGGTCAGAATGTTACACCTGATCGGTGTAAGTGTATTAATATAACATCAAGTGAATTTGAATAAGAAGTTGATGAAAAGACTACAAACAAGTTAAAAACGCTCTGCTAAGAGATGCAAAAAGACCACAAAGAGACAAAGAAAGGCCAAAAAACAGAGAAATCTCATCTCATCAACGTCTGTCTCGTCTCCCAGGTGTCACAGTGGCTGATTCGGAGGATGCTGAGGCTCTGGACCGACACCTGAAACACCTTGAAGCTCAGAGAGACGCTCTGCTGGACAAGAAGAGTCACTGCGTCTCTCCTGAGGTCAAAGCTGAGCTGGACAAGAAGCTGCAGGATGCCGAGCAGCACAGAGACGAGCTGAGCACTGAGAACCACCAGCTGAAAGTCCTGTAGGACACTTAGTTTGTCATAGTTTTGGTTCTAGTGACGTTGAATTTCATAAATAAATTGAACATATTTCCAAATGTGTTTCAGGCCATTAATCATCTCATCTGTTTGCAGGAACGAGCGTCTGAGGTCCGTGTCTGACCGTCTGTGCAGCTGGGAGGACAGGAAGCAGCAGGTTCCTCTGGAGGAGCTCCTGAGCTCCACACTGGAGAACATCAGACAGATCAGCGGTGAGACGCTGCTGCTAACACGACTCACACTGAGGCAGCCCAGGAACTCCTGATACAAAAACGTGTCAAACAAGGAAGTGAAGATTAAAAGTCATTATTTGGAGGCGCCGTTTAGCTCAGCTGGTGGAGCAGCGTCCCTGTACCGAGGCTGCGTCCTCGCTGCAGCAGCCGCAGGTTCAAGTCCCGGCCCGGGGTCGAGTCCCGGCCCGGGGTCGAGTCCCGGCCCGGGGTCGAGTCGAGTCCCGGCCCGGGGTCGAGTCCCGGCCCGGGGTCGAGTCCCGGCCTGGGCCTCTGCTGCGAGTCACTCCCCCTCTCTCTCTCTCGTCCTGTTTCCTGTCATATCTTCTATCTATAAAGCCCTAAGAATAAATCAATCAATAAAAAAGTCATTATTGGAGCAGCTAAAACATTAAAAAGCCAACATGTTTGGACACCCTAAGGGCTAACCCTAACCCTTCATCACAGCTCCAAAACATTTTAAATTAACATGTTTCTTGTATTTGCTCCCTTTTCCTTTAGCTGAGAGCAACCAGCACAATTTGTATCCATATTCTGTCACAAAGCGACCGGTCATCTCTTTTTCTGACTGTACGAGGTCAATTAACAAAAAAACATGAGGAGCAGGGAGTCGTAGTTCCCACGATGCTGTAATGTCCTTATTTAAGTGTAATCAGTATCTACACTTAATGTCATCTGCCAATGAAATACTATTATCAGGCGTCAACAATCCTCAGTCTGTCCTCCAGCAGAAGTTCAGATACTTGTGTAAAAGTAGAAGTACTGACTCAGCTTCTTTCCTCCAGTAAAGTAATCGAGTACTCTGACACGTCCTCAGAGTATCAGAGTAACAAGTCTCCCTCTGAAGCACATCTGTGGTCAAAGCTAACTGAATAACTGCAGATACGAGACGCTAACACGCCTTTTCTCCACATTCAGCCTCCCTCTCTGTCTGTTCACGGCTTCTTACGGCTTTCACGTCTTTGTCTCGTCTCGCTGCGTCTGCCGTGCGTGATGCGCTCTGATAGGTCGACACCAGTCTGCTGATGCTGGTAAGGCGGCGTGCGATGACAACAAATAAAAAAAACATAATTCACCTCAAATGCATCAAACTAAAGTAACGAGCCAGTTTTAGAAATGTGAGGAGGAGAAGATTTGGATATTTGTGTTCAGATGTAGAGAGGGAAATTCAAAAGTTGTCAGAGACATAAGTTAAGTGAAGTTAAGTGACTTCCTGACGCTGCGTCTGTAACACTGTGATGTTCAGATGAAGTTAAACTCAG
>CM077796.1:31191790-31231790 GCA_039737535.1 Lagodon rhomboides
CATAATGTTTGGGCTGACTATCAAATCTGCATTTCTACGATCCGAGTCCTGTTATGTTCAGGTTGCATAGAAACCTTCTCAGTGAGCGACCACTGTTCCAGATCACTTTAACTAACAAAACCAGGTATTTTTTTAAAGATGTCATCTTGACATTTTCCAGACGTCAAAGCCAAAGTGTGATCTTTACTTATGATGCGTTTCATTGCGAGGCGGAAATCGGAGTTGGCTCCTTACACACTGTCAGAGACTTCTACTGGGCACAGATCAGCCGAACAAAAGTGAAAATATAAAATACAATTTGAATTTATTGTACGTTTCACAAACAAACACCATATGAAGTAAAAAGTAATGAAGAGGTTAAAAATGATTGTTTTGCTGTGATTCTGGTGATGAAAAGGTCAAGGTTCAGCCAGGCTGTTTGGATAATCGTTTAAGTGTAAAGGTAATTCTGCCTATTTTATTTCAAATGTCAAAACCTGCCACCAACATTACCCACAGTGCACCTGAGCCACTGAGTGACATCACCAGAGGCAGTTTATCAGATGACAGCAGCTTCCTGTGAAGACACATGTAAATGGGGGGTCGCTGTGGCTCAGGGGTCGAGCCAGCACCTTGTTATGTGGAGGCCGCTGGTTCGATTCCACTGGTCTGCATGCCCGAGTGTCCTTGGGCAAGACACTGAACCCCAGACTGCTCGTGATGCGCTGGTGGCACCTTGCATGGCAGCCACCACCAGTGTGTGAATCACTGTAAGTCACTTTGGACAAAAGCATCTGATAAATGTTAATAATTTTTTAACAATCGTAACACACACCTCAGAAATCTTTCCACCCCGTCTGTAGAATATTTATATAAATCAACGACACATTTAATCCACTGAAGTATCAACTGGAATCAACACACACCAGCACACACACAACAGTTGTCCATTCCTGATGTAATTCACTCAGTCATGAGTCAGTGGGGAGGAGACAGACGGAGATCAAGTCTGACAAGGTGTGTGTGTGTGTGTGTGTGTGTGTGTGTGTGTGTGTGTGTATAAATACTCAGACAGCAGACATCAGTAGAGAAAGTGAAAAATGCTGTGTAATCCCCCTCATCTGTGTTTCCCAGAGGCTGAGGCTGAGGTGTGTGTGTGTGTGTGTGTGTGTGTGTGTGTGTGTGTGTGTGTGTGTGTGTGTGTGTGTGTGTGTGTGTGTGTGTGTGTGTGTTTGCTTCTATTTTTGTGAGGACCATTTTCAGTGTCAGACCTTGAAAGTGGAGACATTTTGTCTTGTCCTCACTGAAGCTCCCGTCAACACTGAGCTAATATTCATGCTTTAGACTTACATTTAAAGGAACAGTTCACCCAGAAATATAAAGTCAGTCCTCCTCTCCTCCTCCTGATGATATAAAGTCCTCTCCTCCTCCTGATGATATAAAGTCCTCTCCTCCTCCCGATGATATAAAGTCCTCCTCTCCTCCTGATGATATAAAGTCCTCCTCTCCTCCTGATGATATAAAGTCCTCCTCTCCTCCTCCTGATGATATAAAGTCCTCCTCTCCTCCTGATGATATAAAGTCCTCCTCTCCTCCTCCTGATGATATAAAGTCCTCCTCTCCTCCTCCTGATGATATAAAGTCCTCCTCTCCTCCTCCCGATGATATAAAGTCCTCCTCTCCTCCTGATGATATAAAGTCCTCCTCTCCTCCTGATGATATAAAGTCCTCCTCTCCTCCTGATGATATAAAGTCCTCTCCTCCTCCTGATGATATAAAGTCCTCCTCTCCTCCTGATGATATAAAGTCCTCCTCTCCTCCTCCTGATGATATAAAGTCCTCCTCTCCTCCTCCCGATGATATAAAGTCCTCCTCTCCTCCTGATGATATAAAGTCCTCCTCTCCTCCTCCTGATGATATAAAGTCCTCCTCTCCTCCTCCTGATGATATAAAGTCCTCCTCTCCTCCTGATGATATAAAGTCCTCCTCTCCTCCTCCCGATGATATAAAGTCCTCCTCTCCTCCTCCCGATGATATAAAGTCCTCCTCTCCTCCTCCCGATGATATAAAGTCCTCCTCTCCTCCTCCCGATGATATAAAGTCCTCCTCTCCTCCTGATGATATAAAGTCCTCCTCTCCTCCTCCTGATGATATAAAGTCCTCCTCTCCTCCTCCCGATGATATAAATTCCTCCTCTCCTCCTCCCGATGATATAAAGTCCTCCTCTCCTCCTCCCGATGATATAAAGTCCTCCTCTCCTCCTCCCGATGATATAAAGTCCTCCTCTCCTCCTCCCGATGATATAAAGTCCTCCTCTCCTCCTCCCGATGATATAAAGTCCTCCTCTCCTCCTCCCGATGATATAAAGTCCTCCTCTCCTCCTGATGATATAAAGTCCTCCTCTCCTCCTCCTGATGATATAAAGTCCTCCTCTCCTCCTCCCGATGATATAAATTCCTCCTCTCCTCCTCCCGATGATATAAAGTCCTCCTCTCCTCCTCCCGATGATATAAAGTCCTCCTCTCCTCCTCCCGATGATATAAAGTCCTCCTCTCCTCCTCCCGATGATATAAATTCCTCCTCTCCTCCTCCCGATGATATAAAGTCCTCCTCTCCTCCTCCCGATGATATAAAGTCCTCCTCTCCTCCTCCCGATGATATAAAGTCCTCCTCTCCTCCTCCCGATGATATAAAGTCCTCCTCTCCTCCTCCCGATGATATAAAGTCCTCCTCTCCTCCTGATGATATAAAGTCCTCCTCTCCTCCTCCCGATGATATAAAGTCCTCCTCTCCTCCTCCCGATGATATAAAGTCCTCCTCTCCTCCTGCCGATGATATAAAGTCCTCCTCTCCTCCTCCCGATGATATAAAGTCCTCCTCTCCTCCTCCCGATGATATAAAGTCCTCCTCTCCTCCTCCCGATGATATAAAGTCCTCCTCTCCTCCTCCCGATGATATAAAGTCCTCCTCTCCTCCTGATGATATAAAGTCCTCCTCTCCTCCTCCCGATGATATAAAGTCCTCCTCTCCTCCTCCCGATGATATAAAGTCCTCCTCTCCTCCTGATGATATAAAGTCCTCCTCTCCTCCTCCTGATGATATAAAGTCCTCCTCTCCTCCTCCCGATGATATAAAGTCCTCCTCTCCTCCTCCCGATGATATAAAGTCCTCCTCTCCTCCTGATGATATAAAGTCCTCCTCTCCTCCTCCCGATGATATAAAGTCCTCCTCTCCTCCTCCCGATGATATAAAGTCCTCCTCTCCTCCTCCTGATGATATAAAGTCCTCCTCTCCTCCTCCTGATGATATAAAGTCCTCCTCTCCTCCTCCCGATGATATAAAGTCCTCCTCTCCTCCTCCCGATGATATAAAGTCCTCCTCTCCTCCTCCCGATGATATAAAGTCCTCCTCTCCTCCTCCCGATGATATAAAGTCCTCCTCTCCTCCTCCTGATGATATAAAGTCCTCCTCTCCTCCTCCCGATGATATAAAGTCCTCCTCTCCTCCTCCCGATGATATAAAGTCCTCCTCTCCTCCTCCCGATGATATAAAGTCCTCCTCTCCTCCTCCCGATGATATAAAGTCCTCCTCTCCTCCTGATGATATAAAGTCCTCCTCTCCTCCTCCTCCTGATGATATAAAGTCCTCCTCTCCTCCTCCCGATGATATAAAGTCCTCCTCTCCTCCTCCTGATGATATAAAGTCCTCCTCTCCTCCTCCCGATGATATAAAGTCCTCCTCTCCTCCTCCCGATGATATAAAGTCCTCCTCTCCTCCTCCCGATGATATAAAGTCCTCCTCTCCTCCTCCCGATGATATAAAGTCCTCTCCTCCTCCTGATGATATAAAGTCCTCCTCTCCTCCTCCTCCTGATGATATAAAGTCCTCCTCTCCTCCTCCTGATGATATAAAGTCCTCCTCTCCTCCTCCTGATGATATAAAGTCCTCCTCTCCTCCTGATGATATAAAGTCCTCCTCTCCTCCTCCTGATGATATAAAGTCCTCCTCTCCTCCTCCCGATGATATAAAGTCCTCCTCTCCTCCTCCTGATGATATAAAGTCCTCCTCTCCTCCTCCCGATGATATAAAGTCCTCCTCTCCTCCTCCCGATGATATAAAGTCCTCCTCTCCTCCTCCCGATGATATAAAGTCCTCCTCTCCTCCTGATGATATAAAGTCCTCCTCTCCTCCTCCTGATGATATAAAGTCCTCCTCTCCTCCTCCCGATGATATAAAGTCCTCCTCTCCTCCTCCCGATGATATAAAGTCCTCCTCTCCTCCTCCCGATGATATAAAGTCCTCCTCTCCTCCTGATGATATAAAGTCCTCCTCTCCTCCTCCCGATGATATAAAGTCCTCCTCTCCTCCTCCTGATGATATAAAGTCCTCCTCTCCTCCTCCTGATGATATAAAGTCATCCTCTCCTCCTCCTGATGATATAAAGTCCTCCTCTCCTCCTCCTGATGATATAAAGTCCTCCTCTCCTCCTCCTGATGATATAAAGTCATCCTCTCCTCCTCCTGATGATATAAAGTCCTCCTCTCCTCCCGATGATATAAAGTCCTCCTCTCCTCCTCCTGATGATATAAAGTCCTCCTCTCCTCCTGATGATATAAAGTCCTCCTCTCCTCCTCCTGATGATATAAAGTCCTCCTCTCCTCCTCCTGATGATATAAAGTCCTCCTCTCCTCCTGATGATATAAAGTCCTCCTCTCCTCCTCCTGATGATATAAAGTCCTCCTCTCCTCCTCCCGATGATATAAAGTCCTCCTCTCCTCCTCCTGATGATATAAAGTCCTCCTCTCCTCCTGATGATATAAAGTCCTCTCCTCCTCCTGATGATATAAAGTCCTCCTCTCCTCCTCCTGATGATATAAAGTCCTCCTCTCCTCCTCCTGATGATATAAAGTCCTCCTCTCCTCCTCCTGATGATATAAAGTCCTCCTCTCCTCCTCCCGATGATATAAAGTCCTCCTCTCCTCCTGATGATATAAAGTCCTCCTCTCCTCCTCCCGATGATATAAAGTCCTCCTCTCCTCCTGATGATATAAAGTCCTCCTCTCCTCCTCCTGATGATATAAAGTCCTCCTCTCCTC
The DNA here is from genome assembly GCA_039737535.1 of Lagodon rhomboides. Lineage (NCBI taxonomy): Eukaryota > Metazoa > Chordata > Actinopteri > Spariformes > Sparidae > Lagodon > Lagodon rhomboides. The sequence continues at coordinate 31,196,866 of CM077796.1, forward strand.
CTCCCGATGATATAAAGTCCTCCTCTCCTCCTCCTGATGATATAAAGTCCTCCTCTCCTCCTCCCGATGATATAAAGTCAGGTGAAGTGTCGTAGTCCACAGAACAGTTCTGGAGCTTCACTTGATTTAAAACAGAGAAACAACCAAAGAAACACCAGATGTCTCCATACAGCTCGTCTGCTGTGATCACAGTCTGCAGCAGAGAACAGATCACAACCTGATCTGACGAGATCAACATCCCCGATGTGCGGTCAAGCTAATGCTAACACTGTTAGCTCAGCAGCTACAGGGAAGATTTCAGGCGGGAAATATTAACTTTACTACATTTATTGAACAACATTATTTACTCTTTACAAATTAAGATTTTATATCAATAAAACATATGATGATCCTCTATGAGTTGTTAGAGGCTTCACTAAAGAAACATTGCTTTATGAATTTATCAAGATGGTGGCCATCCTGGTGGTCTTTGAGTTCAGCACTGTCATGTCGTCAGAGTTCAGTCCAAACAGCCGACAGATAGTCAGAGAGCAGCTGGTGAACAAAATGGACCGTTCAGTAGCTAAAGAGACAGATGTTTCCCTCTGGAGCTGCTGGAGTTGCTGATGATGAACTCTGGTTGGAGTTGGAGTTTTTGAGATGGAGCACGTGAACACAACACAACACAACACAACACAACACAACACAACACAACACAACACAACACAACACAACACAGTCTTCATCCATGTTTATCTGTTGTTACCTTCGTCTCTCTGGTCGCAGCCGTCTGTTCTTCACCTCCTCTGAAACACTGTAAACAGTCCTCACTGTTGCTAGGCAACCGCCTCTAATCAGAGCAGCTGCCATCATCCTCATCCCCCCCACTGGACGACTAAAGATAACTGTGTGTGTCAGCAGCCTGCAACAACTGGGTCAACACACACACACACACACACACACACACACACACTTGTTGTGTTGTCAGACACTAAGCAACTATAAAACTTTGGCTGCAGTTCTTAAATACATTTCCTCAATTAGAGAACTTTTTAGTCTACAGATTCAGATTATTTGTACAAAATCTAGATAATTCAGTTAATAATAATAATAATAATAATAATAATAATAATAATAATAATAATAATGCATTTTGTTTAAAGGCGCCTTTCAAAGCACTCAAGGACACCGCACATAACAACAACAGTACAACAATAGTGCAACAAATCACGAAACATTTAGTGCAAATGAAGATAGAGAAATAAATAGGAAGATGCCATTACATAGTGCCAGGAGCTAGGCACAGGAAGTCAACCGGGCCGGATTAGGCAGGGTAGATCTTCCGGGGTTAGAGTTGTGCAAAAGAAAGCAATAGAGAATAGGCAAGAGTGTGGTTGTATGATTAGTCTGATACAGAGTAAGCCACTCGGATTTCAGGCGGGATTTAAATGTGGAGACAGTGTCAGAGGTGCGAATGTCTGTTGGGAGAGAGTTCCAGAGGCTGGGGGCAGATCGGCTGAAAGCTCTAGACCCCACAGTGGTTAGGCTGGCAGATGGGGCAAAGAGCTGAATGGTAGAAGAGGATCGGAGAGTGCGGGAAGGTGTGTGGATATGGATAAGTTCAGCAAGATATGATGGTGCCAGGTTATGAAGGATCTTGAAAGTGAGGAGTAGAATCTTAAAGTCAATGCAGGATTTGATAATTAGCCAATGGAGTTGCTGCAGGTCCGGAGTGATGTGTTCAGCAGAGGGAGTTCTGGTGATGATACGAGCAGCTGCATTCTGGACCAGTTGGAGTTTATGGAGTGATTTCTGGGGAAGACCAAAGAGGAGAGAATTACAGTAGTCCAGACGGGATGTAATCAGAGTGTTTACAAGAATAGCAGCGCAGGTTGGTGTAAGTGAGGGACGGAGACGGTTGATGTTGCGTAGATGGAAGTATGCAGACCGGGTAACATTACTGATGTGAGCTTCAAAGGTTAAGGTGCCATCCAGGATGACACCCAGACTCTTGACCTGAGCTGATGGTGAAATAGTGGAATTGTCGATGGACATGGAGAAGGGGTTGTGCTTTGCTAGGGTGGATCTGGTACCAATGAGGAGGACCTTGGTTTTGTCACTGTTCAGTTCAAGGAAGTTGAGTGAGAACCAAGATTTAATTTCCAGTAGGCAGTTGGATAGAGCTGTGGGTGGCAGAGTGGAAGTAGGCTTGGTGGAGATATAAAGCTGGGTATCATCAGCATAGCAGTGGAATTGAATATTAAATTTCCTGAGAATGTGTCCAAGGGGCAGAAGGTAAATAGTGAACAGGAGGGGGCCAAGGACGGAGCCCTGGGGAACACCGCTGGAGACTGGAGAGGAGTCGGATCTTAGGTTCTTGAGTTGAACAAATTGTGTGCGACCAGTGAGGTAGGATGTCAGCCAAACCAGAGGGATGTCAGTGATTCCAGTGGAGGCCAGCCTGTCCAGGAGATGTCATGAGAGACAGTGTCGAAGGCTGTGCTGAGGTCGAGGAGAACCAGGATGGAGAGCAAACCAGAGTCAGAAGCCATCAAGAGGTCATTTGTGATTTTCACGAGGGCTGTCTCAGTGCTATGAAGGGGACGGAAGCCAGACTGAAATTGTTCAAAGAGGTTGTAGTGAGACAGATGGGTGTTTAGTTGGGCTGCAACAGTTCTTTCAAGTATTTTGGAGAGAAATGGTAAGTTTGAGATGGGACAAAAGTTGTTCAAGTCATTCTGATCTGCACCGGGTTTCCTGATCGTTGGAGTAATTGCAGCAGTTTTTAGTGATGATGGAACAACACCAGAAGTCAGTGAGGAATGAATGATGTCAGTTATGAGAGAGGACAGGGCAGGCAGGTAGCTTTTTACCAGGTAGGTAGGTAGGGGGTCCAACTGGCAGGTGGATGATTTGGATTTAAGGATGAGTCTGGTTATTTCAGAGACAGTTGGCAGTTCGAAGCTGGCAAGTGGAGAGCTGATGGAAAATGTGGGCAGGGAGTGCAGTGGGGGTGTGTAGTTGTTTGAGGCAGTCAGTGTCAGGTGAATGTTTTCAATTTTGGCATTGAAGAAGGTCATGAAGTTATCGCACTGTGTAACTGTAAGCAAGTGAGGTGGTAGAGCATCAGGTGGCTTCAGGATATTGTTTATGGTTGAGAATAAAGCTCTAGTGTTTCCTTCCGCTGTCCTGATTAAGGTTGAGTGTATGTGGTTTGGGCTAGAGTAATAGCATCCTTGTATTGGAGTATGTGATTATGATACATTTCCAGGCCGGTTTTGACATGAAGGCGTTCCAGGCGACAACCTTTAGTTTTGAGCTGGCGTAGTGCTGGTGTAAACCAAGGAGCAGAGTGGGCAAAGGAAACAGACCTTGTTTTCAGGGGTGCAAGGGTGTTTAGCAGTCGACATAGTCCATGATTATGGTGGGATACTAGTTCATCTGTCATGGATAAATTGTCTCTACTGGGAAAGTCATCAATTCCATTAGAGAGGGCCGACAAGTCAATATCTTTGATGTTTCGAAATGTAATAGAGCGAGGCATGTTAGTCTTGGATAATCTCAGGTTGACATTAAAGGATATTAGCTTGTGGTCTGAGATAGGTAAATCTGAGGCACAACAGTTTAGAGGGGTTACACCAGAGTAGCTGATTAGGTCAAGAATGTGTCCTTTTGAGTGTGTCGGAAAGTCAATATGTTGCTGTATTCCAAAGCTGTCGAGGCTTGAGGTAAAGTCCTTAGTAAAAACATTGTTGGTGCTATCCCAGTGGATATTAAAATCACCCAGCAATATTAGGTTTGGGGATACAGAACATAAGGTTGTTTGGAAGGCAGAGAATTCCTGTAGGAAAGCATTATTCGGCCTGGGTGGTCGATAGATAGTGGCCAGAATAGTAGGAGTTGGGCCCTTGATTTGAAGAGCAATGGACTCAAATGAGGGGTATACAGGCACTATAATGGAGGACACTTTCCATATTTGATTGTACAATATCGCCAGTTAAGGTGTATCATTGTGGATTAAAGGTGTAATGTGAAGAGACAACATCTGCAGTCATCTGTGTTTTGTTGAAGAGATATCTCCTGAAGTTAGCATGCTTACCAGCTAGCCTCGGGCTTAAAGACCTCCAAAGCTTCCATTGCAAACACCAACACTCCCCTGGTAGTCTAAACCCTGCTTTCTGGAAACTGCTGTCCCTCAAGGCTCAGTATTAGGACCGCTTCTGTTTCACTATGATCACTAGGCTCTGCAATCACATCACCCAACTGTTCCTCTCTTGTCCCCCATCCTCCTCCAACACCCACGTTGCAACGAGCATCTCGGAATGTCTGGCAGACATCTCCGCTTGGACAGCTGAGCATCACCTCAAACTCAACCTTAGGGCACTTTGCTTTTCTACATCAGCTGGCCAGCTGGTACCGCCATCGCTGAGAGCAAACAAAGGTCACTCAGTGAAGTCGTGGTGCCTCAGTGGTGGAAGCAACTCCCGACCAATGTCAGGACAGCAGAGTCACCCGCCATCTTCTGCAAAAGACTCAAGACTCATTTGTTCAGACTTCACCTCGACCCCGCATTAGCTGGATGCTGCAACTCTGTTTCACTGTGAAGCACCAGAAATGTTTTGTGGACTACGACACTTCACCTGACTTTATATCAGCATGGAGGGAGGAGAGGAGGACTGAACTCATGGAGGGAGGAGAAGATGATAGACATTTAGATTTAGACACTTTGGAGGCCATTTTGTAAAAGTGTGAATGGAGAGAAAAGATGTGATGAGTGTGATGTGTCGTCCTGTAGATGTGAAACAGACAAACAGCAGCAGGATGGACTCGCTCACATGTTCAGTGACTCAGCTGTCGTCCTCCAGTCAGCTGATTCTGTTTCCAACACACTGAGCTGAAGCTGTCTGCTGCAACATGGAGGCAACACCGCCCCACTGTTTACATCCTTTTAGGTTCACAAACCAACCAAAGCTGTGAATCAACATGTGGCTGGTTCTCTTCCTGTTGATGGACTTTCTGGTTTTCACATATTTCTCTCTGCCTTGTTCATTTTCATAATACAAGCATGATCTGTTAATATTACAGGTTCACACACCTGCCATCACCTGTCCACCAGATGTCCTCACCTGACTCCCACACCCACCTGCTGACACACCTGCCTCTCATTATCTCATCAGCTGTATACCAGCAGCCAGACCTTTCCCTCTGATCCACACTAAAGTTGAATTATTTTGTGTTTTTTACAGGATTACCAATAAAAACACCTGGATTTTCTACAACAGTTGTTCTCAACCTTGTCGACTCGCAGCCCTCTAGAAAATCAGGTAGGTGTTCACGATCCCACCTTAACCTGGGACTCTTAACTCTTTTACTTCGGTTAAGGATCTGAATACTTCCTCCTGCAGGAAACTGATAAACTGAATCAGACTCAGTCAGACTGGAACTTCACACCTTGAAAACATGCTCCCAGTTTTTCCACCCTGCACACACTGAACCTTTAAGACCACAGAGAGGTGATGGAGACATGTGACCTCCATCCCCCAAATCTGTCCACATCTTAGCTGTCGTGTCCTGTCTTTAAATAAAATGCTCAGCATGATACGCTGGGACCTGATGTGTCCTCAGCTCATCTCATCCTGGTGGAAATCAAACCTTGACTGACACCACAAAGTTGTTGTTTTTTTTTTAATAATAACATAAATATTCAGTTCCGTTAGCTTCTGTTCCTTTAGCTTCTGTTTCTTTGTGTTTATCTCATAGTCTTTTATTGTTTTTTATGCAGAGCTAAAGCATGTTCCTGAAACACGTTGTCATTTTATGATAAACTGATTATTTTGACTGCTGTTATTTTCTGCTCTCTGCTACCAGAGCCATCAATATATCAGTTGGCTGAACGATCCTTCTGAAGATGTAAATCTATAATAAAAACACGTAAAGTAGTTTTAATCAGACCAACAGGAGGAAACGGTGACTGTGTTGGAAGCTTCTTCCAGAGGCGGCTGAATCCGCATTTGGTGCTGTAATAGGTGTGTGTGTGTGTGTGTGTGTGTGCGTGTGTGTGTGTGTGCGTGCGTGTGTGCGTGCGTGTGCGTGTGTGTGTGCGTGTGTGTGTGCGTGCGCGTGCGTGTGTGTGTGTGTGTGTGTGTGCGTGTGTGTGTGCGTGCGTGCGTGTGTGTGTGTGTGTTCATGGTGATGAATGAACTCACGCGATACACATGTTGCTGTAGCTCAGGAGGTAGAGCAGGTCGTCTAACTGATCTGAAGGTTGCTAGTTTGAATCCCCGGCTGCATGTTGTAGTGTTGCTCCTGATGAGCAGTTGGCACCTTGCATGGCAGCCTCCGCCATCAGTGTGTGAATGTGACAAGTGTTGTGCGATCAGCAGACTGGAAAACACTGTAGTCCATTTACACACACGACACTGCTGACAAGAATAAAACCAGATGTATTCATCTTTCCTTTCACTTTGAACCTGCATTATAAATTCTACCACCAATATATGATCAATCAAACCTCCTCATGTCAAACTTAGACATTTTTGTCCCTTGCAGGTTCAGACCTCTGTCTGTCTGTGTCACGTTATATGTTGGCCTGTCCTCTCTGAAGCAGCCGTATATACTTACAGACATATATATTCATGTTATATATAGACTCTGCCTGTCAACAGTATGTGTGAAACTCTATATCTCCGAGTGAAGTCGAGCTCTGATCCTCTACAGCAGCATGTTGTTAGCTTCAACCCAGTCTGAAGAAGCTTTTCTGATCTCTGTGGAGAAACTGAACTTTAAAAACATGAAACATATTCAACTTTTCAAAATAAAGTCAGGAAAGAAGTTTTAGTTTTGGTCATGTGGCTTTGCTATGGTTCAGAACATAACATCTCAACTGGTGTGAACTTGGTAATCATTATATTTGCTAAACATTGGCATGTTAGCATTGTAACTGTGAAGGTGTTAGCTCTAAGGCTAGCCGCAGAGCAGCCGGAGCTTTGGTTCTGTAACCAGCAGAGTGAACTTAAAACCTACACTTTTTATGGATGACCGAAATTGCCAGAAATGTGAAAATGAATAAAGAAATAAAGGACTTAATTAATAGATATATATTAAATATGCCACTAAATGGACCAAAAATAATATTAAAAAACAAATGTAGGCAATAATGAATTTAGAAATTGTGCCATAATTTTTTTCCTATTTGTGTTTATTTACCTTTGTATTGAACCCCCCTATTTTTTACCTTAATTTTCTATTCTATTTATTCATTTTTAAATGGATATATTATTGTAAGTACTATGAGTACTGTGTTTATTTATGTAGCCTATTGTTTCGCTGTGCATTTTACCTATATTTATTTATCCAAATGTATCTATTTATGTATTTTACATTTATTAATGCATGCTAATGATGGGATTGTCACTCAAAGTGTGTCATAAATAAATGCATTTAAAAATGTATAAATAAATAAAATGGAAATTTCAATGGGAAAGTAAATAAAGAGGGGAATTGATAACAAATTAATAATCTATTTACGGAGTCATTTATGTGTTTGATTTTGGCAGTTTCAGTCATCCATATCTGTATCCTGACTTTTAATTAAAATGAACAGACCATGATTTGATTATAGTATATATAGGCCTAATTGTTTTTTGTTTTAAATGTTGTTGCATTTAAATTTCTAAATGTTTTACTGTTTTTTATAATTTTATATTTTACTATTTCATTTTATTGTATTTTGTGAAAATATAAGTGTTGACAATCATGTTGATGCCTTAATTTATTCTTAGTAACATTTTTGTGTTTGTATCTTCTTGAGTACTATATCATCTTGTTTTACTCTATTTTCTCATTATTACTTTTATATTCTTCATGCAGCTCAGGGAGAAGCTTCGCTGTTTCGTTGTTTTGCAAAATGACAAAGATTTGAATCTTGTTTGTCTGTTTTTTTATTGATTCATTGTTCATGTTCATTTTTCATGTGCATTAGTGTCTGATTGTTTTAATTACCGTACTGTATTTGTTTGTCTTATAATGGGTTGGTTGAAAATTAACAACAATAAATCTCAGATCTTTAGAAGACAAAGTGCTCTTCAGCAAGGCACTACCCTCTACGGTGCATTCAGTTTCTAGATTTTGTTTAATCAGACTGCAGCTCACACAGTCACTGTGTCTGAAACATGTTGATGAAGGTCCTCAGTCATCCGGGTCCTGGTGCCTCTAAGTTCTGTATCGTAATCAACTGGACTGGTTCAGTTTGTTGAAGATGTTTCACCTCTCATCCAAGAGGCTTCTTTGCTTCTAACTAACAGGAGCAGCTGCAGGCTCACACCTGTGTGCTCTGAGTTTTAGAGCCCTAAGGACTCAGAGAACTCATGCTGTGTCTCAGTTCAGGGTCTGCATCCTTCGAAGGACGCAGTCTTCAAAGGCGAGTCCTTCGACGGACGCAGTCTTCAAAGGCGAGTCCTTCGACGGACGCAGTCTTCGAAGGCGAGTCCTTCGACGGACGCGTCAACCGTTGCCAAATGGGAAAGTCCAGCCTTTGGAGCATTTCCTGGTAACGTCACCAGATGTTCCCGTCCTTACCCTTACGTTACGATTTCTGCCGCCCAGGGCAGTGAAAGTGACGATCTACGCCACGCGATGTCGCCATGTTCTCTCACACATAGTTTAAAAGCCTGCAGCTCCTCCAGTTAGTTAGAAGCCTCTTGAGTGAGAGATTGAACGTCGTCAACAAACTGAAACAAGTCCAGTTGACTACAACAGCACCAAGAATATGTCTGGAATACATCTCTAGTGTCTGAATTCTGACCTATAAAATGACATGGTATTGGAACATTTTCCGTTTTTCTCGTCTTATTCTTTAATTTCTAATTTAAATCCAAATTTTACCAGTTTTAGTTTGTATTTTATTTCGGTAAAGTCCAGAGGTCAGAAGTACCTTTTCAAAGCTGGTCAGGATTTTAAAAGTCACCCAGTTTTATAAGCAAGTAGTTCAAACTACAAGTCTTGATTCCCTGAACGCAGCACGTCTCTGTAAAGGGTTGTGAAACGTGTGATTAGTCATCATCTTCTGCTGAGAGATGCGTCACCACTTTTCCCCTTCTCTAAATGTGCAACATGTGTTCCGAGGTGAAATTCCCTCTTTAGATTAACTAACATACTTTTTCTACTTCAGACTTTTACTCCACTACATTTAAAAAGTGGACACTGCAGTCTTACTTCATTCTTTGAGAGCTTTAGTTCCTGATTAATTTGCTTCTTGACATTTATGATGCCGTCAAGGAACACAATGTCCCAGTTCAGGTCCAGCCCCAGACTTGTGTTGCATGTCATTCCCCTCACTTCCTGCCATGTCTCCACTCTAAAAGCTCTAAAACAGGCTTCAAATTTAAAATACATCTATATTTTTCAATACAAAACACACGATGAAGCTATGGATTATAATGCTCAGTAAAAAGGTAATCACATTGTTTCTTAAATGCTTTTTAGAAATCAAATAAACTTTTGAGGGGGTGCCTTAACTTTTTATACCTGAAGTATATTTTACTGATCATTTTAAAGGAGTTTTAACTTCACTTAAAGTTGTGAAAACTCCTTCCTGCACTGCATTTGTTAAAGTTTGAGGGAGCAGGAGGAGTTTAAAGGCTGAAGTTATGTAATAAGTGCCCCGCTGGAGCAGAAGTTATGTCAGAACCGGAGGTCTGGCTGAACTCTGAGCTCCTCCTGAAGTTTGGAGCTGCCTCATGTAGGAGGTGTCTCATTATGCCTCCGCTCTGGTGGGCGGGGTCAGTGTCTCATTTGACGCGCTCTGATTGGATACGGCCGGTGACACTCAGGGGTTAAGCTACAGGTAATTGGTCAGCGGAGTTCCCCTCATCTCCTTCTCAACTCGACGGTGTCCATCTGAGACTCGGGTCCGACTCTGTGGCGACTGTCGTGTGGCGCACTTGTCCAACTTGATCCGGTGTCGACAGCAGACTTACCGGAGGGGGTTCCCGGTGCGGTTTCACAGCTCATCCCGGTAGAAGTTTGTTACAGGAGGTAACTGAGCCGAAACTTTACCGAATCTGAAACTTTTTCCACCTCAGAAGACAGTTTGAAAAAAAGAAAAATGGCAGACAGCGTGGAGCACGAAGTCTCTTCCACCACCCCTCTGTTCAGCGAGGACGTGCACCACTACCAGGCCGAGCCGGACTCCGAGCTGGAGCAGCCCAAACCAGACCTCTTCAGCGCGGATGATATTGTGGACTTGGTCGGCGGGGCTCAGGACGCCTTGAACCGCCACTTCGCTGAAGATAGTGCGCCACACGAGTCCACGGAAACTTCCTTCTCTCCCCCAGAGGAGCCGGTAACGTTACTAGAGCCGGAACCGGTGTCGGTGCCGGAGCCCGAACCTGAGCCTGAGCCTGAGCCTGAGGTAGAGACGGTCACCCCAGACTCCACCAGCTTCTCTTTTGTTCCTGAAACCGCTTCATTTGCAGGGGAGCCTGAAGTCGTCGCCCCCAAAGCCGAACCAGAGAGTACAAAGATCGTCCCGGAGCCACAGGCTGCCCCCGAGCCAGAACCTGCCCCGGTGAGCGACGCCCTCCCAGTGGCTGAACCCCGGAAAGCAGCCCCAGCCCCCGCAGAGGCAGCAGTGCAACCTGCGGTGACAGAGGAAGCACCGGCTCCAGCATCGTGTGAGTATCTGCACAGAACAGGGCCGACACATTACAGCAGCACCGAGTTCTGATCATTTAGATCAAACACTTGTGTCTCAGTGGTTCGATGGACGGACGGGTTCGTGTTAACGCTCATTTTTCACATCGGAGCCGTTTAACGTTTCTGTCGATCTGGACCGGTTAGCATGTGAGCTCGTCCACGCGCCGAAACGAAGATGAATAGGTGGACTAAAGCTCTGCTTTTATCGCTTTAACCAACTTTAATCACACGAACACTTTAAATCTTATTAAAATGGGTCGGTTGATTTCAGATTGTGAACATTGGTGCTGTTCGTCACGGTGAGTTAGCCGGTTAGCGGCTAGAGATGCTACCCCGAGGGGGGCGAACGGTCTTTCATCATGCGGCTGACCTGCTGTTGGACAGTTCGGTGTGCTGTGGACGGGAACAGCTCACTTTTAACCACAGGAGAAGTTCTGACTGCATTAATGAAGCCATGTTCTCTGTTCTGAACACGTTGTAGCTAAAGCAGTTAGCAGGTTAGCTCAGGTTCTGCGGTGTTGTAGAGACGCGGCCCACCTGTTTTGACAAATACACGGCAGGAAGCATAATGTGAACAGTTGACAGGACGAGGTGTTAATATCTTAACAGGCAGACTTCAACGATGTGTTAACTATTTATTTTATTCAGCTAAAGTCAGCCATGTCAATTCAAACCGTTCTTACATCAATATATTAGTTTATTTAACCGTAATTGATGCCGTTATTGTGTCAGACTGAGCTGCGCCCATCTGCTCGGTGCCTCCTCTACCCGCTGCGTGCCCGCTGTTGCTAACGGTTTTTGCTAACAAAAGTTCCATTATCGGACAGCCTTTTCTCTTGTTTTTTCACTACAGCCACGTAAAAAAAAACCAAAGCCAAAGTGTTTTAGACCATCCGGTGTCCAGGCTGCATCATCTCCATGTAATACAAAGCCCCAGATCGGTTTAAACACCCGGAGGTGTGAGGTTTCCGGTTGTGGTTATCTGCAGTCAGGTTGAGTTAAGTGCTCCGACACAACATGGCTAACGTTTTAGCAGAATAGTTTATTTATCTGAATACTCGTAATCACAACGTGGACGAGGCTATGTTAGATAGACATTTATATTAATTCGAATTGAAGTAGAATAAGTGAGAAATGGCAGGTTGGAGAAGCACATGTCCGATAATAGAAGCAGTGTTCGGTAGCACCGCACGGTGTACCAAAGCTGTAACCCAGAGATTAGTCACAACAAAGGAATCCGCTGTGCCTCCACTCCCTGTCTGCTTCCCAACACTTCCACACTATTACCAGGCTAATGTCAACGCTTTCAGTCACTGTTGTGTTTTTTATTCTGTTGCTGGCCTGTTCTCAGCCCTGAGCCCCCGCAGATCTCCACCCTAACCTCCACCCTCAGATCCGAAAGCAATTTAGCTCCAGAGGCCTGTGAGCCTCCCTGTGCCACTGTGAGCTGCCATCACTGCCCTGAAAGCTCCTGAAGCCCTTTTTTTGTCATGTCTGGACTGATGGTAATATCGGGAGGTGTTTACTCGGAGCTGCTGCTGTTGTTTATTGTGATGAGGCGGATAGCAGGTAAACAGGCCCGGCTCGCCTCCTCCAGGCATGTGAAGCAGGCAGCAGAGAGGCAGGGTGGGGCTGCTTGGCAAGGCCACTGATGGAGCTGGATAAACCACGAGCCACAGCTAGAACATCGCAGCCACACGTCTGAACAAAAGACAAATGTCAAAGAAATCAGTCACATTTTCCCAAGTTTAAAGGAAATTACTGTCGCATTTTACATGACGGCAGATCCAGTCTCATCACTGTCTTGTTTCTTTTGGAAGAAACTGTTTAAGTTTGATTATTTTGACTTTTTTGGGACTGATCTCTCTGATCTGTGGTTATATATATTTAAATATTATCCTTATTTGTCTTTCCATATTATCATATTGTGCCTAAAATCTGAGGATAACGAGTCAAATGTGGCCAAGAAGTATCACCATGACATCTTAAAGCTGGATTCAATGATTTTTGACCATGAGGCTCTGTGACGATCAGCTGCTGTTCTTTGTCTCATAATGTGAACTGATCGCTTTTGGACCGTTGTGGACATGGCATTTTTCACAGTTTTTAGTTAAAAAAATTAAGAAAAGAATAATTAGCTGCAGAACGAGTGGTGAGCCCCGTTACCTTTTTGGTACCTGGTATAATCTGCATTGAGTAGGGTCGACTGATATGTTTTTTCAGTGCTGATACCAATGCTGTTTATTTGTAATCAAGGAGATGGTCAACCAATATACATTTGCTTTTAAAATGAAAGTCTTAGTGTCCAGATTTAGGATAATAAAAAGTGGATTTACAAAATTACTGTACTTAAATACAATTTTGAATCTCAATCTTTGATCAAATAGTTAATTAAATCAAGTTTTCTTCTGGCAAAGTTGTTGCAGGACTGCTGATGTTAAAACAACATTTAGCATTTGAGAACTTTGGCTTCGTTTCTTAGATGTTGAAAGTGTTTCAGAGGAAAATGTGTTTCTATTTCTTAAAGTATGGTATTTTGAGAATTTGCTGCTGTTCTTGGCCTGATTTTATAGTAAAGTGAATATTTGAGGGGGGTTTGGACTGTTAGTCAGTTAGTTAGAAAGTGATTGGTAGATTAATTGATATTTGATATATTTTTTTAGCTGCAGCTCTGGTAGAAATCGTTGAAGCACGTTACCCAGTAATAAGCCTGTCACATTAATGATGTCTGTCATATAGGCCTGCACGATTAATCGTATTTTAATCATCATCGCGATGTGAACATGCGCGATAAACCCATCGCAAAAGCGATGAGGTAACACCACCAACCTCCATCACCACCTGCTGCACCACCATAAAGAGCTGCAGGAGCAATTTAAGGCCAGTCAGTCTCGAGCGCAAACGCCGAGCAGCAGTCAAGTAACGCGACCATCACTGCAGCAACTGTCCTTTTCCCTTTGAGGTTCTTGTATTTCAAGAGATTTTTGTTGCGAGCAGGGAAACTTATAATTAATTTTTCTAATAGATACAGTAACATGCGTAAATTAATGTTATAAGGTTTTTGTTCAATAAAAGCAGGCTAAAAAATATTTGTTTTTTTCTATTTTTTTATTTAATTGTCATCAGCTATTAAGTGTTTAAGAGTACCTCAGAGCAGGGAGTCTATTAATGCAGAAAAGTCTGAAAGACACAGGAACTGTATGCAAACTTAAAGATTTTCTAATTTATCGCAGGTCATATCGTCATCGCAGTATTGAAGGGTGTCATCGCACATTTTGCTCATGACGTGCAGGCCTGTAGGGCTGGGTATTGGCAGGGACTTCACGATATGATACGCATCACAGTACATGGGTCACAATCGATTATATCAGGATACATTGCGATACAATGCATATTGCGATATTCCAGGTGATTCACTGAAAATTTAAAAACAAAGCTGAAATGCAAGTTGCTGTGTGCGATCTGGGTAGTCTTATTACATTATATTGATAATTCAGCTGACAAACTGAGTCAAAACAATGTCCTTTCCAATTTATTTGAACAGCATTGGCAAATTTGCACAGTTGCACACTGATGTAGCTGCCATAACAATTTTACGTTTTTCGCATTTCAGTGTGTCCACGCTATCACGGTGGACACGTGTCACTGAACTAATGTAGATCCATCATGACCTGCACAAGTATTCTTAATGTGTCCCTGAACACACTGTAAACATCATCAGAAAATAAAGTGCTTGTATTCATTTCTGTTTTTCACTGTCTGAACAGTGAATGCAGTGAACTGAAATGAAGACCTGTGAAAATAAAGTGCATATGCACAGGTACTCCTTAGTGCCACTATAGAGGCACAAATCACGGCAAACAGAATGCACCACTAACCCCGTTCACACTGCGTCTGGATGCGGCTTCAGTGCGCCAATTCTCCGCCTCCGACTCAGTGTGAATCTCTCGGATGCGGCGAGGGGTGAAATTTCACTCCGGCGCTGATCCGCCTCTGGAGGTAGTATCAGGGCCACAGTATTGGCGAACCGAACCAGTGTGAACGGATCAGCCGGCTGCGTATCGAGGGCGTGTCGGTCTGACAGTCTGATAACTACACAGGTCCTTCACTCAGCTAAACACAGAGAAATGTCCCACAAAGCAACGTTACAGGACCAAACAACAGGAACGTAGCAACTGGAACTGTCTTTGGTGACTTATGAGGAAAATAATACTACAGCTGTACGTGGAGAAGCGTCTGTCCTCCTGTCTGTCCTCCTGTCTGTCCTCCTGTCTGTCCTCCTGTCTGTCCTCCCGACTCCTTGTCACATTTTTGCCCGAAAAACTGTCTGTCACTGGCAAAAAACCTTAACTCACAGAGTGTTTGTGATGACAATGAATCACCACGACAGTCAGCCCTCCAGCCCTCCAGACCGAGACTTCAGTGAACTTTCCCCCAGAAAACAGCCTCCGTCCCCGCGAGTGACAGAGTCAGACAGATTTGTCCAGATTACTGATGGTGATTATTTAATTATGTAATTTAGAGCGAAAAAAGTAACTTTGTCACTTTCTAGGATGTTTGGTGGGTCAGGATCTCAACCACTACACATTATAACAGCATCCATAGGATTATAAACTGTCAGCAGGTTTAGATTGACAGGAGGACACCTGGAAACACCTGGACACACCTGGAAACACACCGACGTCATCATCATGACGCGGACCGTCACCGTCATGACGCGGACCGTCACCATCATGACGCGGACCGTCACCATCATGACGCGGACCGTCACCATCATGACGCGGACCGTCACCATCATGACGTGGACCGTCACCGTCATGACGCGGACCGTCACCGTCATGACGTGGACCGTCACCATCATGACGCGGACCGTCATCATCATGACGCGGACCGTCACCATCGTGACGCGGACCGTCACCATCGTGACGCGGACCGTCACCATCGTGACGCGGACCGTCACCATCATGACGTGGACCGTCACCATCATGACGTGGACCGTCACGCCTCTTTAGGAGCCGCAGCGCTGGATTTCTGTGTGAATTCACGTCGGTTCGTCTTTAATGCAGATCTGCTTCCTCTGTGTGAATCACCATCGGCGGAGATGATGCGTCTTCTCCTGTGTGAACGGGGTTACTGATTCAGAGGCAGAACAGATCTGGTCAGTAGGGGGGCATGTTAGTTAGCATGGCTAAATGCTCCAGAGGGAATGCAGCAGACGTTTCTCTTTGTGCCGTTATGTTTCACTTGTGATCATCGGGTTTGATTTTGTGCCCCAGTTTAAAACACACAGTAATGATCTGCCTCATCCTGGTTGTTGACTGTTACTTTTAATTCATCGATGAGGGCAAACGATCACAAGTAGGACCAGTATGCCAGTAGCACAACAACATGGCAGCTTCGCCTTTTGGAGAACTGATCAGCGGGGGTCCCCAACATGCCGCACACGTACCACAGGGTGACAGCACCAAGCCTGTGGCATCACACCACCGGATTTCATGTGGATGTACCAAGGATGTTTAATTATATCTGAATGTACCCTATTTTGCTTCCGGCTCATTCACTCTGCTGGAAGTAGCACCCAGAAATTCAAGGCAACTAGCCGTACTTACAGGAGTTTGGACTTACAGGAGCGAAGTTTGTCAGTTACTCACAACCTGTTTAAAACATGAATAATTTCTTATTCTTATCTCTAAGTTTGCATTTTTGCAGCTGGAAATCGATGTAGTATATCGCCGTATCGATATTTTAGCACAGCCCTAGTCATATATTGTCAATGAATGGTTTAATTGAAATCTCGCTCAGCCTTACTGTCAAAGACCAGTGACATAACGATTAATTGATCAGTTGTCAGCTATTGAATTGATCTCCATCTATTTTGATGATTTCGATTAATACGTTTTTCAGAGCCATTTTTTAAAAGAAAAAAACCCTCAAAATGTTCTGATGTCAGCGTCTTCAATAATAAAGATGATAAGATATTTTCACACTGTCATTCGACACTGGTGGAGAGTTTTCACCACTTTCTGACATTTTATAGGCCGAGAAAATAGTCAGCAGATTAATAAGCAATAAAAATAATCATAAGTTGTCTATTGGAAAAAAAATGAACAGTATTCCAGTCGACCTGCTTCTTCCCTCTTTTGTCTTTTCAGAGCGTTTCTGTCCTCTCAGTCGGACCCGATGAGTCCTGCTGTGACTCTACATCACACAGATTCATGTCGTCACCGTTAAAGGGGTGTCTGAAGTGAGTCTTGGTGCCCTCTGTGTGTCCCGTCACACGCTGTGACTGACACGATGGTTAATCGTCCGGGCCGCAGCCATCACCGCCGGCCTACATCTTATTTTTGGGTCACCTACATCCGTCAGTGTGTGTTTGTGAAGCGCCTGTGATGTGGTCAGGTGGATTAGATGGAGAGGGGAGATGTCAGACACAGTCACAGAGGCTTAAAGCTCAATGTGTGTTTGTGTGCGTCCAGTGTTGTTGTTGTCTCTGTATCCTGGTGAAGGCTGGTCATAAGTGGGGTTAAGAGCCTCCAGCAGGCTTCTCTCTGTTGTTTTTACTCTGCCAACACAGCAGCTGGCTCTCAGTGCAGCTCTGAGTCAAATTCCTAAATATGATGAGAAGCACATGTTCATCTGGTTTATCTCACCTCTTATCGCTGTAAAATAAGCACTGAGGTTTCCAGAGATGCCTGGTGAAAGATGATGCTACTTACCCACATTGTGCTGATTCACCACGTTAATGCTGATTTCAGGGTCTGGAGGCCGTTCGGAGTGACGCTTTTGAAATATTATTTTCTTTGTAGCAGAGCAAATATCTCTTCTCACCGTTTCCAGAAAAAATAAGTTTCTGTTTCTGCTTCTTCTGGGGTACCTAGGGTTTATATCAGGTGGTATTTATTTAAATTTTCTAAAGCTGAAATGATAACTTTGATCGGAAAGAACTGGTCATTTTTCAGTCATTTTCAAGCAACAATAGTGAAAAAGATGCCACATAAACTCTGTTTCTACCTTTTTGAAAGAGAAGACTTGCTGCTTTTCTTCTTAGTTTTCCTGTGTCTGTAAAACAGTGAGGTTCATAAAGTGCTAATGCTGCGTTCACATGCTCCTCGGATGGTCCCACTTCCCAAGTTCGTTGGGCCCTACATCTTAGTGGCTTTTTGTTAAATGTTTTGACAAAATAACGTAACAGTCAGTTTTGTAGATGAGAAGCTAAGATCAGTTTTCATTGCAGATCTTCTGTTTGTCATAAAACTAACCAACAGGAACCAAATGAACCTGCTCTGGTTAACTCTTAACCAAGTTTAACTTGAGGGACAGTGACATTACATCATTTCTTTAAACTGACAGGAAGCAGCAGAGAATCGTACATTGAGTTCTTTATGTTACACGATGGCAGCAGGTGAGTGGTTGGCCTGAAGTCGTATATCAGTGTCGAGCTGTGGCGGCATTCCTCGAGATACTTATAGCTCAAGGAGAAGACGAATAGCTCCGCCTGAAGAGCAAGGCAGGAGAGCTGCCAGAGTTGCTGGTTTGATTGTCACTGCTGGAAAGACACAGCTCCTGTACGGCTGTTTGGTAGTTAAAAATGCAATTCAGGCTGAATGTAAAAACTGAGAATGACATGTTGAACTGGACAGAAAACAGAAAACCCAAACCTTTTGTTTGAATCTGGAGCTGAGTGAGCATAAACGACCGGCTGCTGTAGTTTCATGTGTCTTATTGGTTCAATCCTACAGGTCTTCTTCAGAGCTGGGAACTAAACTACAGCAGAGGTAACCAAACAAAACCGCCTGATATGAAGAATCACTTTGGCCTCATGATTATCAGATTATAAAATAATCTTAAAATTGTGCTATTAACTGACTCACTGAAGCTTTTTGTGCCAATAAATGAATATCAACTGAAGATCAGTGTAACACAGATTTTTGGACTGTGATCATCAAAGCTTGATTTTTGGTCGCAATTTTCTCATAATCGATGAAACCTCCTATTGTACAAATAATCTTCACATTTAATTGTTTTCTAATGAGCCCAGGAATGAAGTCTTTAGGCGACAGGTTAAATTCCTTGCTTTGTGGCATGTTTTGGAGATCATGTACCAGATACTACTTGCTATTTAGCCCCCATGGGCTGCTTTGGATGTAAAAAGGCAAATTGCTACGATGCTGAAGTAAGTAAGTAGTTCCTAAATCACTCTGAATCTTAAAATATGTTTCACATGTCTGTATGACTACGTCAAACATGGGCTCTCAGGTGGGAAGCTATAGGAGCTGAGCACTGAGTTGAAGGGACCTGCAAGTTGCTGCTGAGCTTTTAAACTGAACAATGGACCTTTAAATCTAATATTCTGTGTGTTTCTTTCTGTGTTGGATTATTAGCTCGCTAGTTGTTGGATTATTCTGATAATATTTAATGTAATTCCAAGGTTCGCGAGCTACAGAGAATTTCATGCATCTTTTGTAGGGTTTAGCGCACATGCAAAGGAAAAAAATACAATTAAAAATGATTAGTGTTGGATTTGGCGCTGACTGGCTTCCCAGCTTTACACAAATCCAACCTCAAAACACCTGACTATAATCCACTATAATCTGTTGCTGGATTAGTCTGACTACAAAATAGTGGCATGTAGCTTGAGAAACTTGCTTCACACATGAAGTATTACTCATGGGTTTCTAGAGTTTTTTAGAAGCTGCATTTTCCTTTATGTCCTGTGGTTTGCATATTTTAGTCTTTCCTCATGTTAATGAAATGGAATGTAGTTAATTTGGTTAAAGGAAAAGAAACTGCCTATTTTCCACATGCTGTCCTTAATGTAATTTATTTTAATTTGCCTTTATAAGTCATCTGCTTTGTACACAAGAGCTTAGAATGAAGGTTTGGCAAAACATTGAAGTCATGTTGATGTGTTCGAATGTACTGCTGAAGCTTTGAAAGAATTCTGTTGTGTATTTTTTAAGATTTCTGCCTGTGAGAACGGTTGTTTTGTCATTTAACTTCCTGTTTCCCTCCCTGCTGCTCACTTCTGTTGAACACTGAGCATGAGCACTTCCTCCTGATCAGATCTTTTTCTTCTGTCTCATGATGGCAGACTCTTCATATGCTTTCTGTACCTTCTCTATAGCAAACTGTCATCACCTGTTACAACACTGACGGTCCATCTGTTCTGTCCTCCTCTCACCACATGAAACTTTGAGCCTTTAACAAATGTTGACACACCTGAGAGAACCTGTTGAGTAAACTGTGTAAACATGCAGAGTCCCTTTCAACATCTTAGTTATGAGTGGCTGTTTTTGTGCTCTTTCAGCCTCACTTCTGTTCTAACTGCTAGCTAGTGTTATCTGGGGAACAGGGTTTTGAAATTAGGTTGAGAATACCCTGCAGACAGCAGTTTGTTTTAACTACACTGATGTAACACACAGCAGCTGTGATTAGAATGTCCCGCCCGATAATTCATGACATTTACCATTTTGTTAGTGTAGGGATGTGATTTTCATATTTATTAGGGGTGCAATAAATAAATGTGCAATATGTAAGAATTTTGACTGAAAATATAAAAATAACTGAAATAATCAACAGAATGGGAAGAAATGTCAGGTAACGTTACGTCAAAGACGTCTATTTATCGTTTTGCTGGGTCTAACTGGTCAGCATGCTAACTTGAGTAGAAATCGCTCTACTAAAGTTAGCATGCTAACCAGCTAGACCCAGCAAGTCCTGTCTTGTACTTCCACTCCAAGCTCCCAATCTGGACCACTAACTGCCGGTAACTGTAGCTGCCGTTAGCTTGTCAGCCGGGCAGCTACAGTTAGCAGCAGTTAGTGGCAACTCTGCCTATATGCTTCTCCTCATTTGTTTGGAGCAACATTCGGCAGGTGGCCAAATTTTACATATTGCACCTTTTAAAATAAATTTCATATTAATTAAATACAGCGTAATGTTGAACTAAAACCGATACTCATCAGTTTGATATATTTTTAAAAAATGTATCAACACATAAAAAATAAATACAATCTAGCTTTTAATATAAAACTAGTTTATCAACTGAATGTATTTATTTTCTAATAAACTGAAACATTGCATTATTTGAGTTTATATCTTGTGATTGGAACTTTATTCTGTGGATTTGGGAATTGGGACAACCTTTATTAACCATTATTAAATATCCTGCGAATGTCCGAGGAAACAGCCATATGAATCTACCGCGATTGAACCAATCATACTGTGATCTTTTGCATATTAATCCGGTAGAGTTAACATGTTGTGGTGTTGGAACGCCTCCACAACCATAGGTCAACCAAGGAAATGAAGAAACAAGGCACCGATAATCAAGCCCAGATTCAATTGATGGGCGTGGTGTATGATTGACAGGTAGAGGCAGCTCTAATATACTGCAAGATGCGAAAACAAAAGATCTTCCCAATTGAAATGACCACAGAATTAAGTTTTAATCACAATGTATCAACTTCAATGATTTCAAAAATGAAATACATTTAATCAGTGTTATAGTTACATAATAACAGTTACATTGTATTTACCTTTTTGAGATATTATTTAATGGAAATTAAATATATTTAATTGACTGTTGATTTGCAATATTATTATAAATAGAATATTATACACATTAAACATCAGATATCTCTTTTGTAATAAAGTGCTGGTCTAGAACAATTACACTTCCACTGGTCTTTCTCTTCTGGGCTTCCATGCTGACTAAACTCCCTTTCTGCTGCTTTCTCCTGTTTCTTCCACAGATGTACCTTCTCCTTCTAAAGCTCAGCCTCATCCTCTGATGCAATTCCCTACAGGCAAGTTCTCTCTGCTCACTGTGTTTCCCCGTCCTCGTCATTTATCGTCTTTCTCCACTACTTTAGTTCACTCTCCTGTTTGTCTTTTAAGTGGCAAAATTAACCCTTTGCATGTGAGAAGCTAGATTATTAACATAGGATGCTTGTGGACTTGTAGAGTATCTCCGAAACATTTATTGTGATGTTTGACTTGGCTTGTGTTTGTGTTGCATTGTGACTCACATGCAATTGTTAATGTAGAGTAGATTGACATGAATTTAACACGAGCAGAGGAATAATGATTCTTCTCAGTGATTGACAGGCCTGAAATAATATGGTGTTGATAGTTTTGAAAAAGCTGTTTGAGAGGAATCATTATCTACCATCACTTAATGGTTTGTGTTTGTAAAACACTTTGGGCATGGTTTATTGGCGCCAGACCTGGGGCATAAGATTATTTTACCATCAAACCAGGGTGTTAGACCAACCACCAGACAACTGCTGCCAAATCTCGACTGTGGAAGGTAGTCAGCTCTCCGCTTTTATTAATGTCCCTTGTTTAAAAAACAAAAACAATGCTGACCATTAAAGCTATAAAATTATAGAGCTAAAGGTTTCAGTCTGAGTTTTACTCCAATAATTGCTTTATTGACAACAGAAAAACATCACTTTAAGTTTGGTAGTGCAGCAACTGAACGTCACAGGTCCCAATTTAAAGCTTAAAGTCAGAATTTTAAGTTCACACTTTTATGAAATGAAACTTAAGGCACAAGGAGAATTTGGATAAGCAGCATTGCTGCACTGACTGTAACTGGGTTAAAAGTCTGTTGAATCTCTGACCAATCAATTTCACAGGGGACTGGTCACTTTAGTCAGGTGTGGTCTTTTGTACTTTTGACCACATCCAGCTGTGATGCAGAGTTGCATTAAGGCATGGTCACACATACACAAATGCAAGCCAATGGTGGATCACCTGGCAGTGCACATGGAACTCATAATCGACCAAGGTAGTTCAGTTGCTGTTTTGGAGCCAGAGCCTACTCTGGAACCAGTTCTTAGCATTTCAACAGCTGGAAAACCTGTTCCAGAGCAGCACAACACTTTGCTGGTCTAGAACAAAGAACCGTGCATCAGGGACTGGGGATGGGGTTATCCTGACCATGGACCAACTAAAAAAAAAAATGATCATGACCGCCACTTTTTGAAAACCAGAGTTAGTGCAACATGTTTGGGCGAATCCATGTGAGAACAAAAAAAAGATTTTCACTATGGATGCAGTAGTGGTCCAAGTCATGTTTGGATGCCACTGCAGGCATGCAAAGCCAGGAGCAACACTGTCATGCCCATGGAAAGGCAAACTGGTTCCTAAAAGGGTCGCGGGTTGAACCAGCACTTGTTTCGCTTTGGTTGAAAGGGTGTAAGTTTGTTTTCTTTTAGTTGATTTATTGGGTCAGCCATGCATACGTCTTTGTTATTGTGGATGTGACTTCGGTGGTGAAAGTTGACAAAAGCTGAACCCTTCAGGAGTCAAGATGCAAATTTGTTTCTCCACCAGATTTTAATGTTTTAACTGGCCCCTTGTATAAAATGGAAAGGTGAATATTGACCATTTTTGATTCTGTGTATGTGTGACCTTGCCTCTACAGTGCAGTGGTTCTCAGCCCTGCTTTAAGATAGCTTGAAGGGCCAAATCGGCGACAAATCTTGCAGTATTAACAGGTTTGTCGTCAGCCTGATGTGTTTCAGCCTTAGGCCTCTATCACGTTAACTTGACTCTCGCCAGATGAATTTCGTTCCGCCTGGCTCCGCCTGGCTTCACTCACATCCATCTGGGATCGCGCCCATTGAGAGGTATTTCCGCACCAGATTTTATGGTCGAGCCAATCAGGACCGCCGGGCAGGAGTTTCATAGATGTGACGTAGCGGAGAAGCGACTGTTTTGATTCAGACAACAATGGCGACTTGCATCGAGGAAGCAAGCGTCAACATTGATGCTGCTATTTCATCCGTGTTGTCCAATCCACCCAATATTTTTTCGTTAAAAGAACATCAGAGAACTAACCTGACTCTCGACAGATGCATTTTGTTCCGCCTAGCTCCACTCATCATATGTGAGTGGAGCTAGGCGGAACGAAATTCATCATATGCAAGGATTTTTGATAAGGCCCAGCCTTCTGAAATACCTCTCAATGGGAGCGACCCCAGATGGATGTGAGTGAAGCCAGGCGGAGCCAGGCGGAACGAAATGCATCTGGCGAGAGTCAGGTTACTATCACGTCATGGTTGTCTCTGAAGCTCACCCTAACCGGGAATCGCCTTTCCGTCCTTTTAATACTGGGTTGCTGCCAAGCTTTTTAGAATAAATAGAACTCTTCAATCATGTACCAAACTTTGTGTGAGTTGTCTACTTGCCACAGCCAACCTTTCAGCAGGACTGGCCTGGTCTGGTCCTAATGGTTCTCCCCAGGTATGGTGTGCACTGTAAGGAATGGAGTATGTCTTTGATATGTGCTGTATTGCATTCTCCCTCCTCCCTCTCTACTCAAGCACTTGGGCAGAAGGGTGATTCCCCTGCTCCCATCTCTCCTCTCTCCCCTCTTCACTCCCCCGACTCTCTGGAGGAGCTCTCTCTGACCGAGAGTCCCAACCAGCCCCCTACTTCAGGATCTGCTGCACCCTTGGGCTCCTTCTCCACTGAACCCCCCACTACTCATTCCAAGGACATGCCTTGGGTGGGTGAAGAGGGTGACTCTGGACCGGGCCATAGTAAGAATAAAGAAGACCTTCTAGATCCGTTAGCTGGTCCTTACCTGAGTTTAGGGAAAGACCCAGGGCCTCATAATCCGTGCGAAGACAGTGGAGTTTCCTTTTCACCTGAGGAGAAGTTGATTAGCTCAGACAGATCCTCCACTGGCCCCTCCCCAGTGAACCCGCAGATGAAAGTCCCTGAGTCTCACCTTGCCTCCTCTAACCCAACAGAGCACTGGGACTCACCATTCCTATCATCTCAAGACAACTCCAAGGTCTCCATGGATAACTTCTCCAAGGACACGGCTCCCATTAGCTCCTCCAGGTATGAGCAAGACATGCACGGCAACCAGTCAGATGAAGACGATGACCTGATGTATGAGGTGAAGAAGAATAATAACCCCTTTGAGGGCTATTCCCCACTGGCGGACAGTGGCTACTCCCATTTTGGAGACTCCAAGTCCGACAGCAGGGCCTCAAAAATGTCAGAGAGTCCGACTCCAGATCTGGTCCAGTATGGACAGACTGGAGAATCCCAGGATGCCCCGCCATCTTTCTTGGACAAAGGGAAAATATTTGAGACAAGCAAGATGGCTGCTGACTCGCTCATGCAGTCAGTGAGTCAGTTCTCATCTGGCCTGAAAGACGATGATGAAGAGGAAGAGGAGGATTCTGCTCTGCCGCCCTCGCTTCCAGACATCCTGAAGTCTTCTCCACTCAACCCTGACAAAATGGACTCTGGCTCCTCAGAGGGAAGCCCGGAGGAGCAGAGTCCCATTCTTGAACGCAGGATGATGGAGTCGCCCAACCCTCCAATCAATCTGTCCGCCAACAACCCATTTGCCTTTGATGCTAAAGTGTCCCTGCTGAAGGAGATGACCGAGGAGATGGAAGTGAGAGCGGCCGACAAATCAAAAGTCGAAGACGACAAAAGCTTTGGCACATTTGATCTTGTGAAAGACGCCGAGGAAACCACCCCTACTAAGGTAAAAGAAGAGGAACCTGTCAAGATTGAGCAGAAAGATTGGTTTTCAACCTGTGATTCTCCCAAAATGACCGAAAAGTTTGAGCCACTTGACTTCCAGAGCAAAAAGACCCCCGGTGAGGACTCTGATTCAGAGTCGCCAACAGCAGACTCCTTGTCTCCAGTCCTGGAAGCCATGGCCAAGAACCCCGCCAGCTTCCAGGTAGAAACCGAGAAGAAGGACCTGACGATGGAGGTCGAGGAGCCAGAGGTGGCTGAGGAGGTCTCTGAGCATGAAGTCTCCTCTGAGGAGTTTGAGTTCATTGAGCGACCACCCAGGGGCGTCATTGATGAGTTTCTTGAGGCTCTGGATACGTCCAAGTTTGCCTCCTCCAACCCCCCAGAGATCCCCATGGATGATGATCTGAGCTTTCAGCAGAAGGATGTGGCTCCAGTTGCTGCTACTTCTCTGCCAAATGTAGCCCCACCCCCCAAGGTTGAGGAGGAAGCTCCGAGTCAGAGCTCCTACCGCATCCTCACCCAGGCTTCCCCCCAGAAGAGCAAGGCCGAGCTGGAAAAGCTCAACATTCAGCAGCCCCTGCCCCAGGTTCCACTCACCCATTCCCCCATCCGCAAACCAGAGGAGACGGTGGCCAAGAAGAGCGTGGAGGGCGGCAAACTGTTTAAGATGCCAAACGTGAACATAAGAGCAGGTAAAATAAACCAGTCCCGGCATGGAAACCACCCCCCCACATCCTCCTCAGTTTTCACTGGCACTTCCATGTTCATCGGCATAATTTTCATCTTCACTCTTTTGTTCTCTTCAGTTATTTTCTCCCAACCAACCAGCTGCCAGTATTTACTCTAGATCCCATCACTTTCTCCTTAGTGTCACCTTTCCTTTCTTGCATCGTCCCGTTTTGCATTTCCTTTGAAAATTAACCCTTGCATTATGTAACGTCTGGTTAAATATGTGTGGTTGTGTTTCATTGTGGTTGCTTTTACTGGGTTTTGTGCATTTCTGTCTCATCATAATAACATAATTTGTGTATCTCATCATTTTAATCATTTTTAAGATGTGGTAAGTAAAATGTGATTATTTTTTATTGCTGTTCTGTTAAAAATATGAGCTCCTTACACTGTCTTTTCTTAAAATATACATAATGAGCAAAAATGAGAGGTCGTTTGAGACAGCCAGGTTGATAATCTCCATCGTTAAACCACCCCCCCAAAAAAAAACACTCTTACAGCCGTTTCTTTTTGGCCTCTGAGCATTTTGGATTACTTTTGCCATCTGGTTTTAGCTTCTTTCTACTCTGGAGATAACTTGAAACCAATCTGAAACCCAACACCACCTTTATAGACCCCAACGCCCACTCACAACTGCCTACACACTACATTCACAACCAACCACACCCACTTGCTGACTGAATAAGCTGCTACTCTGATTTATGATGAGCTTTACAATCTCTCCCACACCTGTAATGCATGGTTGCAGATTTAATGTACCTAAGGCTAAATACTGAATATCATTTAGAGATAACATCTGTGCCAAATATGTAAAGCTGTCATGACTGAGTGTGAAACTTCTAACCCCCAACCACTCTAAACAGTTAGCTAGAAAGTTCTTGTAGTTTTAACTTGGTTTGATATAAAACATCACAGATTAAGTCTTCTAGAAGATCAGGTAGACATTATACACCGGTCCATTTGATCATAGTACAAAAGAAAATGTAAAAACTAGTCATAACAGTTGATTTTTAGGGAGGTAAATGCTGGAACAATTGGTCAATCTACAGGAAATTGACCATTTTTGATGAGTTGTTAGTTGTGTAATAGAGCAAAAGTAGCAATTGGTTGCGGGTTAGGGTTTTTCCATTTGAGGAATTGCTGCATTTCTCTGCGTTTATATCAAAGTAAACTGATATCTAAATGTTTTGGACTGTTGGTCAGAAAAAGTAGACATTCGAGGGTGACATATTTAGCTTTCAGAACTTGTAGTTTTTGACAAATCACAAATCTTTTTGACAATGATTTGTGTCTGCGCTGGATGGATAATTTAAGCAGTCGACAACGAGCCCACTTGATAATGATGCTAGACTAGATCTTTAACTGGATATTAGATGAAGGGGTACCTAATATCCGAGGCAAGTTGAAATCTCTTTCTTTCTGATCTGTAAGCTCCAGCGTTTGTTGTTGGTCTTCACAGTCCCCCGAGGGGGGAGGATAAAACTCTGATGTAATGATATTTATATATGATAGTTTATCAGGCAGACGAGAGCTGCCTCCTTCAAAGTGACGAATCAACACTGAGGCCATCCATCCGCCGGCTCTCTGAAGACAGCACCGCTTAGTCTTCATCTGAATGGATGACTCAGTTTTATTCAAACTGATATCGATCTGTTAATATACACACTTAAATTAATGCCTAGACAGACACACACACACACACACACACACACACAGCAGACAGGTACTGTGTTACTAGAGCAGTAGGACTTTACTCTTGTGTGTTGGAGGGATCTCCTGTTAATTAAAGCTTCCTCCTCCCCCTATTCCTCCTCCTCCCTGCATTGCGACACTGGCAGGCCCACAAAGGGTTCTCCGACCCAGAAACCACTCAGCAAATGTTCTTCATTATGCAACTTGAGGTGCAGAGCTGAACATAAATCTTCGTCACTGATCGTCCCGTTACACTTCAGCCCTTTTCCCTACAGAGACTCAGCATTAGCACCGCAATCAAGGCTTGCCTTTTCTCCACCTTTTGTTTGTTAACACTGAACCAAGCAGCGCCGGCATAGACATAGACACCAGAGTGTCTATTCATATAGCACGCCGATGCTGCGGAACCAAAAGAGGCATGACAGTACACATCATGACATTGAGATCTGTGTGGTTTTCAACATTTGTCCACCTGCTAATCTCAACATGTATCCACCGACTGTTTATAATCACATGGATTCAGTTATAATGTGTTGTAGTTGAGATCCTGACCAACCAACCATTCTGGAAAGTGACAAAGTTAAGTTTTTTGCTCTAAATTACATAATTACATTATCACCATCAGTAAAAAGAGGACACTGTCTGACGCTTACTCGCTTGGAGCTCTACTTTGTGCCGTTATGTCCAGAAAATCAACTAAAAACTGGGCTAAGAGGTGCCAGTGTGAAATGGGGCTAAAGTTTGCATTATGGGTGGGACATCGAGTGTGACCACTAACAATGAGATACATGCTGGATATCATCCGCCGAATATTGGCCAGGCCCATAATCAGTCTATCTCTAATAAATATAGTCACTCATGTTTAAAGTGGTAGAAATGTGAAAAAAGCCCAGTATGATGTATGACTTAAAATCTCATGAGAATTTTTCCTTGATAAATGAGGGATTGATCTTCATCGAGCCCATGATGAATTTTTAGGTGAGGTGTTCTTCATGTTGCTTTAAGTCTGAACAATCATAAACACTTATAAAACATGTCTACAGTAAATGTTATTTGACACCATCAATTATTACCTAATTAGCATGCAACTGATTACATGATCATGAAATTTGATATTGCTTCACATTTATTTTGTAAAGGAAAACATAATGACATACATTTGCAGTTTTATCATGTGAATGATGATGTAGGTGACACCAGCAGTGAAGAAGTTATTCAGAACCTCAGATGAAGGTCAAGGGTCACTTTGTACAAACTTTGTACTTCCTTTTATGTAACCATCTCTTTCACCACTCAAGTGCAGCGTTTCATGAACTGCACATTTGTTTCCAGCAGCGCAGCGAATGAAAACAGAGCCAGAATGTCGTCACTAGTAGTTAGACACTGTCCTGAACCTGAAACATCGTTCATCAACTCATTGCTATGTTTACTAAAATCCTAAGTATCGGTGCGTAGATGAAATTTGCAGAGTTCTGATTTCTTTAACTTGTTTTTAATCTAAATTCTTCTTCTCTTCTTGTTTGTAGACCTAAATGTTATCAGTGTTGATGTAAAAGTATGAAGTCTGTTTCAGATAAAGTTGTTTGATCCAGAGTTTCTCTTTCTACACACACATCTGAAGGTGTGTGTGTTTTTTCTTGTAGTTCAGTGAGTTTTGATGAGTGAGGTCTTTGAACAAGAGAGGAGGTAAAGGAGTTTATAAAGTGAATCCGGTGCCCTCTAGTGGAAGCAGACAGACACGAGCACTCAGATGATCTGAGTCTGACTCCTCGTCATGGAGCAGGTAATCAGATACCACACACATTATATACAGTCATGTTTCTGTGTCACAGCAGCTCATAAGTCAGATCATATCACGCTGTAAACCTGCACCAGCTTTAGTCAGATATCTGACTAACCCTCAAACTGAACTTTCCTGCTCTTCAACATGTAAACTCTCAGAAGTCTTGGCAGCAGGTAGAAAAAGAGCTGAAGGCAAGAAAACAGCCGTTATTTTCTAATCTTTTGTTTAAACTCCTTGTTGGCAGCAGTGAAGGTGACAGGAAAGTTTGAATAAGTTCAGCAGTTTACTGTGGTTGAGTTTTGGGATGAGCAATTATTCAGCTGAAACAAGTATCCAGTATAGATCATGTACTTTTAAACAGCATGAGTATCTAATAATATTTGTATTGTAATAGTGATGAAGGTCAAGGGTCACTTGATGAAGGAAAACCCTTGTTGTGTAGCTGAATGAAGTTGATTCTTCAAGTTGATAAAATACACAACTTATGTCTCAACGTTATGACTCTTGTGATCCAAATCTTTGATCTAAAGCTCAGTTCTGGGGCTGTGTGAATAATTTTCTAATAAATGATAAATATAGCAACTTAAATTAACAACTTCCTGTTAGTCCCTCTCACTTCCAGTTTAAGCTCCACCTGTTCTGAGTGCAGATACAGACACAGATAATTGAACTGGTTGAATTGATGCAGATAATGTACTCGCTCATCCCTAAAAACATCTATATAGGTATAGATGTATCATAAAACCTAAAATCATTTGTATCAGTGATGAAACTCTACCTCACCTTGACATATAGAAATGTGTACTTCCTTCATTCCTGTAATACAAGCCAAATATGTCAAATATTAAATGTTTTCTCAAGACAAGTAGCTGTACAAGAACTACAAGAACTGAATAAGAGTAAATAAGAAAATATTGTGATTTTTAGTGGGGATAGACAGATTATCAGTGTCCGTGTTTTTTGTGTCCGATTGCCGATAAAATAAATCGATATAAAAATGCAGTACTTTGACTGTGATGCAGCATCCTCTATGTCTGTAGTCACCAGTGATGGAAAGAGTACAGTTACATTACTGAAATATTACTCAATTACAAGTAAAACTGCTGATATTAAAATCCTACTTAAACAAAAGTGTTCTTCTCAAATGCTACTCAAAGTATTAGTTACTTTTTAACTACTGATCAGTAGTAGGCATCCAAAGTAATTTGGAGTAATGACTTGAAAAAATTCTCAAACTGGTTCCCAAAAATGACTTAATTGCAATAACTTGAGTATATGAAATTTGTTATTTGTTCTCACTCAGAGGCCTGTCAACACTGAATTATCTGAATCTGCAAAGTAACTAGTAACTAAATTTTTAAATAAATGGATTGAAAGTATAAAGTAGAAGATGGAAATACTGAAGTAAAGTTCCTCAAAATTGTACCCAGTGACAGTACTAAAATGCTGTTCTGTCACTGGTTGTTCTAAATTTGACACCGAGATTTTTTATCTTTACTGCAAATGTAAATTAATATAAAATCTTTTTTGTTGTCTTCAGTTATTGGTCTCCTAGATTACTAATAATCGGTGTCAACCCTGAAAAAGAAATACATACATTGACAGGATTATTAACATAGTCTGAGCTGCAAAATAACTAGTTATCAAATAAATGTAGAGGAGTAGAAGTATGAAAGAGCAGAAAATGGAAATACTCCACAATATCCACAATATTTTTAGACTATCATTTTAGAGCGTATGCATCTTGATATTTTGAATCTCTAAAGGGTTAGGGAAACACCCTGACTTGAAGACAAAATCAAATATCACAATATTTTTGACCAAATAACCTCAGTATTTTACATTTTAGGGCATTTATCAGATGCTTTGGTCGAAAATGCCTTACAGTAATTCATATACTGATGGTGGTGGCTGCCATGCAAGGTGCCAACCAGCACATCAGGAGCCGTTTTGGGATTAAATATCTTGCCCAAGGGAACTTTGACATGCAGACTAGGGGAATCGAACCAGCGACCTTCCGATAACAAGATGCTGGCTCTACCCGTGATCCCCAATATTGATATTGTGACAATATTGTAGGGATGCCTATTCATACTTTTGACCAACAATCATCAGTAATGAGGATAAAATGACCAAGTGGGTAAAAACAAGTATTAGATCAAGTAGAACAGTCTGGTACGTTCAGAGAATGCCGCTGTACTCTAATGAGCCTTCAAAACCAGGAAAAGACAACACTGATGTCATATCATGGTATAATATCCATATATTACCCAGACCTAATCAATAACTATCTGATTAATTCAACAATCAGTTAATTGACTGATTTATATCATCGTAAACCAAATATCTTTGGATTTCAGACACTTGAAGGCTCACCTTTTATAAATCATTATATTACTGATCATCCAATTAATCAATAATGGCAATAATTGTTGCAGCCATAAACAAGAGATCAGGAATCTGAGCGGCTATTTAATGCCAGTTTGTGATACTCAACAGTTGGTGTAAAAATCCTTTACAAGATGTCTAGTTTGTTGTTGAAGTGCAGCACTTTTATGGATGTTTTTTAATTTATTTGACCTGCTTTAGTTACAAACTGTGCAGGTTTATCTTCCCACAGAGATCTGTAGCTGTATTTACTGTAGCAGGCACGGCCATCAGCTCAGCCTCTGCTTCATCAGCAGATTTGACAAAGCAGAAAGAGGAGGCAGGAGGAGGAGGGATGACGAAGGGAAAGTGGGGTGGGATGAAACATGAGGGAAAAAAAGGGAAGTTAGAGGGAGAGAAGGCGGGGGGGGGGGGGAGAGAGAGAGAGAGGACGGAGAGAGAGAGAGAGAGAGAGGGAGAGGGAGAGAGGGAGGGAGGGAGGGAGAGAGGGAGGGACGAGAGAGAGAGAGAGGGACGGAGGGAGAGAGGGAGAGAGGGAGGGAGAGGGAGAGAGGGAGGGAGGGAGGGAGAGAGGGAGGGACGGAGAGAGAGAGAGGGACGGAGGGAGAGAGGGAGGGAGGGAGGGAGGGAGAGGGAGGGAGGGAGGGAGAGAGAGAGAGGGACGGAGGGAGGGGGGAGAGAGAGAGGGGGGGAGAGAGAGAGGGACGAGAGAGAGAGAGAGGGAGAGAGGGAGGGAGGGAGAGAGAGGGACGGAGAGAGGGAGGGAGGGAGGGAGAGAGAGAGGGAGGGAGGGAGGGAGGGAGGGAGGCAGAGACGTTTATAGTTGCTGCGTCAGAGCGCTGGCAGCAGACAGTCAGCTGACAGCTCATTCGCTCGCTGCAGTCGTCTCCCCCAGAGGAAGCCTTACTCGGGTTCTTCCCTCCCTCCCTCCCTCCCTCCCTCTCTGTCTTCCTCCTCCTCTTCCTCCTGCAGCCAGACACACACACATTTACTCACATTTACATTGAGTGCCTGTCCTCTGTCCCTCTCTGTGTGGAATGTGTGTTTGCTGACCGGACGACATGGAGAACAACTCTGTGGACAAACAGGAGAGCGAGCCTGCAGCGAAGCACTGGAGAGAGCAGGGTATACCTCCACCTTTCTGTCTTTGTCTTCAGCTGCTTTCAGTTAGTCGCAGGCTGGTGGTGTCACCGTCCAGAGTACTGAAGCTGTTCAATGCTGCCAGCTTGTTCTTCAGTGCATTGGCTCTTCTTTCAGTCAGGCTGTAGGAAAGACAGATTTGACATTGATGCTTAAACAGACTTACTAATTATAAGTGAGTCCTCGCTGCAACACAGCTCACACAAGCTTGGAAAACTTTGATAACGAAAATGTCAGGCTGGATTCTGAACTGCTGAATATTTGCATTTTAATTTCGTGGGGCAGCCATAAAAAGCGTCTTTAGTTGTAGCTTCTTGAGGGGAAGTTAGGGTTTAATCAGGTTGGTTTATGTGTTTCATATCGCTTCCTTCATGTGTGACAGACTTTTTCTTGGTGATGTGAGTCCTCTGATATTTTCTCACCTGTGTACGGGACTGATGCTCTGAGTCCTCTCAGGTAGACGACTGCAGATTTTTCTGGACGGTCTCGTGCAGGTCTCGTCCTTGGGTTACTGCAGCAGCCACAGCGAGGACCTTTGGACAGTCACCCACTGTGAGCAAAGGTAGACAGTAGAGAGGAGGAGGAGGGAGTTAAGAGTGGAGTGACGTTAGCTGGCAGTGTGATGATAGGCCAATGTGTCGGGGATATGCTAATGAGCTGGAGGAGAGTCAGGTCAGAGCTTTTTACTGTGTGCGTGACAGACACAATGACATGTTTGGTGGTTTTGATCGAATGATTGCAGCTTCAGAGGCTCGAGGATCGTTTTGTGTTTCATGTTTTCAAGTAGAAAATGGAGAATCGGTCGCGTCGCAACCAGCTGATGTGTCATACGAGCTAAGAAACTAAACGTGTCATTAACAGTCGCTTCATTGTATGGCTTTTGATCAACATAAAATCCCTCTGCAACTTTTTAAGTTAATACTTGAAGTAGGACTGTCATGATATCAGATTTTTGCCAAATTAAATGTTATCACTATCTTTAGGGATTTGAAAAGAAAATGCAAGTAATGAAATCTAGTTGTCACTTTGTTTGCTGTATGTTTTTAGCGAATAAAACCTGGACAAAGTAAGAGTGTAGATTCTGTAACTGTGAAGAACATGTACAGAAAGAAGAATTACTATCAGCTCCTCAATTATTAGTGAAAAGGCAACCAGATAAACTCAGACGAAAGATTTACAAGGCCGAACATCTTCACTGGATTCATCAGACAATATTAAGCAATGTGTCTTCTTAACACAATATTTAATCTTTCAATATCACAGTTGTTGTGAATGTTTGTGACACAACTAACTTGAAGTTATAAGCAAGCAAAAATACCCAAAATGTCAAGCTTCATTAAGTTGAAGATTTGTGGTTAATCAAGACAAAAAATTATAGCAAACTGAATACAAGTATGTAAAGACAAACTCTGGGATGTGGGAAGTTGTAATGTGCATTTCTCACTACATTCTGGCATTTGTTAAACCAAAAAATTATGTCTAAAAATGAATCTGTAGTTTGTCTTTCATGCCTCATTCATCTGTTATGTTTTGGAGTTACAGTAAATAAAGCATTTTAGGATAATGAACAAAAGCTCACTACAAGTTACAGACGTCCAAAGAGCCTTCATCAGAGCCATCAGTGTAAAAAATCCCAAAGATAAGCAGTTTACAGTGATAAGACTTTAACCTTGATTAAATTTGATAAAATGATTAAAGACAGAGAAGCAGCGAACCGTCACAGTGGAGAATCTTGTGTTGCTAACTTTTGTCATTTCTGCTAAAAATGACTTTCAAATTGGTCACCGTCATTTGGTCAGTGGTCAAACATGCAGATTAAAACAGCTGTGAGCTTATGAACTTTAAAGCACCTGGATGCAGCTGCACTCCAGGTATCCTTGTAAGTCGTACTGAGATGCTTTGCATCATGGGAATCAGCCCCTTATTTCAATTTAGACTCCGCTTTAGCAAGTAATCTTACGATCTTCATGAGTCCTGCTGTCATTGCATCATCTGAGGT
>CM077796.1:31236790-31273661 GCA_039737535.1 Lagodon rhomboides
AGAAGGACAGTTGTTGAGATACCTGCAGTATATTCAACAGAGGCTGTCATTGTACTGACTGCACTGTCACAGATGACACTGATAGATGTATTATTGGTTGGTTTGATTTCACTGCACGTTATCAGGGTTATTTATTACGTTTTGATTGCTGATGTCAAAGAGGTGTGTACAGTAGTGTTGTCATGACACTGACATTTACAAGTTTGCTGCAACACCTTGAAAAACGTCATCACCTCAGCATCTTGTAAGTTGTAATGAGCATCTTTAAGTGTCTTGTTCTAGAGTCAGACTAGTTTATTGATCCCTGAGGAGAACTTGGAGTGTTCCAGTAGCTCGTTCTAGAATAGAAATATCACACTAGAGAGTGCTGAAAACATTAAACTTCAGTGTTTTGTTTGATGTGTGACTTAATTTGACATTTTGTCATCGACTTGTCACTTCGCCTTTAAATCTTCTGTCAGCAAAATAAGTCTGTTTTATGTGTGTTAATAATGATAATACATTTAATTTATATAGCGCCTTTCAGGGTACCCAAGGATGCTGAACAAAGTTGAACAAACAAAATAAAGAATAGATGGATAAACAAAAATACATATAAGATGAAGAACTAGATAAGTTGATGTTGATGAAGTAATACTGAACAGCCGTCCTGCAGTTGAAGCAGTCAGTTAGATTCGTCCGCGTGGAAACAACATATTGAAATCTGATGTGAGCTTTTCAGCCTCGTAAGCTCTTTTATTGGCTGTTAAATGCTTCGGTCGGCTGGCAGACATATTGTAGCCGGCCGGTCAGTGTGTGTGTTGAGCAACACGGCCGCCCTCGCTCACACCACCTGCTATTGTCTCTTCAGTTTGCATTTTAATGCTGCTTTGCCTATCAGCAACACATTTTAGCTGTTAGAGTTTGAGACCTTATTATTCTTTTATGGCTGACGAAGTGGATCATGTACCTGCCGAGTTTTACAGTGAACTCTTTATCATGAAGGTTGTTCAGCTGTAATGTCGATAAGTATGGTGCAGTTTGACTTGACATCCTCGTGGTTCAGTGTCAGAAAGTACAGCATGTGTCAGCTGCCAGCCGCATCAGAGCCTGCAGGAAACCCAGGACTCCTTCACTTCTAATAATGTCCACTGACCTGCCTGGAATTCCCTGGTGAAATATAAGCATGCTCGGTACAGGACACAGGTCATGAACTCAGCTGTCTCCCAGCTGAGTCCAACCCCCCAGCCACCACCTCAACACCACCGATCTGTAAGCTTGATGTGTACATTAAGCTAATGGCAAAACAGTACAAAACTCCAATACAAAACGATGTGTGCTTCCTGTTTTGTTGTGAGTAAGCCACATTAGTCAGAAAATGTCAGCTGGAGTTTATCCAAAACTAGCAGTTTGTCTGAGATGTTGTATTTATGTAGATTTGAAGACGCTTGCGAAGCAACACAGTGAATAAACTAATCACATTTTTAGATTGGTAGATGGGTGAGACTTTACAGTTACGGCTGAAAATGAAAACAAAAAATAACAAGTTTGGAGATTAAATAAAGTTCTGCGATCCAGGCATAATTTGTTTTAATCAATCATCAAATGTCCGATCATTTAACTGTTAACACTAGAATACATCAGAAAACAGGAAATGCACTGTCTGATTAACAGTCTAAAAGTATCGATATAACTGCATTTTTACTTAAAATGAATAATTCAAGTCATTATTTATCTCAATGGACAAATCCAACAAATGATTCATCATTACCAAGTGATAAAAATGTTTTTCTGCAGTTTCTACATCAGTTTCATTAGTCTGAAAAACGCTGCCAAACTGGAAGTGTGTCGCAGGAAAAAGGCTGAGAATAACAATAATGACGATGGTGGAATCTGAAGCTGTTTGTAAGCAGCCATTTTCTTCATCATCAAACCTTGCAAAAGGACAGGAAGCAGGCGGCGAGCAACCGAGCGCCAGTGTTTATTCACTGCAGTCCGACTCTGAAACCTCCTGAGAGGCGTCCTGTTTCATGACATCAACAGGAAGCTGGGTGGAAGTTGAGTGATTGTTGCCGGCACTTTTTGATGGCATAATAAAATCGTGGTCACGCTAGTCAAAGCCAGTGACCTTCAGTGTGGCTGCTGGTGTTGCATCACTGTGAGGTCATCGCCGTGGCGTCAGACTAAAAAGTGTAAGAACGTCCAGAAGGCTCAGAGATGAGGACGTTGGTGAGTCAGCAGCTGCAGTGAATGTCTGACAGTCACCTCTGACCTCACAGGGGTCATTGATGGATAGGAGATGCACTTCAAGATGCTTCACCTCCACACTTGCACCACCCATGTGACAGCCGGCTGAGAACTGAAGCAGAGAATTTGACCAGTTTTGACTTTTTCTTCCTGAAAGTTCACACTAAGTCATTTCATCAGAGTGGCTGTCACACCCCGAACACAATCATCCAATCAGTGTTTTCCCTGAAAACCTCATGATGTCCCATCTAGTCATGTGTTGGAAGGTCAAATTTCAAAGAGTATCCTTAATCAGTTATTCAGCATGTAAACAATTAATAGTTGGATAATTGTAAAAAAGGGTTAGTTAACCACTAACCCTACAACTAACCCAAGACAACACAAAGGGTATTTTTTAACATAATGAAAAGGTTTTTAAAATCCTTATTGTCACAGAACAGAAGTAAGTTGGTGCTGGAGCTGTAAATCAAATAGCATTTAGGCCTCATCTCCACTAATATGGATATTTTTCAGTAGGTGGCGATAAAGTTTACGTCACAGATGCGTGAAATAGACAAAAGGACATGACGAACACGGACAACTTGAGGTGTGACATCGTTGTTTCCCCAAACACGTTTTACGTTTACATATGTGTTTTCTTAAGAAATGCGCTGTAGAAGGCAATTTAAATAATCTCACATGTTGGTGACCTGAAACACGAGTGGCCAAAATGTTCAGCAAAATGTTTTGCAAAATATCGGTACAAGTGTTTACAAGGCGGAAGTTTCTGTGCACAGGTCAGGAATAGGAAAATATTAAATATGAATGTCACAATTGTCTAAAATATCTGTAGGTTACGACATTATCCCTGGAATCATCAACATACTTTTAAAAGTCTCTGCTTGTCCTTACTTTATGTTAAACAAACATTAAATTGCATCACAGATATGACACTAATCTTTCCTGCATAAATGACTGGTCATTTAAAGGTGGGCTTCTCATCTCTCCATCTACAGTACTTCCACATATCCTATTTTTACTTTTCTTGTGGGTTAACAACCAGCAAGTGAATAGAAAAGATTTGTGGTCCTGTCAAAGCTTTTTAAAATAAATGAGGCAACAAATATATGACTGTGTTATGTAGCCAAACAGATTCCACGATCAATCATCCTGATGTTTTTATCAAGGTCTGACAAACAAAAATATAAAACACATAAAAGCTCCCGGCTTTTTTTGAGGACGCGCAGTGGAGCTCAGTTACTCCTCTATGGATGATTGACACTAACCCTCAGCCTTCCTCCTCCTCTTCCTCCTGCAGTGGTGGATCTCCTCTACTGGCGTGATGTGAAGACCACGGGCGTGGTGTTCGGCGCCGCCCTGCTGCTCCTCCTCTCCCTGATGGTGTGCAGCATCGTCAGCGTGTGCTCCTACATCGGCCTGGCTCTTCTCTCAGTCACCATCTGCTTCAGGATATACAAAGGCATCCTGCAGGCCATCCAGAAGTCAGATGAGGGACACCCATTCAAGTGAGTCGGAGGGTACAGCGCTGATGATGCTGGACGTGGACGTCACTCACTTTGTGTCGGCGTCACGATTTACAGACGAGGCTTTTGTCGGATAGAAGTGTTATTTATAAGTCAGCCCTTATCAATAGTGATGTACGGAAGAGGATTAGGGCCATTGTTAAAAATAAATATATTTTTTAAATTTTCAACACCAGTCGGACTTTAATCTCAGAATTCTGAGAAATAAAGTCAGAACTCCATCGTATTTACAGTGGCCCTCACCCTCTTCCATAGTAATGTAATGATGGTGTGCTAATGTACGAATAATAGTAACAGTTTGTTCTTAAGAGATTCAGACACTTAACTTGAGTAATTGAATAAGTGTGAAGGAATGGAGTAAATGCAGGGATGGAATTTTGTACAATGTTGAGGTACTTGTACGAGAGTATCTGAGTTTCCCGCTACTGTATACTTCCACTCCGTTACATGTATTTGATAACTTTAGTTACTAATTACATTGCAGATTACATGCTGCCTCAGTGCCAAAGAAGCACACAATTTTGTTGTACTACATTAAGTATCAGATGCTTAAAATACTACTTAGTACTTGGGTAAAAGTCTTTAACATGTTATCTTTTAACCCTCTTTATGACTTGTGGGTACTTTGTACAACACAAGGAAAAAGAAGTGTGGGTTTCAGTGAGACTGTAACTCAGCCAATCACATCACAGAAATCACTGACCTGATTAATCGTATCAGTCAGTGCTGCAGGCGGTCGGATCCGTCTCCTGATGTTAGGATGTATGTAGAGTCCAGTTAAGATTTTTTACCAGAAGATCTTAATTTCAGTGAAGAAGTCAAACGTCACAGCACAAAGAAGCACATAAATGTATCTGTGTATCCTGTGAAGCATTGAGTGTTTACTTCCTCCTCTTACTGGTGGTTTGTTTCTTCATCCTTCTTCCTGGCTGTTGGACAAAACCTTCTTACTGTGTTTTTTTACCTCCACACTGACCTCATGGCACATTAGAGGCCAATTAGCTCAGATTAACATAAGCTGGAGAAAAGTGAGCTCACAGAGTCACTTTACAAGCTGATTTCTACAGATTTTACAACATCAGAGAGAAGAATGAGAGCTGCAATAAAAAGTCAAGATACATCTGCAAAGGGATTCAAGTGACTCAGAACAGATTTTATGGAATATTTAGCACCCTGGTTCAAAATAAGCACCAGTCACCAGCCAAAAAAACAGTGTTGATCCATCAATCAACCTTTATTGATACTGGAGAGATCACTGAGGGGTAACCGTCACTTACAATGACACAAAGTCAGACACAGCAAAGAAAAGGAACAACAATGACAAATACTGACAAACTAAAAGCAATCCAACAACAGGCCATAAAAAAAAAAGACAAAGCAGAGACATAAAAAAAACAAACATGTAATTTGATTTAAAAAAAAAAGTTAGAATAATGTAAAATAATTTTCATTTAAATAAAACCTACTATAAAATAAAATAATTGGAAATGTTTAAGATTAAAATAATGTGAACAGGTTGGGAGGGTTGAGATGAATTTCCGAATTGGCAGAAAGGTTTAATAGTATTGATTTTAATCTATGAAGTTATTTTAAAGTTTGAACATCTGGCCGGTGGATGAAAGAGTTGCACCAACTCAGCAGCTGACATCAGCTTTTCTATTTAAAGTACTGTAATCATGTTGTAATCATGTCTTTGTGCAAGATTCAGACATTTTCATCACCCTCTCCTCTGCTGTCCACTTCAGGCAGTACCTGGACCATGAGGTGGCGCTGTCTGAGGACATGGTCCACAAGTACAGCGACATGGTTCTGGCCAAACTCAACAAGACCATCGGTGAATTAAGGCGCCTGTTCCTGGTTGACGACCTGGTTGACTCCATCAAGGTGAGAACGACGCTGGCTCACAAAGAAATGACAAATTGATATAAAGGATGGAGACGCTGACTGGTTGAGGAGTGATTAAAGACGCATTTAACAGCGGAAACAAACGTGTCTGGCAGCGCCGTGTAAACTATGGCAAGTTACTAGAGCCTCTGGAATATGGCAGTGGATGTGAGCCTATTGGAGGATAAGCACCTCCTGGCCTTCATTGTGTCATTGTTTTGGATGCCTTTCTTCTTTGAGTTAGCTGCTAACTGCTGCTAGCTGCTTGTTAAATCTCCTGTTTGTTGTCCAGTGTGGGGTCAGTTGGTGTCAACACCTAAAACCGTAAAGTGTTTGACATGTCAAGAGTCTAACCTGAAGTCTTCAGATCCAGTCATTATCAAAGAGATGAACGTGTTTGATATCTGACGTTGGTGATTGATGACATCACTTGTTTGTTGAAGGAGACGTGCTTGTAAATAAACAACCTTACCTGAAGGTCACTCGGGTAAAGCCTTTCACTCCTACATGCCTTCATCCAGGAGCGCACCAACGTTTTTGGGCCTTTTTAACATGAAGGTCCCGGCTGCTTGGCGTCCATGTTTTTGTTGGTACAATAACACGTGACAGTCTGCTCTCGTCCTACTTTCCTTTGACACTCAGTGTGAGTGTCTACTTTTAATTTGGCGGTCTCCTCGACGTCATGTGCACCCTCTGTCCTTTCAGTTGTGGATTCTGAAGTATCAGCTGTGTTGATCAGTAGCACCTCCAGTGTGTTAATATAGGACACTTCAGTCCAGTTGTACTGAGAGCTCTGCAGCTGTCAGAGGCCTGTCGTCACCTCCCTGCACCTCCTCCCTGCACCTCCTCCCTCCACCCTCTAGTCCAAATACAGATCTGCACTCTGCCACAGCAGCGTCAGAGCAGAAGAAATTCCCTAACAGGGTAAAAACGTCTGATTCTTTTAATCCCATCAGGAGGAAGTTTCAGCCTCAGGAATGTGGATTACAAATGTGTGTGTCTGGATGTATTATGGGATGTTCATGTTATTCTCCTGCCACTGATGAATTTCCTGTATTCCTCCTCGCTGTGCCATCCACAGCAGCCTGTCATCAGACGGCACACATGTTTAATTGGCCACCAGCCTCCAGTCAGACGTGAAACAGTTTAGCTGTGTTTGGTTTGTTTTCCCTGGCGGCCATGTTGGCTGCGGCTGTTTTCATGTTCATCATTAAAACTGTCACATTATGTCACAGCACAGTTAACATTCATATTACAGCAGCTTCATTTGTTCCATTTAATTACATTTTACTCATGTGGATCTTTTTCAAATGTGAGCATTTGACTCATTGATTCGTTGATCAACACAAAATTAAGTGACGAGTCGTGTGATTACTTTGTAGTTTTGATCTTTAAATGTGTCTGTTTCATAAGACAGACATGAGCTCATCAGTGATATTGATCCAGAGCTGTTTAGACCCTTCTGTCATTGATTGCTAGTTTTTGCCTTTGACCCCTAATTAAAGATGTTTTCTTTATCAGGTGATCTGCAGACAAGGTTCTCTGGGCTTTAGACTTGGATACATCGTGATGGTATTTTAATGATCTTGAAGTTTTTAATGAACATTTCTTCTTCTACTCTGCAGTTTGCCGTGTTGATGTGGATCCTGACCTATGTTGGTGCCTTGTTCAACGGGCTCACTCTTCTTATTCTGGGTGAGGAAACAGGCACATGTGCTGATATGAAGCGGTTGTTTCACATCATCCTTAGAGTCTCACTGTGACGATGAGTTTAAAGAGACTGTAGAGCATGTAAATCTTTCTTACTTTTGCTCCATCAGGTGGTGAATGAAGGATGTTTAGTGATGCCTGTAGAATAATATATATATATATCATATTTTTTAATATGTTTAAATATTTAAACCGTTCTTTTTTGGACAGATATGATTATCTGTAGTTTTAAGTTGTTGGTTTTAAATAAAACTAATGAGAAGCAGCAGGTCTTAAGTTCTGATCACTAAATTAAACTTTTCCTCTTTATGTTCTTCAGGTCTGATTGGAGCCTTCAGCTGCCCGATCGTCTACGAGAAACACCAGGTAACGACCACGTCTTATTAATAATAACTCAACATTTCATTTTAAAAATGAATCTTCTTTAAGGAAATATCAGGGAAGTGACAAAGTGTCAGAGATCATATTTATATCATATATCATCAAACTGTCTTTCCTGCTGCTTTTCTGACAGCTATGTGAAAATGTTGTCTACGCATTAAGGCATAATAAATGTGAAATGAAAAGTATAGATGTTGTCATGTGTAACCACCTGCCTTAACCATTTCCACAGCAAATATTTGTTTTCCAACTCAAATCAAATCAAATCAATTGTATTTATATAGCCCAAAATCACAATCACATTGCCTCGATGGGCTTTACAATCTGTACAGTGAACGACATCCTCTGTCCTTAGACCCTCGATCGAGTGAGGAAAAACTTCCCATGTTGATGGAAAAAAACCCTTTTAACAGGGTAAAAACAAAACAATGGAAGAAACCTCAGGAAGAGCCACAGAGGAGGGATCCCTCTTCCAGGACACACAGACGTGCAATAGATGTCGCGTGTACAGAAAAGAGCAACAATCACAGATAACAAGTTACATTAACAGAATGTCAGATACAATAGCTACAATAGATACAACAACTCTAACTGAAGAAATCTGTGCGCCTTTTCCTAAAACATCCTAAATATAGTTGTTAGTCATTCATGTGTTAACAATGTTAATTATCATATGAGGCACAGAGACCGATTTACAGCAAAAAAAGTCCCTCTAATGATTTTATGTATGTTCAGCTGATACTTTTGTACTTTCACTCAAGTAGGGAGTATTTATACTCAGTGTTTTTACATGCATGGATGCAGGATGTTCACTGTTGTTCACATCTTGTTGTACACAGTGATGCACACATTATCGATATATTGTAAAATCACAGACGTAATGTGCTGATTCATGTAGTTGCACACGTGTATTTCATTTTTTCCTTCATGAATCTGGACACACCAGGTTTTCTGATGCATACCGAAACAAACTGATGAAAGGATAAAACAGATTTTTATGGAAAGTTGTTGCTGTTAGCGCTCCTGACTCGCTCTCTGTCTGTGTTTCAGGCTCAGATCGACCACTACCTGGCTCTGGTCAACAACCAGGTCAAAGATGTCGTTG
This sequence comes from Lagodon rhomboides, assembly GCA_039737535.1. Lineage (NCBI taxonomy): Eukaryota > Metazoa > Chordata > Actinopteri > Spariformes > Sparidae > Lagodon > Lagodon rhomboides. The sequence continues at coordinate 31,245,620 of CM077796.1, forward strand.
GAAAGTAAGTCGACAGTTTCATCCCTCCATCTGTTTTTCCTCCTTCTGTCCACATTGAAAACATACCGTCTTAATAAAATTGTGCCAGAGTGGACTAACTGGTGCTGGTTTCTGTAAAATACAGGATATGATAGATCTTTGATAGATATGATCACAGTGACTCTGATCTCTGAAGGTTGTTTACTGCTGATCACATCAACCATCTGTGGTTCTGTTGCCATGACAACTGCACCAGTTCAATCGATAGACTTAAATCAGGGACGGACATTAGGACAAGGAAGAGGATTAAAAAAATAAATAAATAAATAAATAAAAAATCATTCAGTCAGAATGGGGAAAAAAGTCAGGAAAAACACTGAGTTTCTCTAACCCATCCCCAAGGAACCTATCAGGTGTGAAACCATGTTGTTTGTGATGACTGATGGTAAATAGTTGGACCTTTTAATTTCTGTTAGTAGTCTGGGAACCATCAGCAGAAAAAAACAGTGTGTTTGATATGTGCGCAGTCTAATCTCAATCTGCTGAAAATTACCCTTTTTTTAAATGGTTTGTGGAGTTTTTTTGGTTTGTTCAGTTGTTCACCCTAACCCTCAGATTCAGCTCATCTACAGCTTTTTCCAAACCTTTTTTCACTTGAGTCGACTAACGAGAGACTAAAGTTATGTGTCCTAACCCTTAGAGGGAGACCAGAAATCTACGGAAGATGACCAAAAATATTATAATATTTTCATAATATAAGTCAGACTTTTTAATCCGAATGCTGAGAGAAAAAGTCTGACAAAAAGCATTCTGATAAAAATGCTGTGAAAAAATGGGGTTAGGTAACCCAATCTCTCATGAGAATAAAGTGAGAATTATGAGAAAAATCTTAGAGAAAATGTCAGAATTTTTGATTAAACAAGTTAACAAGAAAAATAATTTTAAGAATATAGTCAGAATTTTGAAAAAAGTTTCAGTCTTAACTCAAACGTTTTGTTACAGCGGTTCTGATCCTGTGCAGTATTGAGTGACATGGAAAAGTGTTTTCCTTGAATGTAAAAAAGTAATTGTGGAGGCGTTACGCTGCAGCCTCTGTTGCTCTCCTGTCTGTTTAAATGATCTGTTACTTTCCCTCATTGTGATCATTTTCTGAACTTCCTGTCATCCTGCAGGATCCAGGCGAAGGTGCCAGGGATGAAACGTAAAGCGGAGTGAAGTAACGACAAGTGGGAGTTTGGATTCAGGAAGTCCTGAGAGGAGGATGGTTGTGGGGGAGGGGGTTGTGTGTGGGTAGGGGAGGGGGAGGTGGATATGAAGAGAGGCATGAGGAGATGAGGGGTCTGGCGTGGACGCAGCCCTTCTAACTTTATTTCTCAAAATAATAAAAACCCTTGTTTTCCAGTTCAGAATTCCTTTTTTTGTGTTTTCTGGAAAAGTTGAAGCAGGTCAGAGTTCAGCTGAGGTTCACGACATCGCCGTCGCCTTGATGATATGTAACGTTTTTTATGTTAATGGAGTTTTGAAATGTTTGTTTCTGTGAGGAAACACATTTTAAACTTTTGTAGTCCTCCCTCTCCCACCCAGCGCAATGTGGGAGTTGAATGCTCCTTCAGTTCGGCTCGGTGGGTGTTGTTTTTGTCATTTTGTGTTTTCCCTTCCTGCAGTCGAGCCGAGAAGAGAGATATCTCTTTCTTGCTCTGCTCTTTTTGTTAAAGTCGAGCATCAAATGGCACCTCATTTGTATTTTTTCTTATTTTGGTATTTTGAGTTCAGAGTTAGAAGTATTTTGTGATTTAACCCGTCGTGTCCCTCAAGCTTCGAGCTCATTTCCTCTATAACCTGCTGCGTGGTTTTGCCTCGATGTGATGAATGACGAATTCGTGAACGCCGTCTTTGACTCCTGATGAGGCAGCGGGGGGGGGTTGGAGGGAGGGAGGGGTGCTGGGCTTGTACTACCATTTAAAGACTTTCATCGCTTCTGAGTAACTCTAGCTAGAATCATCTAGAAAACCTTTGCCAGACAAATAAAACACATGAATTACATAGAACTTGTTATTTCCATGTCATTGCAGCTGTCTAGTAATGAAAACTCTGGAAGAAACACGTTTACATTCATCCACATCAGATAAAATATTTAAAAAGTGACAAAAAAAAATGAAATGGGATGTAAAGAAAAAAATAAATAACCATACTGTCTGTGGAGCCAATATCTTAATAAAGTTGCAACTTGATGTGACTTTGGGAAACCTTCGAGCATTTGTTTGTTATGCAAGTATAATTGTGAATGATAAACTTCATACTTCAATTGTGACGATAAAAAGCTTCCAGCCGGGAGCTGTGTTTGTGGAATGCATTGTGAGATGTAAACAATTATCAATAAAGCTTCTAGACGAAGAAAGTCCAGCCTCCTCGTTTCTTCCTCATGTTTTGTAAAGCCAGTTTGCGTCTGACTGCAAAATATGGAAGAGAAAACATGCATAAATGAATCTTACCAAAGATAAAGGTATAGAGTTTTAAATGTGACTTTCTCAAGTCTCAATTATATAGCAAGAAGAATTATCTTATGTTTTTGGAAGCGAAACAAAATATTTGTCAAAATGATGAAATGCATCTTCAGAATGCCTGAGGGGCAAGTGAAGAAATCTTCTCAGTCTCACCTAAAGTGTTGCTTCTCCTGTGTTTATGACGCGAAAAAACCTTTTGCCAGGATGATCTAATATCCTCTGTGTGAAAAAATAACAATATATACTAAGAAGATGATCTCACAAGTAAATAACAATAGAAGACACATGAACAACATTTTACCAAAATGTTTGTGTTAAAGGTTGTGATACTTGTGGTTCAGGAAAATTGCAAGAACTAAGATAAAGGGGGCACTAACATCATCCCATATCCATTAAATTAAGCCATTACAAACTTCCTGCAAAGAAAAATCACTTGGGTTCAAACATTTCAGGAAAAAAAATCTGTTTTCAAAAATGAATGTTTTTTACAAGAAAAGGCAACTTGGATTATTCTTGAAAAAATGTTTTTCAACAAACAGACTTGACAGACAATTGAATAGAAAACACATCACCAGAGACAAAAACTTCCTTCTTCCCATCTGTGAAGACGTCACCAAAAGAAATTCAAAATAATTTTTCGGAATAGGGTTATTTTATTTCATGCCAATTGCAAAACATTTTTAGGGAGATATTTGTTTTCATTTGTGAAAGAGAAAAAATGCCACGTCACAGTGGAATGAGTCAGGAAGTTAAAATTTTATTTTTTTTTTTTAAATTTGTGTCAAACGAAGTGAATAAAAAATGTGTGAAGCTTCATGTACAAAATGTTTTTCAGGAAACGTCTGTGTGAATAGGGCAACTCAGCCCGTGTCTGAAAAGGCACGGGACGAGCTCGGTCCTTCCCACACGACACCTCTGTAACACGGACCCGGCCGGGCTCGCGAAAGCGCTCGCGTCTGCACCCATATCGCACTTCTCTCCATCCATCCTCCATGAATTTTTCTTGTCACGGTGTATTTAAATAATTATTGTGTTTTATATTTATAGTTTTTTATGGTAGGTATATAATTGAAATAAAGATTTTCATATGTTTTTAATTATATATGAAAAAAATGTGAAATGAATGAAATAAATACACTGTATGAATAGTTTTTAATTTTTAATTTTTTTTTGTTTTTATATTATATTTTATTGTTTTATTTGAAACAAAATAAACGTTTGCCAACAGCCACGTTTCGACCTCTGAAAATGTCCTCTTGACGCCTGTCACACACAACAACAATAAAGTGAGAAGGCTTCTCAAATGCTGGATGATGTCTCCTTCAATGTCTGTGTAAGAATGAGCCGGCTCACCTCCCTGCCTCCTATTTATGCCCTCCCCGGCTTGTCTTTCCGTTCCGTAGATCCTCCTTCCTCCTCCTCTTTTCTTTTTATTAGGTATAGATTGTAGGTTTTTAAATCTTCAGGTAAGTGAATTAGATTATGATGAATTGTTTTTGAGAATAGATATGATGTTGATGTTTTTAATTATGAAATTGATGTTTTTAATAAATAGAAATTAAATAATTGTAATTAATGTCATTTTTGAATTGTTTTTAATTAATTTGAAGGAAGGTATGAAATTTCATGTTTTTAACCTTTTAAGGTGTGTTTCTAATTCTAGAATAATACATATGAAATTGTTTTAAACAATTATTTAAAGATGCATATGAAATGTCTTATTTAATAGATTTAGTGTAATTTAATGATTTAAGGGTTAGGAGAGTAGTTAGAGTAAAGGAAAGTCTAGGCGTCAAATGTCAGAATTAGGTATAGAGGTAAAGGGGGTAATTAGACGGCCATCTAATGTCGTCTAACTTGAATAACTTTTGATAGGAAGGTGGTAGAGAGATGAGGTTTGCATTTCTGGGTTCCTCGTCGTCTGTTTAGTCGGAGTGGACAGCAAGTTTGCCATTTTTGGATATGGTGAAAAATCCCATTGAAATGAATGAAGCTAGGGTTAGGGTGGGTTAGGTTAGGTTAGGTTAGGTTAGGTTAGGTAGGGGGTAAAAACCACTCAAACTGGGGACTTTTGCCAGTAACTTTTGATAGGAATGTCGTAGAGAGATGATTCTGGTGTCTACGTGTTCGTCTAGCCGAGCCGAGTTTGATAGAGCCCAGGCACGTGCATGTGGGACTTACGGTTCCGGAGATATTGCAGAAAGTCAAAAAAAAACTGGGGACTTTTGGGACTAACTTTTGATAGGAGTGAGGTAGAGAGATGGGAGTGGTATCTACGTGTTCCTGGGGCCGATCCGGGTTGATAGAGACCGGAACCGTGACTGTGTGAATTAGGGTTCTGGAGTTATGGACCGTCAAAGTCCCCCCATAGAAATGAAGTGAAATTTGACCAAGTGTTTTTGTGAAAAAAGTTGTTCCAGGACATGTCTAGGAGCACGTTTCAGGCCATTTGGAGTCGTTTGATACCTATATTGAAGTAGCCAAATTTTGGTTGCACACTTGTGATTTTTCAGCTGGACGTCCATTGGTTAGGGTTAGGCATGCCCCCAGGAGTTGGTTAAGGTTAGTAAAAGAGGACAGGGAGAGGTTAGATAGAGGTAAGTGTAAGGTAAGGTAAGTGATTGTGTTAGGGTTAGGCGAAAGAGAAAACGATGTTAGGGTTAGGGTTAGGGTTAGGGTTAGGGTTAGGATTAGGAGTGACTTATGGTAATTATATATGTCTATATTTTAGGGTTAGGGTTAGGGTTAGGGACAGAGGGGTTTAGCCTGTCCCCGAGGGGTTACAGGAGGTGCACGGTCCTTACTGCCGTCGTACTCGCCCTCCCTGGTCCGGTAGGGTTGGAAGGGGCGTCGGCTTTTCCCGCCGTAGCTCACCACCTTCCACCCGTCATCCTGTCTTCCCATGATCGTGGGTAAGTACTTTTTAATAAAAAAAAAAAAAAAAAACCTTTTTATGAAGGGTAAGTATTAATTGTTTAATTGTTTTTACAGGTAAATAAGGTAAGGTAAGTATTATTTGTTTTTATTGTATTGTTTTAATTGTTTTTACAGGTTTTACAGGTAAGTATTTTTAATAGTTGTCATAAATGAATTGTTTTTAAATAGTCTAAATCAATAATGAATTATAAATGTATTTGTTCAATGAATTGCCAATTAATTTGATTATGTTTTCCTTCTTACAGGTTCCGGATGAGTAGTTTAAAGGTAAGTATTGATGGTTTTTACAGGTAAGTATTAAGGTAAGTATATATTAAATGTTTTAATTATTTCCACAGGTGATTAAGGTAAGTATTTGTAATTGTGTCCATAATGAATTATTAAATTATTTATCCAATGAATTACCAAATTAGGGTTAGGTTTGGGGTCCAGAGTAATGGTTAGGGTTAGGAATCAGGGCCAGATTAGTGGTTAGAATTATATTACGACTAAGGGTTAAGTTTAGGGCCAAATGTAATGGTTAGGGTTTAATAAAAAAAAAAAAAAAAAAAAAAAAAAAAAAAAACCTTTTTATGAAGGGTAAGTATTAATTGTTTAATTGTTTTTACAGGTAAATAAGGTAAGGTAAGTATTATTTGTTTTTATTGTATTGTTTTAATTGTTTTTACAGGTTTTACAGGTAAGTATTTTTAATAGTTGTCATAAATGAATTGTTTTTAAATAGTCTAAATCAATAATGAATTATAAATGTATTTGTTCAATGAATTGCCAATTAATTTGATTATGTTTTCCTTCTTACAGGTTCCGGATGAGTAGTTTAAAGGTAAGTATTGATGGTTTTTACAGGTAAGTATTAAGGTAAGTATATATTAAATGTTTTAATTATTTCCACAGGTGATTAAGGTAAGTATTTGTAATTGTGTCCATAATGAATTATTAAATTATTTATCCAATGAATTACCAAATTAGGGTTAGGTTTGGGGTCCAGAGTAATGGTTAGGGTTAGGAATCAGGGCCAGATTAGTGGTTAGAATTATATTACGACTAAGGGTTAAGTTTAGGGCCAAATGTAATGGTTAGGGTTTTAAGTTTAGTTGCTGATGGTTCATTGTCCCATAACCGGTCAGGGTTAGGGTTAGGGTTAGGGGTTAGGGTTAGGGTTAGGGTTAGGGTTAGGGGGTTAGGGTTAGGAAATTGGGCCTGAGCCCCTCCCCTAGCAGGGAAGAAAGGTGCACGGTCCATCCGACCCGCGTACCGTCCGTCCCCCGACCCCAGTTCGTCTGACGGGTGCGCTGGCGACGCCTGCCACGCACCTCCGTCCATTGATCCATTTTTGTGTTAATCTATTTTTGTGTTGTTTTTTTATTTATTTTTGTGTTAATCTATTTTTGTGTTAATCTATTAAAAAAGAAAATAAAAGATGGTAAAAACCAAACAACTAAGGACACTTTCCCAGAAGTGAGGGAAAGGCAGAAGCAAGAAACTCAAAAAACACAAACTAAAATCTTCAAAAGGGCACGGACTGGTCCTTTAATGTGAAAAGAAATTACAATGTTTGTACTATTTTTAAGTTTTTTTGTTATTTTTGTAATGTTTTTGTGTGTTTTTTGGTTTTATAGTTTTTTTGGTCTTTGTGCTTTTGTACTTTTTTTTTTTTTTTTGTATTTTTTTATTTTTTTCAAAAGGCAAAAAACAAAAAACACTTTCCCAAAAGAGGAAAGGCCAGAGAAATCAAGCTCCTTTTATTTTGAAAGAAAAAAAGAAAAAAACTTATGTTGTTTTATTTTTTAATGAATAATGTGTGCCAAAGGGCAACGTTTCGACCCTTTATGGGTCTTTCTCAAGCCAGGCACACGTAAAAGAAAAAAACAGCTGTCTGTGTCACTATAGCAGCAGATGAGAGCTGTGTGAGAGCTGATCTTGGACTGAGGAGAGGAGGTAGGCTGGAGCTTTTATACTCCGTCCCTATCTCTCCACAGAGGTCCTCCCCTTCCGTATCCGGGAGCACACAGGATCTCAGGTTTTTAAAGGTTTTTTAATTGTTTTTAAAGCTTTTTTACTTGTTTTTAAAGCTTTTTTACTTGTTTTTAATAGTTTTTAATACATTCCAATGAATGACAAGAGTTTTTTATACATTTTTAATGATGCCCAGAGTCTGAAATAATATGAATTTTTTTAAATTTTGTCTTCCCTGTTGCCTTGAATTTGTTGTCATGATATCACCTTTTTTAATGTTTTTTAGGGTTTTTAATACTGTCCAATGAATTGAAAGAGTTTTTAACATGTTTTTAATTTCTGTACAGAGTATAAAATAGTATGAATTCCTCCTTTTTAATAGTGTTATGAATTGTAATTGTAACCAAATGTGTATTTCTTAACCCTGTATTTCCTGTGTCCATGAATTTGTAGTCATATGTGTTTTAGTTTTTTATTGAGATAATAGATAAATTAAATTCATGAATTATCAAATTGATTAGGGTTAGAAATCATGTAGTCATATGCATTTTTTAAATTTTAGTAATGAGATAATTGATATGATGAATTCATGAATTAGTTAGGGTTATGATTAATATTAATTTGATTAAGGTTAGGGTTAGGTAGGGGGATAAAAACCACTCAAATCGGGGACTTTTGCCAATAACTTTCGATAGGAATGTCGTAGAGAGATGATTGTGGTGTCTACGTGTTCGTCTAGCCGAGCCGGTTTGATAGAGCCCAGGCACGTGTATGTGGGACTTACGGTTCCGGAGATATTGCGGAAAGTCCCCGAAAAATCGGGGACTTTTGGGAATAACTTTTGATAGGAGTGAGGTAGAGAGATGGGAGTGGTATCTACGTGTTCCTGGGGCCGATCCGGGTTGATAGAGACCGGAACCGTGACTGTGGGAATTACGGTTCTGGAGTTATGGACCGTCAAAGTCCCCCCCTAGAAATGAAGTGAAATTTGACCAAGTGTTTTTGTGAAAAAAGTTGTTCCAGGACATGTCTAGGAGCACGTTTCAGGCCATTTGGAGTCGTTTGATACCTATATTGAAGTAGCCAAATTTTGGTTGCACACTTGTGATTTTTCAGCTGGACGTCCATTGGTTAGGGTTAGGCATGCCCCCAGGAGTTGGTTAAGGTTAGTAAAAGAGGACAGGGAGAGGTTAGATAGAGGTAAGTGTAAGGTAAGGTAAGTGATTGTGTTAGGGTTAGGGTTAGGCGAAAGAGAAAACGATGTTAGGGTTAGGGTTAGGATTAGGAGTGACTTATGGTAATTATATAGGGTTAGGGTTAGGATTAGGAGTGACTTATGGTAATTATATATGTGTATATTTTATATAATGTTGAATAACTTTTGCTAGGAAGGTGGTAGAGAGTTGAAAGTGTGACCTACCCCCCCATTTGTGGCCACGTGCTTTCCATTGGTAGCAGCCACTTGTGTGCAGGACTTCCGGTTCCGGAGATACGCCCCTTTTTTGTCTGTAAATGTGTGTATCTCGGGAAGCGTAGGTCGTAGAGACTCGGGGACAAGTGTGGCGTGTTCAGAAGGGTCGAATTATGGCAGACGGAGCTTGGTTTGAAGCGTCTAGGACGCACGGTTCCGGAGTTATGACCCCCCAAAGTCCCCCCCTAGAAATGAATGGAGTTGGTCCGGAGTTGAAATTTGACCAAGTGTTTTTGTGAAAAAAGTTGTTCCAGGACATGTCTAGGAGCACGTTTCAGGCCATTTGGAGTCGTTTGATACCTATATTGAAGTAGCCAAATTTTGGTTGCACACTTGTGATTTTTCAGCTGGACGTCCATTGGTTAGGGTTAGGCATGCCCCCAGGAGTTGGTTAAGGTTAGTAAAAGAGGACAGGGAGAGGTTAGATAGAGGTAAGTGTAAGGTAAGGTAAGTGATTGTGTTAGGGTTAGGGTTAGGCGAAAGAGAAAACGATGTTAGGGTTAGGATTAGGAGTGACTTATGGTAATTATAGGGTTAGGGTTAGGGTTAGGGGGTTAGGGTTAGGGGGTTAGGGTTAGGGTAGGGTTAGGGTTAGGGTAGGGTTAGGGTTAGGTAGGGGGGTAAAAACCACTCAAACTGGGGACTTTTTCCGGTAACTTTTGATAGGAATGTCGTAGAGAGATGATTGTGGTGTCTACGTGTTCGTCTAGCCGAGCCGGGTTGATAGAGCCCAGGCACGTGCATGTGGGACTTACGGTTCCGGAGATATTGCGGAAAGTCCCCGAAAAACTGGGGACTTTTGGGACTAACTTTTGATAGGAGTGAGGTAGAGAGATGGGAGTGGTATCTACGTGTTCCTGGGGCCGATCCGGGTTGATAGAGACCGGAACCGTGACTGTGTGAATTACGGTTCTGGAGTTATGGACCGTCAAAGTCCCCCCCTAGAAATGAAGTGAAATTTGACCAAGTGTTTTTGTGAAAAAAGTTGTTCCAGGACATGTCTAGGAGCACGTTTCAGGCCATTTGGAGTCGTTTGATACCTATATTGAAGTAGCCAAATTTTGGTTGCACACTTGTGATTTTTCAGCTGGACGTCCATTGGTTAGGGTTAGGCATGCCCCCAGGAGTTGGTTAAGGTTAGTAAAAGAGGACAGGGAGAGGTTAGATAGAGGTAAGTGTAAGGTAAGGTAAGTGATTGTGTTAGGGTTAGGGTTAGGCGAAAGAGAAAATGATGTTAGGGTTAGGGTTAGGATTAGGAGTGACTTATGGTAATTATATATGTGTATATTTTATATAATGTTGAATAACTTTTGCTAGGAAGGTGGTAGAGAGTTGAAAGTGTGACCTACCCCCCCATTTGTGGCCACGTGCTTTCCATTGGTAGCAGCCACTTGTGTGCAGGACTTCCGGTTCCGGAGATACGCCCCTTTTTTGTCTGTAAATGTGTGTATCTCGGGAAGCGTAGGTCGTAGAGACTCGGGGACAAGTGTGGCGTGTTCAGAAGGGTCGAATTATGGCAGACGGAGCTTGGTTTGAAGCGTCTAGGACGCACGGTTCCGGAGTTATGACCCCCCAAAGTCCCCCCCTAGAAATGAATGGAGTTGGTCCGGAGTTGAAATTTGACCAAGTGTTTTTGTGAAAAAAGTTGTTCCAGGACATGTCTAGGAGCACGTTTCAGGCCATTTGGAGTCGTTTGATACCTATATTGAAGTAGCCAAATTTTGGTTGCACACTTGTGATTTTTCAGCTGGACGTCCATTGGTTAGGGTTAGGCATGCCCCCAGGAGTTGGTTAAGGTTAGTAAAAGAGGACAGGGAGAGGTTAGATAGAGGTAAGTGTAAGGTAAGGTAAGTGATTGTGTTAGGGTTAGGGTTAGGCGAAAGAGAAAACGATGTTAGGGTTAGGATTAGGAGTGACTTATGGTAATTATAGGGTTAGGGTTAGGGTTAGGGGGTTAGGGTTAGGGGGTTAGGGTTAGGGTAGGGTTAGGGTTAGGGTAGGGTTAGGGTTAGGTAGGGGGGTAAAAACCACTCAAACTGGGGACTTTTTCCGGTAACTTTTGATAGGAATGTCGTAGAGAGATGATTGTGGTGTCTACGTGTTCGTCTAGCCGAGCCGGGTTGATAGAGCCCAGGCACGTGCATGTGGGACTTACGGTTCCGGAGATATTGCGGAAAGTCCCCGAAAAACTGGGGACTTTTGGGACTAACTTTTGATAGGAGTGAGGTAGAGAGATGGGAGTGGTATCTACGTGTTCCTGGGGCCGATCCGGGTTGATAGAGACCGGAACCGTGACTGTGTGAATTACGGTTCTGGAGTTATGGACCGTGAAAGTCCCCCCTAGAAATGAAGTGAAATTTGACCAAGTGTTTTTGTGAAAAAAGTTGTTCCAGGACATGTCTAGGAGCACGTTTCAGGCCATTTGGAGTCGTTTGATACCTATATTGAAGTAGCCAAATTTTGGTTGCACACTTGTGATTTTTCAGCTGGACGTCCATTGGTTAGGGTTAGGCATGCCCCCAGGAGTTGGTTAAGGTTAGTAAAAGAGGACAGGGAGAGGTTAGATAGAGGTAAGTGGGGTTAGGGTTAGGGTTAGGGTTAGGGTTAGGCGAAAGAGAAAATGATGTTAGGGTTAGGGTTAGGATTAGGAGTGACTTATGGTAATTATATATGTGTATATTTTATATAATGTTGAATAACTTTTGCTAGGAAGGTGGTAGAGAGTTGAAAGTGTGACCTACCCCCCATTTGTGGCCACGTGCTTTCCATTGGTAGCAGCCACTTGTGTGCAGGACTTCCGGTTCCGGAGATACGCCCCTTTTTTGTCTGTAAATGTGTGTATCTCGGGAAGCGTAGGTCGTAGAGACTCGGGGACAAGTGTGGCGTGTTCAGAAGGGTCGAATTATGGCAGACGGAGCTTGGTTTGAAGCGTCTAGGACGCACGGTTCCGGAGTTATGACCCCCCAAAGTCCCCCCCTAGAAATGAATGGAGTTGGTCCGGAGTTGAAATTTGACCAAGTGTTTTTGTGAAAAAAGTTGTTCCAGGACATGTCTAGGAGCACGTTTCAGGCCATTTGGAGTCGTTTGATACCTATATTGAAGTAGCCAAATTTTGGTTGCACACTTGTGATTTTTCAGCTGGACGTCCATTGGTTAGGGTTAGGCATGCCCCCAGGAGTTGGTTAAGGTTAGTAAAAGAGGACAGGGAGAGGTTAGATAGAGGTAAGTGTAAGGTAAGGTAAGTGATTGTGTTAGGGTTAGGGTTAGGCGAAAGAGAAAACGATGTTAGGGTTAGGATTAGGAGTGACTTATGGTAATTATAGGGTTAGGGTTAGGGTTAGGGGGTTAGGGTTAGGGGGTTAGGGTTAGGGTAGGGTTAGGGTTAGGTAGGGGGGTAAAAACCACTCAAACTGGGGACTTTTTCCGGTAACTTTTGATAGGAATGTCGTAGAGAGATGATTGTGGTGTCTACGTGTTCGTCTAGCCGAGCCGGGTTGATAGAGCCCAGGCACGTGCATGTGGGACTTACGGTTCCGGAGATATTGCGGAAAGTCCCCGAAAAACTGGGGACTTTTGGGACTAACTTTTGATAGGAGTGAGGTAGAGAGATGGGAGTGGTATCTACGTGTTCCTGGGGCCGATCCGGGTTGATAGAGACCGGAACCGTGACTGTGTGAATTACGGTTCTGGAGTTATGGACCGTGAAAGTCCCCCCCTAGAAATGAAGTGAAATTTGACCAAGTGTTTTTGTGAAAAAAGTTGTTCCAGGACATGTCTAGGAGCACGTTTCAGGCCATTTGGAGTCGTTTGATACCTATATTGAAGTAGCCAAATTTTGGTTGCACACTTGTGATTTTTCAGCTGGACGTCCATTGGTTAGGGTTAGGCATGCCCCCAGGAGTTGGTTAAGGTTAGTAAAAGAGGACAGGGAGAGGTTAGATAGAGGTAAGTGGGGTTAGGGTTAGGGTTAGGGTTAGGGTTAGGGTTAGGGTAGGGTTAGGGTTAGGGGGTTAGGGTTAGGGTTAGGGTTAGGGTTAGGGGGTTAGGGTAGGGTTAGGGTTAGGGTTAGGGGTTAGGTAGGGGGATAAAAACCACTCAAATCGGGGACTTTTGCCAATAACTTTCGATAGGAACGTCGTAGAGAGATGATTCTGGTGTCTACGTGTTCGTCTAGCCGAGCCGGTTTGATAGAGCCCAGGCACGTGCATGTGGGACTTACGGTTCCGGAGATATTGCGGAAAATCCCCGAAAAATCGGGGACTTTTGGGAATAACTTTTGATAGGAGTGATGTAGAGAGATGGGAGTGGTATCTACGTGTTCCTGGGGCCCATCCGGGTTGATAGAGACCGGAACCGTGACTGTGGGAATTACGGTTCCGGAGTTATGGACCGTCAAATTCCCCCATAGAAATGAATGGAGTTGGTCCGGAGTTGAAATTTGACAAAGTGTTTTTGTGAAAAAAGGTGTTTCCAGGACATGTCTAGGAGCACGTTTCAGGCCATTTGGAGTCGTTTGATACCTATATTGAAGTACCAAAATTTTCAGTGGTACATCTGAAAAAATGTGAAAATTTGACCAAGTGTTTTTGTGAAAAAAGTGGTTCCAGGACATGTCTAGGAGCACGTTTCAGGCCATTTGGAGTCGTTTGATACCTATATTGAAGTACCAAAATTTTGGTTCCACACTTGTCATTTTTCAACTGGACGTCTATTGGTTAGGTTTAGGCATGCCCCCAGGAGTTGGTTAAGGTTAGTAAAAGAAGACAGGGAGAGGTTAGATAGAGGTAAGGGTAAGGTAAGGTAAGTGATTGTGTAACATGTTGGACTCTTTGGTTGTGCATCAGTGGTCCTCTGCAGTGTGTGGCTTTGGTCTACCCAGACACTTTTGAGTGTGTTGGATTTAGTGAGGCGTTTAATCCGAGAGGTATATGTATATCCCCAGTTTACCCTCCCACACCCACCACCCTCCTTTTCTTTTTTTTTTTTTTTTTTTTTTTTTTGGGTAGCGACTACCCGCAGTTAGAATGTGTAGCCGGCGGGGGTTGCTTTGTCATCTTTGTTGCTCTCCAGGGAGAAAGGAGGAATGGGGTTAGGGTTAGGGGGAGGGCTTTCTTCTTTTTCTTCTACATGGCTTGTCTTTGCCAGCTGGCAATAAAGTTTGTTCAGAAGCTCTGAATATGTCGATGTGACCGACTTGGCAGTTCCAGACTTCTAAAAACGCAGCTGTAGCTGCTGCCTCCTCTAAACTTGAACTTGTAGATAAAACTACCAGCTTTTCTTTTTATCTACATGTGTCCTACAAGCTGCTCCGTTCAAAAATGATTAAAACTCAACATAATTTAAGTCGTAGTAGAGACACACGGCGGCGAAAAAAAGCTTACTAAGCTCCCAGCAAGATGTTGCCTGTTCTGTATCTCAGCTCCTAATGAGCAGGATGCAGTGTGCACTGCTATTTATACCCTCCCCTGAATGCATGAATTTTGTGTACCAAGTTTTAGTGTGACCAAATGACTATGTAAGATGAATTCCCTTTAACCCCTTAAATGCCAATAGTTTTTAATACATTTCCCTTATCCAATGAACAAAATTAATTGTTTTTAACCCTTGAATGAATTTAAAGTATTTTAAAATTTGTATAAAATTATTTAGCATGTAAATTAATACTTTGATGAATTTTAACCCTTAAGGGTTAGGGGTTAGGGGTTAGGGTTAGGGGGTTAGGGTTAGGTGAAGGGTTTTCATAGATCCGACATGGTGTCTTCCTCTCTGTCAGGTAAAAAATAAAAGCCTCCCAAAACAAACACACAAAACAAACACAAAATAACTTTCAGTTCATCCTTTGAGGGAGTAGATCCGCACAGAGGAAAATACAGCGCGTCTGTCCGTGAACTCCTAGCATGGGATGTTGTCACTTCAGATCCCGGCTTGGACTCTTTTTTTGAATTGTGTTTTATCTATTTTTAAGCGTTTTACAACTGCTTCGACACCAGTTGGCTGGTTGTTTACACTTTCATTTGCCGTCATGAGCAACTTGGTCGTCTAAATAAGTTGGAACAATGAACAACCTATTTGTTGGAAATAACTAATCAAGCTCAATAATTTAACCAAGTGTTTTTGTGACAAACCCTAACCCTACTAAAATATTTGTTCTAAGTATCAAGGATGCATTGCAAATTATTATAAACACCTATTTACCCAAGTACAAAAAATACGCTGGCCTAACTTGGTAGCTCGTGATGCTTTGGTGCCCAGCACATGAAGGGGACACTGCTCAAGAGGGAAGAAAATTATTTTCTATTTTTTTGTGGTGTAACTTAGTCGTTTATTTTAATTCCACAAATTATTTCTACTTTTTGTTTACATTGTGTCATCCCATGGCGACTACTTTAGCTAGCACAACAAGCTAATAGCAGCTCAAAAAAGGCATACTGGGCTTGGCGCAAGATGTTGCCTCTTCGCTGTCCGGGCTCCTAATGAGCAGGCTGCAGTGTGTACTGCTATTTATACCTTCCCACGAATGAATACATTTTGTGTCACAAGTTTTAGTGTTACCAAATAACTATGTAACATGAATTCCTTTTAACCCCATAAATGCCAATACGTTTTTAATACAGGAAATTTGACCAAGTGTTTTTGTGAAAAAAGTTGTTCCAGGACATGTCTAGGAGCACGTTTCAGGCCATTTGGAGTCGTTTGATACCTATATTGAAGTAGCCAAATTTTGGTTGCACACTTGTGATTTTTCAGCTGGATGTCCATTGGTTAGGGTTAGGCATGCCCCCAGGAGTTGGTTAAGGTTAGTAAAAGAGGACAGGGAGAGGTTAGATAGGGTTAGGGTTAGGGTTAGGGTTAGGGTTAGGGTTAGGGTTAGGGTAGGGGGGTTAGGGGGTTAGGGTTAGGGTTAGGGGTTAGGGTTAGGGTTAGGGTTAGGGTTAGGTAGGGGGGTAAAAACCACTCAAACTGGGGACTTTTTCCGGTAACTTTTGATAGGAATGTCGTAGAGAGATGATTGTGGTGTCTACGTGTTCGTCTAGCCGAGCCGGGTTGATAGAGCCCAGGCACGTGCATGTGGGACTTACGGTTCCGGAGATATTGCGGAAAGTCCCCGAAAAACTGGGGACTTTTGGGACTAACTTTTGATAGGAGTGAGGTAGAGAGATGGGAGTGGTATCTACGTGTTCCTGGGGCCGATCCGGGTTGATAGAGACCGGAACCGTGACTGTGTGAATTACGGTTCTGGAGTTATGGACCGTGAAAGTCCCCCCCTAGAAATGAAGTGAAATTTGACCAAGTGTTTTTGTGAAAAAAGTTGTTCCAGGACATGTCTAGGAGCACGTTTCAGGCCATTTGGAGTCGTTTGATACCTATATTGAAGTAGCCAAATTTTGGTTGCACACTTGTGATTTTTCAGCTGGACGTCCATTGGTTAGGGTTAGGCATGCCCCCAGGAGTTGGTTAAGGTTAGTAAAAGAGGACAGGGAGAGGTTAGATAGAGGTAAGTGGGGTTAGGGTTAGGGTTAGGGTTAGGGTTAGGGTTAGGGTAGGGTTAGGGTTAGGGGGTTAGGGTTAGGGTTAGGGTTAGGGTTAGGGGGTTAGGGTAGGGTTAGGGTTAGGGTTAGGGGTTAGGTAGGGGGATAAAAACCACTCAAATCGGGGACTTTTGCCAATAACTTTCGATAGGAACGTCGTAGAGAGATGATTCTGGTGTCTACGTGTTCGTCTAGCCGAGCCGGTTTGATAGAGCCCAGGCACGTGCATGTGGGACTTACGGTTCCGGAGATATTGCGGAAAATCCCCGAAAAATCGGGGACTTTTGGGAATAACTTTTGATAGGAGTGATGTAGAGAGATGGGAGTGGTATCTACGTGTTCCTGGGGCCCATCCGGGTTGATAGAGACCGGAACCGTGACTGTGGGAATTACGGTTCCGGAGTTATGGACCGTCAAATTCCCCCCATAGAAATGAATGGAGTTGGTCCGGAGTTGAAATTTGACAAAGTGTTTTTGTGAAAAAAGGTGTTTCCAGGACATGTCTAGGAGCACGTTTCAGGCCATTTGGAGTCGTTTGATACCTATATTGAAGTACCAAAATTTTCAGTGGTACATCTGAAAAAATGTGAAAATTTGACCAAGTGTTTTTGTGAAAAAAGTGGTTCCAGGACATGTCTAGGAGCACGTTTCAGGCCATTTGGAGTCGTTTGATACCTATATTGAAGTACCAAAATTTTGGTTCCACACTTGTCATTTTTCAACTGGACGTCTATTGGTTAGGTTTAGGCATGCCCCCAGGAGTTGGTTAAGGTTAGTAAAAGAAGACAGGGAGAGGTTAGATAGAGGTAAGGGTAAGGTAAGGTAAGTGATTGTGTAACATGTTGGACTCTTTGGTTGTGCATCAGTGGTCCTCTGCAGTGTGTGGCTTTGGTCTACCCAGACACTTTTGAGTGTGTTGGATTTAGTGAGGCGTTTAATCCGAGAGGTATATGTATATCCCCAGTTTACCCTCCCACACCCACCACCCTCCTTTTCTTTTTTTTTTTTTTTTTTTTTTTTTTGGGTAGCGACTACCCGCAGTTAGAATGTGTAGCCGGCGGGGGTTGCTTTGTCATCTTTGTTGCTCTCCAGGGAGAAAGGAGGAATGGGGTTAGGGTTAGGGGGAGGGCTTTCTTCTTTTTCTTCTACATGGCTTGTCTTTGCCAGCTGGCAATAAAGTTTGTTCAGAAGCTCTGAATATGTCGATGTGACCGACTTGGCAGTTCCAGACTTCTAAAAACGCAGCTGTAGCTGCTGCCTCCTCTAAACTTGAACTTGTAGATAAAACTACCAGCTTTTCTTTTTATCTACATGTGTCCTACAAGCTGCTCCGTTCAAAAATGATTAAAACTCAACATAATTTAAGTCGTAGTAGAGACACACGGCGGCGAAAAAAAGCTTACTAAGCTCCCAGCAAGATGTTGCCTGTTCTGTATCTCAGCTCCTAATGAGCAGGATGCAGTGTGCACTGCTATTTATACCCTCCCCTGAATGCATGAATTTTGTGTACCAAGTTTTAGTGTGACCAAATGACTATGTAAGATGAATTCCCTTTAACCCCTTAAATGCCAATAGTTTTTAATACATTTCCCTTATCCAATGAACAAAATTAATTGTTTTTAACCCTTGAATGAATTTAAAGTATTTTAAAATTTGTATAAAATTATTTAGCATGTAAATTAATACTTTGATGAATTTTAACCCTTAAGGGTTAGGGGTTAGGGGTTAGGGTTAGGGGGTTAGGGTTAGGTGAAGGGTTTTCATAGATCCGACATGGTGTCTTCCTCTCTGTCAGGTAAAAAATAAAAGCCTCCCAAAACAAACACACAAAACAAACACAAAATAACTTTCAGTTCATCCTTTGAGGGAGTAGATCCGCACAGAGGAAAATACAGCGCGTCTGTCCGTGAACTCCTAGCATGGGATGTTGTCACTTCAGATCCCGGCTTGGACTCTTTTTTTGAATTGTGTTTTATCTATTTTTAAGCGTTTTACAACTGCTTCGACACCAGTTGGCTGGTTGTTTACACTTTCATTTGCCGTCATGAGCAACTTGGTCGTCTAAATAAGTTGGAACAATGAACAACCTATTTGTTGGAAATAACTAATCAAGCTCAATAATTTAACCAAGTGTTTTTGTGACAAACCCTAACCCTACTAAAATATTTGTTCTAAGTATCAAGGATGCATTGCAAATTATTATAAACACCTATTTACCCAAGTACAAAAAATACGCTGGCCTAACTTGGTAGCTCGTGATGCTTTGGTGCCCAGCACATGAAGGGGACACTGCTCAAGAGGGAAGAAAATTATTTTCTATTTTTTTGTGGTGTAACTTAGTCGTTTATTTTAATTCCACAAATTATTTCTACTTTTTGTTTACATTGTGTCATCCCATGGCGACTACTTTAGCTAGCACAACAAGCTAATAGCAGCTCAAAAAAGGCATACTGGGCTTGGCGCAAGATGTTGCCTCTTCGCTGTCCGGGCTCCTAATGAGCAGGCTGCAGTGTGTACTGCTATTTATACCTTCCCACGAATGAATACATTTTGTGTCACAAGTTTTAGTGTTACCAAATAACTATGTAACATGAATTCCTTTTAACCCCATAAATGCCAATACGTTTTTAATACAGGAAATTTGACCAAGTGTTTTTGTGAAAAAAGTTGTTCCAGGACATGTCTAGGAGCACGTTTCAGGCCATTTGGAGTCGTTTGATACCTATATTGAAGTAGCCAAATTTTGGTTGCACACTTGTGATTTTTCAGCTGGATGTCCATTGGTTAGGGTTAGGCATGCCCCCAGGAGTTGGTTAAGGTTAGTAAAAGAGGACAGGGAGAGGTTAGATAGGGTTAGGGTTAGGGTTAGGGTTAGGGTTAGGGTTAGGGTTAGGGTTAGGGGGTTAGGGGTTAGGGGGTTAGGGTTAGGGGTTAGGGTTAGGGTTAGGGTTAGGTAGGGGGGTAAAAACCACTCAAACTGGGGACTTTTTCCGGTAACTTTTGATAGGAATTTCGTAGAGAGATGATTCTGGTGTCTACGTGTTCGTCTAGCCGAGCCGGGTTGATAGAGCCCAGGCACGTGCATGTGGGACTTACGGTTCCGGAGATATTGCGGAAAGTCCCCGAAAAACTGGGGACTTTTGGGAATAACTTTTGCTAGGAGTGAGGTAGAGAGATGGGAGTGGTATCTACGTGTTCCTGGGGCCGATCCGGGTTGATAGAGACCGGAACCGTGACTGTGTGAATTACGGTTCTGGAGTTATGGACCGTGAAAGTCCCCCCCTAGAAATGAAGTGAAATTTGACCAAGTGTTTTTGTGAAAAAAGTTGTTCCAGGACATGTCTAGGAGCACGTTTCAGGCCATTTGGAGTCGTTTGATACCTATATTGAAGTAGCCAAATTTTGGTTGCACACTTGTGATTTTTCAGCTGGACGTCCATTGGTTAGGGTTAGGCATGCCCCCAGGAGTTGGTTAAGGTTAGTAAAAGAGGACAGGGAGAGGTTAGATAGAGGTAAGTGGGGTTAGGGTTAGGGTTAGGGTTAGGGTTAGGGTTAGGGTTAGGGTAGGGTTAGGGTTAGGGGGTTAGGGTTAGGGTTAGGGTTAGGGTTAGGGTTAGGGTTAGGGTTAGGGTTAGGGTAGGGTTAGGGTTAGGGTTAGGGTTAGGTAGGGGGATAAAAACCACTCAAATCGGGGACTTTTGCCAATAACTTTCGATAGGAACGTCGTAGAGAGATGATTCTGGTGTCTACGTGTTCGTCTAGCCGAGCCGGTTTGATAGAGCCCAGGCACGTGCATGTGGGACTTACGGTTCCGGAGATATTGCGGAAAATCCCCGAAAAATCGGGGACTTTTGGGAATAACTTTTGATAGGAGTGATGTAGAGAGATGGGAGTGGTATCTACGTGTTCCTGGGGCCCATCCGGGTTGATAGAGACCGGAACCGTGACTGTGGGAATTACGGTTCCGGAGTTATGGACCGTCAAATTCCCCCCATAGAAATGAATGGAGTTGGTCCGGAGTTGAAATTTGACAAAGTGTTTTTGTGAAAAAAGGTGTTTCCAGGACATGTCTAGGAGCACGTTTCAGGCCATTTGGAGTCGTTTGATACCTATATTGAAGTACCAAAATTTTCAGTGGTACATCTGAAAAAATGTGAAAATTTGACCAAGTGTTTTTGTGAAAAAAGTGGTTCCAGGACATGTCTAGGAGCACGTTTCAGGCCATTTGGAGTCGTTTGATACCTATATTGAAGTACCAAAATTTTGGTTCCACACTTGTCATTTTTCAACTGGACGTCTATTGGTTAGGTTTAGGCATGCCCCCAGGAGTTGGTTAAGGTTAGTAAAAGAAGACAGGGAGAGGTTAGATAGAGGTAAGGGTAAGGTAAGGTAAGTGATTGTGTAACATGTTGGACTCTTTGGTTGTGCATCAGTGGTCCTCTGCAGTGTGTGGCTTTGGTCTACCCAGACACTTTTGAGTGTGTTGGATTTAGTGAGGCGTTTAATCCGAGAGGTATATGTATATCCCCAGTTTACCCTCCCACACCCACCACCCTCCTTTTCTTTTTTTTTTTTTTTTTTTTTTTTTTTGGGTAGCGACTACCCGCAGTTAGAATGTGTAGCCGGCGGGGTTGCTTTGTCATCTTTGTTGCTCTCCAGGGAGAAAGGAGGAATGGGGTTAGGGTTAGGGGGAGGGCTTTCTTCTTTTTCTTCTACATGGCTTGTCTTTGCCAGCTGGCAATAAAGTTTGTTCAGAAGCTCTGAATATGTCGATGTGACCGACTTGGCAGTTCCAGACTTCTAAAAACGCAGCTGTAGCTGCTGCCTCCTCTAAACTTGAACTTGTAGATAAAACTACCAGCTTTTCTTTTTATCTACATGTGTCCTACAAGCTGCTCCGTTCAAAAATGATTAAAACTCAACATAATTTAAGTCGTAGTAGAGACACACGGCGGCGAAAAAAAGCTTACTAAGCTCCCAGCAAGATGTTGCCTGTTCTGTATCTCAGCTCCTAATGAGCAGGATGCAGTGTGCACTGCTATTTATACCCTCCCCTGAATGCATGAATTTTGTGTACCAAGTTTTAGTGTGACCAAATGACTATGTAAGATGAATTCCCTTTAACCCCTTAAATGCCAATAGTTTTTAATACATTTCCCTTATCCAATGAACAAAATTAATTGTTTTTAACCCTTGAATGAATTTAAAGTATTTTAAAATTTGTATAAAATTATTTAGCATGTAAATTAATACTTTGATGAATTTTAACCCTTAAGGGTTAGGGGTTAGGGGTTAGGGTTAGGGGGTTAGGGTTAGGTGAAGGGTTTTCATAGATCCGACATGGTGTCTTCCTCTCTGTCAGGTAAAAAATAAAAGCCTCCCAAAACAAACACACAAAACAAACACAAAATAACTTTCAGTTCATCCTTTGAGGGAGTAGATCCGCACAGAGGAAAATACAGCGCGTCTGTCCGTGAACTCCTAGCATGGGATGTTGTCACTTCAGATCCCGGCTTGGACTCTTTTTTTGAATTGTGTTTTATCTATTTTTAAGCGTTTTACAACTGCTTCGACACCAGTTGGCTGGTTGTTTACACTTTCATTTGCCGTCATGAGCAACTTGGTCGTCTAAATAAGTTGGAACAATGAACAACCTATTTGTTGGAAATAACTAATCAAGCTCAATAATTTAACCAAGTGTTTTTGTGACAAACCCTAACCCTACTAAAATATTTGTTCTAAGTATCAAGGATGCATTGCAAATTATTATAAACACCTATTTACCCAAGTACAAAAAATACGCTGGCCTAACTTGGTAGCTCGTGATGCTTTGGTGCCCAGCACATGAAGGGGACACTGCTCAAGAGGGAAGAAAATTATTTTCTATTTTTTTGTGGTGTAACTTAGTCGTTTATTTTAATTCCACAAATTATTTCTACTTTTTGTTTACATTGTGTCATCCCATGGCGACTACTTTAGCTAGCACAACAAGCTAATAGCAGCTCAAAAAAGGCATACTGGGCTTGGCGCAAGATGTTGCCTCTTCGCTGTCCGGGCTCCTAATGAGCAGGCTGCAGTGTGTACTGCTATTTATACCTTCCCACGAATGAATACATTTTGTGTCACAAGTTTTAGTGTTACCAAATAACTATGTAACATGAATTCCTTTTAACCCCATAAATGCCAATACGTTTTTAATACAGGAAATTTGACCAAGTGTTTTTGTGAAAAAAGTTGTTCCAGGACATGTCTAGGAGCACGTTTCAGGCCATTTGGAGTCGTTTGATACCTATATTGAAGTAGCCAAATTTTGGTTGCACACTTGTGATTTTTCAGCTGGATGTCCATTGGTTAGGGTTAGGCATGCCCCCAGGAGTTGGTTAAGGTTAGTAAAAGAGGACAGGGAGAGGTTAGATAGGGTTAGGGTTAGGGTTAGGGTTAGGGTTAGGGTTAGGGTTAGGGTCAGGGGGTTAGGGGGTTAGGGTTAGGGTTAGGTAGGGGGATAAAAACCACTCAAATCGGGGACTTTTGCCAATAACTTTCAATCAGAAATGTGGTAGAGAGATGATTGTGGTGTCTACGTGTTCGTCTAGCCGAGCCGGTTTGATGGAGCCCAGGCACGTGCATGTGGGACTTACGGTTCCAGGAATATTGCGGAAAGTCCCCGAAAATAAGGGGACTTTGGGAATAACTTTTTGATAGGAGTGAGGTAGACGCCCACTTTGTCCATGAATTGCCTTTTACATGTTCCTTAGCTTCGAGTTCAGTGTTAAGGAGTGTAGTGATTTAGCCCATGAATTTTAAGGGTTAGATTCCGATCAAGGTGTATATGGTTTATGGATTAGGGTTAGGGTTCAGGGTTCAGGGTTCAGGGTTCAGGGTTCAGGCTCAGCCTTAGGGTTAGGGTTAGGGTTAGGGGTTAGGGTTAGGGTTAGGGTTAGGGTTAGGTCAAGAGTTAATGATGTTCAGGTTAGGGGTTAGGGTTAGGGTTCAGGTTCATAGGTTCAGGTGTTAGGGTTCAGGGTTCAGGGTTAGGGTTAGGGTTCAGGGTTCAGGTTAGGGTTCAGGGTTCAGGTTCAGGGTTAGGGTTCAGGGTTAGGGTTCAGGGTTCAGGTTCAGGGTTAGGGTTCAGGTTCAGGTTCAGGTTCAGGGTTCAGGGTTAGGGTTCAGGTTAGGGTTCAGGTTCAGGTTAGGGTTCAGGTTCAGGGTTCAGGGTTCAGGTTCAGGTTCAGGGTTCAGGTTCAGGTTCAGGGTTCAGGTTCAGGTTCAGGGTTCAGGTTCAGGGTTAGGGTTCAGGTTAGGGTTCAGGTTCAGGGTTCAGGTTCAGGGTTAGGGTTCAGGTTCAGGTTAGGGTTCAGGTTAGGGTTCAGGTTCAGGTTCAGGGTTAGGGTCAGGTTCAGGTTCAGGTTCAGGTTACAGGTTCAGGTTCAGGGTTAGGGTTCAGGGTTCAGGGTTCAGGTTCAGGGTTCAGGTTAGGGTTCAGGTTCAGGTTCAGGTTCAGGGTCAGGGTTCAGGTTCAGGTTCAGGGTTCAGGTTCAGGGTTCAGGTTCAGGTTCAGGTTAGGGTTCAGGTTCAGGTTCAGGGTTCAGGTTCAGGGTTCAGGTTCAGGGTTCAGGTTAGGGTTCAGGGTTAGGGTTCAGGGTTCAGGTTCAGGTTCAGGTTAGGGTTAGGGTTCAGGTTCAGGGTTCAGGTCAGGTTCAGGTTCAGGTTCAGGTTCAGGGTTAGGTCAGGTTCAGGGTTCAGGGTTCAGGTTCAGGTTCAGGTTCAGGGTTCAGGTTCAGGTTCAGGTTAGGGTCAGGTTCAGGTTCAGGTTCAGGTTAGGGTTCAGGTTCAGGTTAGGGTTAGGGTTCAGGTTCAGGGTTAGGGTTCAGGTTAGGGTTCAGGTTCAGGTTCAGGGTTAGGGTTCAGGTTCAGGTTCAGGGTTCAGGTTCAGGGTTCAGGTTCAGGGTTCAGGTTAGGGTTCAGGTTCAGGTTCAGGTTAGGGTTCAGGGTTCAGGTTCAGGTTCAGGGTTAGGGTTCAGGGTTAGGGTTCAGGTTCAGGGTTCAGGTTCAGGTTAGGGTTCAGGGTTCAGGTTCAGGTTCAGGTTCAGGGTTAGGGTTCAGGTTCAGGTTAGGGTTAGGGTTCAGGTTAGGGTTCAGGTTCAGGGTTCAGGTTCAGGGTTCAGGTTAGGGTTAGGGTTCAGGGTTCAGGGTTAGGGTTCAGGTTCAGGGTTCAGGTTCAGGTTCAGGGTTCAGGTTAGGGTTAGGGTTCAGGGTTCAGGTTCAGGTTAGGGTTCAGGGTTAGGGTTCAGGTTCAGGTTCAGGTTAGGGTTCAGGGTTCAGGGTTCAGGTTCAGGGTTCAGGTTCAGGGTTCAGGTTCAGGGTTAGGGTTCAGGTTCAGGTTCAGGTTCAGGTTCAGGGTTAGGGTTAGGGTTCAGGTTCAGGTTCAGGGTTCAGGTTCAGGTTAGGGTTCAGGTTCAGGGTTCAGGTTCAGGTTAGGGTTAGGGTTCAGGTTCAGGTTCAGGTTAGGGTTAGGGTTCGGGTTCAGGTTCAGGGTTCAGGTTCAGGGTTCAGGGTTAGGGTTAGGGTTCAGGGTTCAGGTTCAGGTTCAGGGTTCAGGTTCAGGGTTCAGGTTCAGGGTTCAGGTTCAGGTTCAGGGTTAGGGTTCAGGGTTAGGGTTCAGGTTAGGGTTCAGGTTCAGGGTTCAGGGTTCAGGTTCAGGTTAGGGTTCAGGTTAGGGTTAGGGTTCAGGGTTCAGGTTCAGGTTAGGGTTCAGGGTTCAGGTTCAGGTTCAGGTTAGGGTTAGGGTTCAGGTTCAGGTTAGGGTTCAGGGTTCAGGTTCAGGGTTCAGGGTTAGGGTTCAGGTTCAGGGTTCAGGGTTAGGGTTAGGGTTCAGGTTAGGGTTCAGGTTCAGGGTTCAGGTTAGGGTTCAGGTTAGGGTTCAGGTTAGGGTTCAGGGTTCAGGGTTCAGGTTCAGGGTTAGGGTTCAGGTTAGGGTTCAGGTTAGGGTTCAGGTTCAGGGTTCAGGGTTCAGGGTTCAGGTTCAGGGTTAGGGTTAGGGTTAGGGTTCAGGTTCAGGGTTCAGGGTTCAGGTTCAGGGTTAGGGTTCAGGTTCAGGTTAGGGTTCAGGTTAGGGTTCAGGGTTAGGGTTCAGGGTTCAGGGTTAGGGTTAGGGTTAGGGTTCAGGTTCAGGTTCAGGTTCAGGGTTCAGGTTCAGGGTTCAGGGTTCAGGGTTCAGGTTCAGGTTCAGGGTTAGGGTTCAGGTTCAGGGTTCAGGTTCAGGGTTAGGGTTCAGGGTTCAGGGTTCAGGTTAGGGTTCAGGTTCAGGGTTAGGGTTCAGGGTTCAGGTTAGGGTTCAGGTTCAGGTTAGGGTTCAGGGTTAGGGTTCAGGTTCAGGGTTCAGGTTCAGGTTCAGGGTTAGGGTTCAGGTTCAGGTTCAGGGTTCAGGTTCAGGTTAGGGTTCAGGTTCAGGTTAGGGTTCAGGTTCAGGTTCAGGTTCAGGGTTCAGGGTTCAGGTTCAGGGTTAGGGTTCAGGTTCAGGGTTCAGGTTCAGGTTAGGGTTAGGTTCAGGTTCAGGTTCAGGTTAGGGTTCAGGTTCAGGGTTCAGGGTTCAGGTTCAGGTTCAGGTTAGGGTTCAGGGTTCAGGTTCAGGTTAGGGTTCAGGTCAGGTTCAGGGTTCAGGTCAGGGTTCAGGTTCAGGTTAGGGTTCAGGTTCAGGGTTCAGGTTCAGGGTTCAGGTTCAGGTTCAGGTTCAGGGTTCAGGGTTCAGGTTCAGGTTCAGGGTTCAGGGTTCAGGTTAGGGTTAGGTCAGGTTAGGGTTCAGGTTCAGGTTAGGGTTAGGGTTCAGGTTCAGGTTCAGGTTAGGGTTCAGGTTCAGGTTAGGGTTCAGGTTCAGGTTCAGGTTCAGGTTAGGGTTAGGGTTCAGGTTCAGGGTTCAGGTTCAGGTTCAGGGTTAGGGTTCAGGTTCAGGGTTAGGGTTCAGGGTTCAGGTTCAGGGTTCAGGGTTCAGGGTTCAGGTTAGGGTTCAGGTTCAGGTTCAGGTTCAGGGTTCAGGTTCAGGGTTCAGGGTTCAGGGTTCAGGTTCAGGGTTCAGGGTTAGGGTTCAGGTTCAGGTTCAGGTTCAGGGTTAGGGTTCAGGTTCAGGTTCAGGTTCAGGGGTTCAGGTTAGGGTTCAGGTTCAGGTTCAGGTTCAGGGTTCAGGTTCAGGTTCAGGGTTAGGGTTAGGGTTCAGGTTCAGGTTCAGGTTCAGGGTTCAGGTTAGGGTTCAGGGTTCAGGTTCAGGTTCAGGTTCAGGTTAGGGTTCAGGTTCAGGTTCAGGGTTCAGGTTAGGGTTCAGGTTCAGGGTTAGGGTTCAGGTTCAGGTTCAGGTTCAGGTTAGGGTTCAGCGGTTCAGGTTCAGGTTCAGGTTAGGGTTCAGGTTCAGGTTCAGGTTCAGGTTCAGGTCGGTCAGGTTCAGGTAGGGTTCAGGTTAGGGTTAGGGTTCAGGTTCAGGTTCAGGTTCAGGGTTCAGGTTCAGGTTCAGGTTCAGGTTAGGGTTCAGGTTCAGGGTTCAGGTTCAGGGTTCAGGGTTAGGGTTCAGGTTCAGGTTCAGGTTCAGGGTTAGGGTTCAGGTTCAGGGTTCAGGGTTCAGGTTCAGGTTCAGGTTCAGGTTCAGGGTTCAGGTTCAGGTTCAGGGTTCAGGTTCAGGTTAGGGTTCAGGTTCAGGGTTCAGGTTCAGGGTTCAGGTTCAGGTTCAGGTTCAGGTTAGGGTTCAGGTTCAGGGTTCAGGTTCAGGTTCAGGGTTCAGGTTCAGGGTTCAGGTTCAGGGTTCAGGGTTCAGGTTCAGGTTCAGGTTCAGGGTTAGGGTTCAGGGTTCAGGTTCAGGTTCAGGTTACAGGTTCAGGTTCAGGTTAGGGTTAGGGTTCAGGTTCAGGTTAGGGTTCAGGTTCAGGGTTCAGGTTCAGGTTAGGGTTCAGGTTCAGGGTTAGGGTTCAGGTTAGGGTTCAGGTTCAGGGTTAGGGTTCAGGTTCAGGGTTAGGGTTCAGGTTAGGGTTCAGGTTCAGGTTCAGGTTCAGGGTTAGGGTTCAGGGTTCAGGTTAGGGTTCAGGTTAGGGTTCAGGGTTCAGGTTAGGGTTAGGGTTCAGGTTAGGGTTCAGGTTCAGGTTCAGGGTTCAGGGTTAGGGTTCAGGTTCAGGGTTAGGGTTCAGGTTCAGGTTAGGGTTCAGGTTAGGGTTCAGGTTAGGGTTCAGGGTTCAGGGTTCAGGGTTCAGGTTCAGGGTTCAGGGTTAGGGTTCAGGTTCAGGTTAGGGTTAGGGTTCAGGTTCAGGTTCAGGTTCAGGTTAGGGTTCAGGTTAGGGTTCAGGGTTCAGGGTTAGGGTTCAGGTTAGGGTTCAGGTTCAGGGTTCAGGGTTCAGGGTTCAGGTTCAGGGTTCAGGTTAGGGTTAGGGTTAGGGTTCAGGTTAGGGTTCAGGTTCAGGGTTCAGGGTTAGGGTTCAGGTTCAGGTTAGGGTTAGGGTTAGGGTTCAGGGTTAGGGTTCAGGTTAGGGTTCAGGTTCAGGGTTAGGGTTCAGGGTTCAGGGTTCAGGGTTAGGGTTCAGGTTAGGGTTCAGGGTTAGGGTTAGGGTTCAGGTTAGGGTTCAGGGTTCAGGTTCAGGGTTCAGGGTTCAGGGTTCAGGTTAGGGTTCAGGTTCAGGTTCAGGGTTAGGGTT